>JBAMYA010000007.1:8698228-8786627 GCA_037176975.1 Arrhamphus sclerolepis
CAACATGGAGCCGCTCTCTCTCCTCATCATTGAAGGGATCACTGGGATTGTTGGCTGCAGTCAGACTTGGAGGTTTATTCTTTGCCTGGAACAAATATTGAAAATTGAATTTAAATTAGGATGCAATGTGAGCCAAAGTTTCCAATCATGCTGGGAGCCCTGCAATCTCTTTCTCTTCACTTGAGCTCATTTTTCCACTAATGACTTTGCCCTCTGATGCAAGCCAAGGGATCATCAAAGGTCCTTGAAACAAAAAGGGAAATATAGCAATTACTGGGACTTTCATCGGCAAGAAAAAGATTAAAAAGCCTGTGGTTGTATAAGCACCCGAGAAGCAAAGCGAGACCTGTTTTCACTAGCAAATGTACTGTATATTCAAGCACTTCAACGCAGACATTATTCATCAACATGCTCTTCCTTTTTCACCATCTTCATTCATTTTTTTTTAACCATGCACAATAATAGAATCAAATGTATTATGTATTCCTAATCACATGATAAAAGCCCGTGGTGCTAGTAATGCATGTAGATTCCGAAATGCTGTGCATGTACAAGAAAAGTCATTGCCTTTTTAACAGTGGCCTGAGGGAATGGAGTTGTCCCTTAGCCTCCATAACCATTGACACAAAAGGTCCCCAAACAATTTCAAATTACTGCTTTATTTCTCTCTCTTATATAATCCACCTACATTATTAAATCTACCACCTTCTGGGACTTTACTGATACAATAATATTACAGTGCTAAGATGTTTACATTCGAGACCACCAGCTTTTCTTGTTATAAACATGTATGCCCTCAGGACTTGTACAATATGTATGCATACTACTTGGCCTAAATGAGGCACAGGTCATTTTGTTTTTAAGAGGGGTCAATACTACCGTGAGCAAGGGGCCAAGGCCAACACTGGAACCTGACTGAGCAGAAAATGGTTCCCGATACTCACAGATGAGATCTATTATACATTAAACATGCTTGTAAATATTCACTAGTCAGACCATTCAAATGGAAAATATGGTTTAGGTCAAAGGTCTATGAAAATGTTGTCTCCAGAGGAAGTCCCTGCAGAATAGAGGCAATGATGATAACAGGGAGAAACACCCATAGGGGACTAGGGAGAACATTAAGAGTTGTTTTACATGTTTGAATGTGGTAAAGCGATGATACCAGGGAGATAAATGACGGGCACTTATTAGACTGGACTGACCTGGAGTTATGTACCATGTTTAATGGAATGTAACGCTCCCATCAATTATACAGCCATGCTTAATTACAATGAATTAATGCCCAATGAAGTTTTTTAAACTGTTCTGTTCAAAGATTTTATTAGCATAAAGGATAAAAAAAATAGAGGACCTCACAAAGATTAATGATCTGAACAGGAAGGCATTTTGAACACAACCACACTTATTGAAATCTATGAATAGCAAAGCACAAAAGGTACAGAGTAATATGTGAACATCAGTTTTATTAGAGGTTTGTCTCACTGACAGGATCACATGGCCTGAAAATTATTTCATCATGTTCAAGTCCAACAGTGGGACTACGGTGTTATCTTCTATTTTTGTCTCTCTCAGCCGTATATTTCAGAGGCCAGGAACAATGTAGTCTGACAGACATATTCTTTATGAGGGGCTCGTGGTCTCTCTAATTTGACACAGTTGTCAGAGATAAAGCTCCTTAGAGAGTGTGGCCATGCTCTGGGTAAGAATGGGGATTAAATTAACACCCCCACCTTCACATCCTCTGACCCCAATACTGGAGAATAAAACATGCACGGTAACTCACTTCAACACCCCACATCTTCCTTCCAACTTCATCTCCGAACGTAACTTGATTTTCTCACTAAATGAAACAACAATATAGATCACAGCGTGTTTTTTGGTTGTTGTTTTTTTTTCCTGCAGTATTTACGTTAGGACAAATCTAAAAAGTGACCGTGAATACTGGATCAGTGGGTCTTTAAATACACATCTCATATTTTATATCACTAAACAAAGCTGTTGATCAATAAACATTTTGGCAATGATTGTGGTTTGAACGAGGAAAAAGCTCACAGTGTAACAATACACTCCCTCTCCCTGGTAGCATCCTATCAAATGACCCAAGAACGTAAAATCAAATCAACACTGGAATGGATCTTATCAAATTCTAATGAAAACATAATGTGCTCTTAAAATGTGTGTTGGCCCGGCAGCCAGTCATCCAGAGAGTCTCCCCCAAATGACGTGATGAATAGGGAACACCGATGGAATATGCATCAAAGTCGAGCTCATGATTTATGTAATAGCAGTCACTTGGACACTGATTAGCTGCTCTGTCAAGCGTGTAATACGAGAGGCACAACCCCTGGTTTATCAGTCATTTATCTGAAGTGCGTCCTGATATTATCACTGGATCCTAATGTCATCATTATGCCGCACAGCATGTGCGGGCCAGTGTGTCATGGTGCCGGCGACACTGCCTGTCAGGAGTTCAAGCCTCTTCATTTGCAAAATGCTCAGACATTCATAGTACTGTGTCAACAGTAAAACAGAAGCCACATCATATTGGAGATAGAGTGATAGAAGCACACAGGCACACTAAACAAGTGGGCACTTGAGGGCAGAGAAAAATTCTTTGTGGTCGTGGAGATGCTTACATGATGATCAGGCTAATTCTTTTGAGAGGAGTGGAATTACAAAGAGTGAAAGTAAAAAAAAAAAAAGAAAATAACTGGTTATTTTCATGCTTGGCTCCCAGCTTGATTTAGAAACAAAAAAGGGTAATATCTACTGTATTCTGAATGTTCACTCTATAACCCTCAGACCTCCTCATTGTACCCACAGAGGTATTTTTCCTGATTAAAATGCACACTCACACACCCCACTGTGTGAGAGGATAGTGGTCGTTCAGTCTGTCATATCATAAAAGACTTCAGCTCCTCCCTGGCCAACATGAGAGTGAAATTGCGAACACAGGAAAAGAGTGCACGACACAGACTGGCTGTATATGACTGAGACATGACAATCACACATTGCCGGATGGACAAAACTGCTAATAAACAATTTCTGTCACTATGACAAAAAAAAGGCTGGGGTTGTTATTCTCGCAAACATCTGGTGCCATACACTAAAAGGAAGCTGTGCAACATATAAGTCCATCAACACCTCACACAAACAAAAATAGTGAGGGAAACTGAACAGGAAAAAGAGCTCTGTGAGTCCCAAACAAAAGATATCAGCCCGGCTGCCAGCACAGACAGGGCACCACACCTTGGCAATGATACCGCTCACAATCAAAGGAACAGTCGTCATCAGTGGAGCCGTGTTTTTAAAGGATATCTTAAAAAGATTGAAAATATGTGTCATTATGGAGAACAATTGAGCCTGAATCTTTTAGTATAAGTTTTATGTCACTCACACGCACTTTAGGCTGTTAGCCTCATCACGTAATAGCTAAGATATTTCCTGTTTTGAAATACATTATTTTTGCTTTTTAGAATAGATATATGTGACATTGCAGATACAATGTTATGAAAAAGAAAAAAAAAAGAAAAAAAAAGGCCTTAACCAACAATACAAAATGCATTGCAAAAAAATACTATTTAAGATAAATTTAGGATTGAATATTCAAGACATTTTCTCTCTTTAAATGGAATAAAACAAACACAAAACATCCACATATGTGAAACACATTCACATAACAGTCTTGCCACAGAGTGCTGCACTTAAATAATTTCAAACAGTATGGCTCAGAAGATCCAGCAGAGGGGGCTGCTTACTGCAATCATATGCTGATTAATTGAGCTTGATTCTCCCCATGCTGTGAACATAAGTTGTCCCACACTGTAGGCTACATGTTGGTATGTGGGTAAAGGTTACAAGGCCTTACCGAAGTCACCTTTTACCACATGTAGCCCTTCACACCATTTTTGATGAATGTTAAGAAAACGGTGATTTTCTGATTGTCCTTCATCAAGCCTGTATCAAACTAGGTTATGTTCATTTTTATTAATTGTACATGTTGCTCTCTAATTAGCTAATGAGAGACAAAAAAACAGGTTTAGAGCAGAAAAATGCAAATGACTCTCAGAAAATAGCACAAAAAAAGTAAATGGCAAGGCTGAGAATCATCCTTCATTGAAATGTCAGAGATAAATTGCTCAAATGTCACATCAATTAAAACGGGGGACAGTTAGTAGTTCATTAAAGAGAGAGCCATATTGCACCGTCGGGTACCGTTGCCAACCCTTACTATCTGGGGCAGACTGGCAGCGGGTCCAGATGGCACGGAAATCCTCACAGATTTCAAAATGGTCTCTGCAGGGGTGGCGTTTTCTCTACCACCCCCCACCCCCGCTCCTACCCTCACCGCTGAGATGGGGTGTGGGCCACAGGCCCATGCCGGCCTACACATTCCAAACGGAGGCATGCAGAGAGCTGAAGGCTCCATAGAAATGAAAATAAGGCTGCTGAGGACAACAGACACTTAAAAAAATACATGACTGATGCCACACACTTTGTCATTATGACTGAAATATATGCTTCAGCTTAATCTAAGACTGCTCCAGGCAACATAAGGCAACTCCCTCTCCTTTAGACTCCATAATAGAATACTCTAATAAAAGGAATGATTGGTGCCCCATGTGTTGTTCATAATAGCATGCTGACTTTATTAGCTAGTAATATATAAGATGTTATTGGTTGTTGGAGTCGCATAGGTATCTTGTATCCATCAACATTATGCCTAGATCCAAAAATAAAATGGACAACAAAAAAAAAAACTGAGAAGCTGTCACTGGAAACATGGAATGGAATAAATGTCTTAGCAATATGTAGAAATGTAACTGTTTGAAATCAATGCCCAAACAATACATTATCATATTTTTTTCTGCTGTAAAAACATCAAGCAAATAAAATTTCTAAATCACTACCATTACCAGTCTTTGGTGGCCCCTGAAGAGGTGACCAAATCCCAGTTTGAGAGAAGTCTTCTGTTATTTCTGCCCCTGGCAGGAGGGTAGGAGCTTAGTCTGTCTATCAGCCAATTACATAGCGAGAGCGGACTTTTGCCTCTTATGATTGGACAGTTCGTCCACGCGGCTTTGGAGAAACAGGAAGAGTCATTTGTTTTGCAGAAGGCAGAGGAACTGGATTTTTATTGACAGTGACGGATTAAAAAGACTTCATTTGTAAGCAACAGAGCTATTTAACAGAGTTAATCATACTCTTTCTTAACTTCATAAGAAATGCAGACCTAGCGTCCGAGGGCAGTGTTTAAATCTTGGCTCTCATACGAACCAATATATATATATATATATATATATTCTTTCTTTCTTTCTGACTTCTTAACGAAACACTAGATATTGAAAGTGGTTTTTTTCGCGTTTCAATGACACACAACCAACTACAGTGCTTGTAGCAAGCGTCATTGGTGTTTCAGCGTGATTTCTACCGAATATAAGCTAGCACATGTTGCATTTTCACACCTGCGCAGTCACGGTGAGCTTTCTACTCAATTAATCTCGCAGGTTTGACCAGGAACTGGTCTAATGAGAAACGAGTCAAATGATTGACGAGCACGATCACGCTGCCAGGCATTTTTTTTTTTTTATACAACACAAGCTGCTTATTGTTTGCTGTTCCTCACCGTGAAGAGCTGGGTAAACATCACCAACAGTGCGCTTCTCCGAAAAGGAGGGTGAACATGATGGCGTTATTTTTAATCAGAGCAGACTATTAGCGACGGCCATTATTGCCAAAGTCTATTATTCTATCTACGAGTCTATTACCGGCTTTCTAAATGGCAGGCAGTGTGTTCAACGCTTATCCAAAGTGCAGTGTACCATTGTTTGGCTCAGAAATTTCTCGCCTTTATTGTCAGTTCAGGCAAACCCCCGATGAATACAGCGAGAGCTGCAAGAGTAGAAACAAGAAAGTTGAAGCCGGCGCATTTGTGATCACATACCATGACAGATGTGCTGGTGTGCGTCTGTGAAGAGGGTTGTGGGGGTAATCTAAAACTGAAAGATATACGCTATAAATTAAAAATACATTTTAGAATGAGCGGTGAAGTATTTTAAATTTGCTTTTGTTTGGTTTTCTTCCCCCCACCTCACCCCTTACTGAGGACTGGTATATCTAATATGAGAATGTGGTTGAAATTATCCATCACCTTCTTCAAGCTCATAGTGACATCTCCCAATTGCTCTTGCTGTCTGACTAACGGTGCATAGCTCCCCAAAATTCAGTTTACTGTCCCTTAAGGCAAACAAAAAGTGGAGAACAGTAACATTTGAAAACTCAGGGATTGTACAATACTTTTCTTTGAGAAAATGCAAGGATTATTTTTTGTTTTTGCAGTAACAGTGAGGCGAAATCAATTGATTATTGCTTTTACGTTTGCTATATGTTGGTAGACTACGAAGCTTCTACTGAACTATTTCAAGTTTAGTTCTTGAAAACTACAAATTAACAATTTCATATTGTCAGTGTACTGTAACAGAAGACATTCTCTGTCAAGTTCCAATATTGTTCAAATGCTAGACCTGCCAAAATCAATAACCTGATTAATTTTTTAATTTCTGCTGAGGCTCTTATGTAAGCAGAAGCAGCATTTATCATGTTCTTACATCTTTATAAATTTGAAAATACAAGTTTTGCAAAGATTACAGAGAAACACTTTGATGGAAACTTGGCATTTTCTGCTATTTTATTAAATGATCACTTTAGAATATGAAATGTTATTAATGAAATGATGAAAACAAAAGTAGTATCTAGTTCCATTTCTGCAAAAGTCACTAGTACAATATGAATATTCAAACAAAATTGTAAAAATGGATTATATGTATTAGACTTTTTTTTAAAGTGACAAATATTGTATTTGGACCCTTTACACTTTTCAGATGTAGGTTGAGAGAAGTAAAGGTTTCCTTGGTTGAAACTCTTGCAATCAATGTGACCTTTATTTATTATAACCCCCATCTCTCAAAAACTCACATATAACATAGTCAATCATCTCTCCTTCCCTCAAAGTAAAAATAAAAAAGGAACTGCTGTCTGGTTATTGCCAGTATCCATCTCAGTCGTCAGAAAAGCTGCACGTTTTTGCTGTTGTTAAGGGCTGGAAACCAGAATCCCATCGGAGTTGCACCCTAAGGAACAAATTTAATGCTAGAAAAACATCCCGGCCATCAACCAAAAATGACGGATTGAAAATAATGTCGAGCTATCTTGGGAATCCCCCACCAGACAAGGGAACAGACTGCATTGTTTTTCTCATTTATGTGATATATAGAACAGAAAGAGGGGAAAAAATGGGCGATTTATTGGTTAGATAGGCGTATTCTTTCCCATGCACAAAAGAAATATTTGAGAGTAATGTAGGGATCAAGTCATATCATGACATTGTTTGGAGGCTAGGTGTTCAGATATGTAACTCATCTCCTCTTGGTGGCCTGCTTGGTTCTCAATAGATCATTCAATGCAAATGTGTGTGGGAAATTGTAAATGTTGTCACATGAATATGTCAATGAACACAGTGTAATTTGTACTCTTTCAGCAGGGCAGCAGTATGAAGAAGCAAAGGGAGAGCTTGTGCACTCAGAAGACCATCTCATTGCTGAGCCCCCTGGGGACGATCCAAGTCAGTGGATGTGAGAATGGTGTGCACACCATCCAGATCCTAATGGATGTCGCACCTGCTGAAAGGTACTGTACAACAGCCGGGCTGGTGACGCGATAAACAAAGGTGTGAAATTTACAGGCAGACAGAATCCACTCCTGTGATGGAGTGCCACCATTCCTCACTGGAAGCAGGGCATTTTTGTAGATCCCACAAGAAATATCCTGGAGAAAGTTGGGCAAATATGAGCAGGCACTAGAAATATGAGGGGCACTAGAATACAGTTGGGCTTGAAATTAGATTTCTGATGGCATCTGGTTGTGATTCTTCCTGCAGTATATTTGAAATTTCAGAAAAATAACTTGCTTATTACCCACAAGGGAGTTGATTAGAAGTGATGTCTGGAAGGTCAGCTAAGGCCACGGGGAACATGGACTGTTATCTCCTGTTTCTTTATATTTCCTTCAAGTTGTATGCAGTAGTTAGACTGTCAACTGACACTCAGAAATGTAATATGTGGTTGCATTTCATAGCCTGCCCATCCCTCAAAATTGTCAAAATGTAGACAGTCTTACTGAAGCGATAGAAACTGATTAAAGCCAGCATTAATAAGTACTTATGCCTCAGTTTTACAGGTCCGCGTCCTACATCTCAAATTCATTCTGATTAGATTGAAATTAAAGATCCATGTGTCGCAGATTCACATTTGATAAACTTGAATGATTTGGGAAATTAAATCATTTCAAATGCACCCTGATAAGAAGTTATCCTTTTCAAAATGTACGTTTAAATTCTAATTTATGGAAACCCATCAATGACCTTGTATATTATTCCTCAACATGTGTTTCCTTCTCGACCGTCTGCTATCCCCTAAAATTCATCAAGCAGCAAAAACATTCCACTTGTTCTTAATGAGTTGAAGTGAGAAAATTAATAATATGGAATTTTGATTATGGAAGATGTCCTGTAACCATGCGCAAGCACCTTTCTCGGTCTCTTTGCGTACAGGGTTTAATTTGTGTGTTCAGGTTCAGTAGGAATATGCAAATCAATTTAATGATTCGCATCACTAGATCATTTCTCAGTTTAATATCATTTGCTATGTCGGTCATAAGTGGAGCTTCGATCACATCACTGTCTCTGTGTTCTCTAAGGTGTGAGCAAGACGTCATTAGGAAAGATGTTTAGATTTTATCCCAACCAGTTGAATACGGTGTTCTGGTTATGGGACAGAGGAAGCTAGAGCCACCTCAGATATCTGGAGTAACTCAATGTAAACAGGTATTAAGGGAGACGAGATAAAGTGATAGAATACAGGCTTATCTTTGCAACCGGCTTTACATATAGATCTCACAAAAGCCTGCCTGTAGCGGTGATAGTTCAGATCAGGCGTTTCCATTGATTTATTTATGACATATTAAACAAGGCTCTTTCTAGCTTTGGATGTGGTGTGGTGCAGGCTTATGAAGTCAGAGTGATAAATGATCTCTAAGAATGTATTTTGGATAAGGAAAATGGATAATGTCCATGCATAAAATAGAGGGAGACCTACACCAGATATTTGTGTGCGAGGCACAGCTTTAAAGGCTTACATGACTGTTTGCTTTCAGCGCCTTTTAAATTCACTCGTGGTTGTTGTGAACAGCTGGAGCACAAAAAAAAAAGAAAAACATATGTGGCATTGATAGATGGTTATTGATAAATGCCATTATAGCTACATAAACACCCTTGAAGTATTGCTTACAGACCATGACCGTCAGCTCTTTCTAATAGAAACGTCCCAAGCCCCTTTTGCTTCCTAACTGATCTTAGGAAAATTTCCTGAAATCAGCCTCCTCTGCCAGTCTAACGACAGCCCTGAAGGCACCATCAGATGAACAAATTCATTACATCTCAACAACCCCTGATGGGGCCTTACACGCCAGCCTCCCTGTTAACCAGTTTTTCCCCTCTTTAGTTTTTAGTATGGCCTCAGCGTTCACAGAAAAATGATATGCATTTTGTTTATAGGAGATTACTGTTATCTGAAATATGATGCTTCTCGCCTCTTCCACACGGAGCACAGACACATACATACAGAGGAAATCATGGAGCACTTTTTTATTAGGGTGAAAAATGAAAAAAAGGGCCGGACTCCTGCCCCGAGACATTTTGTGAGCATATTATTTTACAATGCTTTGATCAATTTGTCTGTCAAGCTGGCTGAGATGTGGGGGAGCGGGAAAAAAGCAATTTAGCTTGTGAGGTCCTCAATAGAAATGTACTACAGGAGCCTGTGTATGACATGTTGCATTAGAACCTGAGTAGCCTTTATTGCCTGATAATGTTGCAAGGCAATGCTGATATCAATCACCCTTTAACAGCCAGCATGATGTGTTTTTATGAAAAGAAAAGAAAAATAATGCATGAAGCACTTCTTGGAAAATAATTGATTTAATTCCAAGCTGAGGGAGCTCTACTTTTAACAACATAAAAATACTATGTTGGAAAAACTGGCACAAAATGTGTTAGAAGCTAAAAAATTGTTAAGAACATGCTCTTTGCATACGCTTCTATAGAAAATTGCAATTAATTTTACACGGATAAACAGTCTCATTTGCATATAGATATAAACAATATATTTGTGCATCTGAATTCCCAGCACACTTGGGTCATGTGATCTGCTTAAAATCCTAAGTGGCTAAAACCAAAATTATCATTATACTTCCCAGGCATAAATCCTCCTTTTTCTTTTTTTTTTTTTTTTCTTTTACACAAAGCCTTATAAATCTGTGTCTGATTTTTCACATTGCACATTGTTTTTAGTTAATGATTTTCATCTGTTTGTTGTTGCTGTGATAGCGGGCAAATGTACCATATGCTCTGGCAAAAGACAAATGATTAGCAAATGAAATTCTGGACAGCTGTCTGACTGAAAGCGTTTGGTTGATAGCATTCTGCTACCATAATTAGCTTAAGCTTTGGGTTAATTAACTTTCTACCTGGATATGCATAATAATAGCATTCTGCAGAAAGCCAAAGAGCTTCCAGTATATCAGCTGCAAAAGACTGGCTTTTTATTTTGCATTTCAGCAGCATATTTCAATTTCAAGAGGCGATTTAGCTCGGGAGCATCGTCAAATATTGTAGATTTTACTCCCCAAGCCAGATAATTCTGAAACAATAGGAGTGTATTATGTGGCAGAAATGCCATTTCTGAATGTAATTAAAGTGGATGAAAGCAATCACCAATTTTTAAATGCTTTTGTCTCGCATGAAGCCTACTTGTAAAAAAAAAAAAAAAAATACCCATCAAGAGGAGAAAAGAGGCAAGAGAACCCCCAAGTCCTTATATAAGAGGCCTTTGAGACTGAAGTGAAGTACAACAGTAATTAGTCTTTTGTATGAATTTGCTGGCCATGGTCATGATTAGTTAAGCATATGAGAGGACTGCAGGACTGCACTGCTCTTAAGGAGGAGGGTGTTAAAGTCTATTTATCACCAGTTATCCTCACAGCTTTCCATTATCACCGACAACACTGGATGAGGCCTGACGAGAGCCTAATTGTTCTGAGGTGGAGTGTTTTTGTGTCAAACCCGTCACCCCAGTCACATTGGCATTCATAAGCAGCCAGACATTTTCCATCTATCTATCCCTAATACCCAAGCTGTCACAACAGCTTTTACACACTACCAATGCTAGTGTGAAATATCTGAGGTGCTGCATTTATCGTTTTTCTCACACTCATGTCGTGTTGTGAATCAGTGTCCTGGTTCACACTGAATAGCAGTATGGTAAATGTGTTCCCTGGTTGGGGCCTGTTTATATGATGTGCTCACACACCGGGAACCATAACAACAGCTTATTCTCTACCACATTTTCCCTCCACTCTTCCTTGTCTTTGTTTCCCCTCTGGATCTATATTTACTCTAATTTTTATTAATATTATACTTTTTTTGTTGCAAGATTTATAAATATCTAAAGACGTGTGTGCTATATAAACTGCTTACTTTGGTAACTAAAATGCTTTGTCATACAAACTGTGATCTGCTGAGATATCGAATGAAATCATCAATAAAACAAGGGGGAGACTTTTTGACATAGTCCCCTTAGAAATGGCATGAATAATTCATTGTGTAATGATATTCAGATGATTTTTGTTCTATTTTTACCACGGCCTTAGAATATTGTTTTGCATGTTGAGAAGTGTAGTACTCAGCTGCGTATTCATTAAGGTGCTGCTCCCTCTGGCCCTTGGACCCATCTGTGCTCTATGTTTATGCGTCCGTCTCTCGGGACTATCCCAATCAAGCTACATGTGCCATTTCCTGTGTAAACCAACACCTGTGTAACACACTACCTGTAAACCGCCCCATGCAGACGAGACACTGACGTTCACTCAGATGAAAATCTGCAAATGTTGTGGTTTCAAAAGCAGAACCTCCAGGGTCAGACCGGGAACCAAATGAGAGAAGCCTCTTATTGCAGATATGCAGCTAAAAGCAGCTCACACATTTTTTCTTTTTTTTTTTTTAACTTTTCCCTGCTGTCAACCAGGAAGTTTTTCCAGCAGGAGGGTTGTGCTAGTTTGTTTTCGAACTTGATTGGATTCTAAATCTGCAACATGCAGAAGTGTACAGTGTGTGACATACTAAAGCAATATGCAGAGAGATGATTCCGCTCTGACATCTTGGAGTGGAGTATGAGTCAATTATGCCCAAGTGTTGTTCTTGCTTATCTTCCTGCAGCACCAAACAAGGATTTAGTCAAGGATTTAGGGGTGAGGGGGCGGTGGTGGGGATCATGGTAAGCGGTTCACAACAAAACACTCAAAACTCTTGGGAGCGGGCACTGATTTAAAAATAAATTACAGAAGACGAAGCGCTAACACTCAAGGGCCCTCAGCAGTGCTGGCGTACACAGGTGAAGATTAGACTCCTCGCTAATCAGAAGAACAAGGCAGTAATTTGCTCTGAACACAGACAGTAATTAGGACTTGGTGACACTGGATTCCCATAATGCCTTTGTGCTTGATGTGGTCAAATTTTGACAGAGGCTATCCATGCAGGGTCACTGTCCCCTCAGTCTCTTGGCCCTCTTCAGCTGAAGCTCTAAAAGGTCCCTGCAGTTACAGCAGATCCCTAATGTACTTTATGCCTCCTTCACTGGCTCCTTACCATTCAGGTAATTGGAATCTCTTACTGTGGCACTTGAGACTAGAGGCTAAAAACGGTATTTGAAACTGCTCAGTAGTCTGTTGTAGATAAACATTGCAGCGTTGACTTGTGGTGTGGATACACTACATAATGGAGTAAGAGTTAAGGCTCTGGTAATACATGCCTTCACTGACTCCTGTGGCTGGCCAGTTGGGAGAAGACCTAATTGTTGTGTGCTTTGTTGCCTGCACTGCAGTATTTTACCATCACCTTTATGTATTGGATTGAGTGCTGCAGCCTCTTTGGTGGACATTTGCTAACAAGACCTGCTGGATATCTAGAGAGAAATTTATCTGCCCCAGTTGTTTTCATTTTGAAAACAGCAGAACACAAAATATGCACCCTCACAACGAAATAAGAAGCATTCCTTACAAGCTCACCACTGAAAGCTCTAGACTTTAGCGTTGCAGTCGCTAGATAGGCATCTGAATGATGTTCAAACGGTTGAACGCGCTGCATTGAGCAAGTGGCTTACAATTGTATCACAGCCTTTTGCTCAGAGACCATCAGGATCTTGACATTCATAGAGACATGCTGTATTTTTTTCCCTTTTTAGGCAGTCATTTTAGGCTTTTTTCATGCTCTCTTGAGTCTTTGACGTCTGTGAGTTAAGTATCTGCAGCTATAAGGCTGAGGAAAATATTGGACTGCTTTTGGCCTTTTCTATTTCATCCTCTGACCCGCCATGTTACCCATGATCGGTGAAGGAGAACTCTGGCAGGCTGTGTCAAAAGTGACAACCGATCGAGTCGGGATGAGCGCCATCACGCTTCATAGGATGGAAGCTTGAGTTCAGAGTTTTTCCCCTTTTTGTGCAATATACCATTACACCCTTCGCCAGATTCCTTTCAATTAGATCCTGTGGTTAACCTGCTTCATTCTTACGTCTGCAGCTGATAGAAAAAGTCTTGCTGAAGTCTTGTGCAACTAGAGATACCAAATATTCTGAAGGAAATTGACAAGTTTAATGCCGGTTATTCTTTTTTTGACTTTGTCTCCTTTCATTGTTTCTTCCAGGATGAATGAAATAACCCCCAACATTATATAAGTGCTCAATTCATTCTTTATATTAGAGTTGGAAAATAGGTAGAACTCCAAATGACTCCCACTTTACGCAACAATGATTTATGGTAATTGGAAATTGATTGTGACAGGAGCACAGTATTAGAAATTTTCTCAAATCACTATCTTGTATCAGGGGAAATATTCTTTTTAGTGCAGCAGATCCTTGGCTAGTTTGGAATTAGTTTCTTCTTTCCTTACCTGTGATGAAATGGTAAAAGGCTGAAGGACACTGAAGAAATATGATTTATGCAGTTAAAATATAAGGAAAGAACAATTCTACTACTGCTTGGTTTGAATTGTTTATATCGACTTAAACTTGATCAGATGCTTTTTTATAATTGCTTCGAAAAGCCATACAGGCGATGGCAGTTACTGTAGAGCAACATGCAGATTGTTCATCCTTTGAGAATTTTCTTTGTAATTAGTCCGACATGTAGTACACATCTCTACTTTCTGATTTGAAAGGCACATTTCAAATGCGCCAGCTTGGACACTAAAGAACATATGATGCTGCTTGATTTCTGATTCACTGAAGCGGCTGGAAATGTTGCCGGAGCTACATCTCCACTGCCCACATGCTCTTTATAAGCAATCCCCCATTGCACCAAGAGGTGACAGACTTCAGCTCAGTTGATGTTGTTTCCCATTTATTTATTTTTTTTTATTTTTTTATTTTGCTGTTGTTTACCAGCCATAACATGTCCTGCATTACATTAACTTTTACGACTGTCAGTGTTGTATCACTCAAACACCTTTTAAAGCCAGCAAAGGGTAGAGAGGGAAATTAGCAACGGTGACAAGTCTGAAGTGCAAGCTGGAGGTCAAAGGTGCCAAGCCTTAAGCAAAGGTACACTAGCCTTTGTCCGGTAGATTGTAAGGGCCTGCAGGTCCAACAGGAACATTTCCACACACAATATCCCCGAGCTGTCAGTGTGCAGCGGCTGGAACATCCTCTCAGAGAGAAAGAGGGGGTGCAGGAGGGGTATAAGAGGTGGTGGTGGGAGGATGCGAGTTGGGATGGGGAGGGGGTTAGAAAGGGAACAGTGGCCTGAAGATCCTTGCTGAGAGAATGAGAGGTGTGGGGGGGTGGTGGGGAGCCAAAAAAGCTGGAGTGGGAGGATAGAGAAATAGAGAGGGGGAAATGAGGAGGGAGAGCTGGGGGAGGGAGGGATAGAAAGGAGAGACAATGACAAGTAGGGGCTGGCTGGGCACTCACCCATGCCGACAGAGATTGCCATGAGCCATGGCCATTGTTTGAGCGGGTCTCAGCACAGAGCCCGCTGGTGGGTTTCCGAGTTTTCACCACTCAACTATAAACTGCTGTGTGGTTTATTTAGAAATGAGAGTATTTACACCTTTTACTGTATTTACACCCACTGTTAAACAGCACCCAGGGGATTTTCATCACACAGCCACAAACTAGCAGGCAGAGCAGCTCTCTGAAAACTGACCTGTTCAGTCATAACACTCCAGTAAACCTCAGCTTCACATGTCCAATATAAAATGTCGCTCAAACTGTGACCTGCAGAAGTGTAAAAACACTTTAGGGCCCTGTTGTTACAGCAGGCAGGAGAGAGACAGTCTGTGTGTTTAACAAAGTAAATGTCTATTATTAATACCATACAGGATAAGCCAATTTTGAAAAAGGACCACTTAAATGGTGATATTATTTATTTATAAGTCCTGTACAGCAGTTAATGGAATTGGCGGCCTGTTTTTAGAATCCACAACACAGCTTGAGGTCCACTTTGGAGTAATGCACATGCTAAGAGAGGACCTTCCCAATAGGGTCTTTAAGTGTCAAATATGGGTCAGCCTGCTTGCGCTGACCTGGGGGGTGGTCAGCAGCGGAGAAAAACTCAGCTGTTAAGTGATGCCAACTCAACCATCGGCAAATTCCTTCAAGCTCCGACTCGTGCTAAGATGCACGTCCAAGTGCACTGCTTTGCTGGCCAGCACCACTCTGGCTAAGAAAATCCATTTATTCTTGTCATAAACTATAAACTACACTCAAGCAGAGTTGTTGTTAAAGCAACACTCTTAAGTATTTCTGAAAAGTCTTCTCTTTTTTTGGTTTGTTTTATTGCATCGCAAACTTTTGACAGCGTTTTTCCTTTTGTCCTTTTTCAAGACGCGTCTACGGAAAGAAACATCTGGATTACTGTCTATATTTTGTTCCTGTTTTTGCTGTTCTCACATTTGTCACAGTAGATTTGAATGGAGCAACTTTCATATGTATAACACGCCTCGATTAACAACTTAACTTTCACTCAGCAAATTATCCCATCTTGCATCTGTGTCAGGTGTTATTGCACTCTTGTGACATATTTTAGCCCTGTTCAACCAAGAACTGGGTATTATGATTGCTCCTCTGATCCCCATCTTACCTCCCCATCCCATCTTACATCCCTCACAGGAACATCGAGGCCCCCCTGAGCTGCGTGGTCAACGATAGCCCGGCAGAAACGAGCCCTGAGTTGCAGCGCTGCGTTGAATGGCTCCAGGCGTACTTCAGTGAGCCGCAGACCACTGGGAGTCTCCCGCTCCCTGCCTTTCACCACCCCGCCCTGCAAGGAGGTCTGTCATGGATAAATATTTGCAGAGCCATGACTGGGATCAGGCTTTCACTCTTAATTGTCAGTTACATCACTTACACTCACTGGCTCACTGTGTTATAATGAAGTATTTTATGGCTGAGAGGGAGAGTGGAGGAAAAGTGGGTGGTGTGTGAGCGGCGGAGAGAGAACAGAACACAGAGCTGTAACTTGGTTCAGTAATCTGTGGCAGCTCTTACCACGCGTGTTAGTCTTGGCAAGCTTTTCCATGATTCTTGGCACATTCTTTGAAACTGATCGAATTCCAGTCTTGACATTTTCAGACAGGAAGCTTTCTTTTTTCTTCTTTTTTTTTTTTTCTTTCTTTTTTTTTTTTTAATGAGAACATGTGAATGGTGGTGAAGTTTGAATGAGCTTATTGTTGGCTTGACCAGTCACTTAGGGCGAGTAAAATGAAAGTACCCCAAAAATGGACACTTAGTGTCCTTTCAACTGGTAGTTGGACAAGTATGATTGAGAGTGCTTAAGAAAAGGAAAAAAAAAAACAGGATTTAATTTTCCCTGGCGTTTTTGTTACGTGTGTGCACAACAATACCAATAACTCATTTTTGAAATCAAATACATAATACTGTCATTTTCAAAACACTTACAGGCAATTTCTTTGTCACACTGAGATGCTCACTGCATTTTAACTTAAACGTTTTCAGATAAGCTCATTTAAACCCACAAGCACACCTACACAGAAAAAAAAAATAACTTTAATGTATGCATTTAACAATTGCACCTCCCTTCCCCTGCAATCAGGCCTTGGTTGCTCTCTAATTTCATGCAGATCTGCGGAGTTTGAGTGATGGCATTTTCAATGAGCAGGTACTCCATCGAGACCCTGTATACAGCTATGAGTCCCACGCTCCCGCACAGGCAATGCAGAAATACATCAGGACCAATTACGATATCAACTTTCAGAGTGATTCCCTTCGCCACCAAGTGCTTGTGTACCAGCCCCAGGCTCTTTCAAATCACATCTCATCTGAAGTCTTTGGGGTTTTAATTAAATTTCAGGATAGATGGAATTCTTCATTAGTACCTGATCTGAATAGGTGATTGTGTTGTGTTCCCTGTCTTTCCCTCGCCTGTTGTTTTGGGGCCCAGTAAATACAGGGTTTAGGCTTGGATTGCTCGCGGTAGTCACAGGCCAAGTCAGTATAAAAATGTTAAATGTGGGCATCAGGAGTATTTGTCTTTTGAGGGAGGAAAATAGAAGGTTTTCCTTTTTTTTTTTTTTCTCTCCTTGTATTGTACTTTCTTATGCATGTTGATTGACTAATATTGAGGATTAGAATTTTCGTTACCGCTGTACAAATTCCTTCTAGATCGAGTCATGCAGTCACTGCTACTCAGGGAAAAAAAAAATACAAGTTTAATCAGGTCATTACAATCTGTGACAACCAACTTTTGTTTGCTCGGTTATCTTCGGGGAGAACCTGAACGCAATAGCGCTCTCGCAGCACTTGTCATGTAATATTGAGTTGTGACCTTCGCTTGAAGTGTTGCCATGTTTATTTACACATTTCTGACAAAACAAGCCACTTTTCATATTAGCTGTCACGGCATACCTGAGAAACAGAGGTGACATGAAAGGAGATGCAAGGCGCAGTTTTCTATAGCGTCTGACTGTCATGCAGAGGATCACTTGCTTGTTTGGTCAACAGGGGTAAAGGAATGATGAGAGCATGTTATGTTCAGTTCGCTCAAGTGCATTTGTGTGTTTGTGTACGTGCGTGCGCTCGCATTCGCTCCCTCAGAAAAACAGAAGCGCCAACGTGGATTCTTAAAACGATGCATATTCTTATCTCATTAATTATACATCCATATGTAACAGACGAGAGGATCTTAGTCTCGGTAAGCGGCACAGGGAATGTGCAGGGAGGGGGCCAAGCAAAGGGGGGAAGGGCGCTCTTCAAAGCCCAAATGACTGTGTTCCTGCAGGAGTCTGAACCTCCCCCTGTGCTGCGCACAGGGCAAGATGAGACACTCACCAGGACTCGCCCCTGTGATGTGGAGAGGAATTAGGGAAATGAACGTTTTCAGAATATCGAATAATCAGAGAATCATCAGCACCCCGTCAGCCTTCAAAAGTATGGATCCCTTAAGACTCAAGAGACACTTTGACTGGGAGTCAAAGTCTTCCCTCCCATTAGACACAAAGGATAATGAGGTAGCTGCATTTCCACTATTGTCTTTTTATTCTCACAACCATGTAAGAGGTGACTGTCAGCTGGAGGTCGTCTCTCCAAATCAATTATTAGCAGAGATGATGAAAATCAGTTTATTGTTTTTTGTTTTTCCTCTTTGAAATTGCTCTCATGTACGAAAGTATGAGCAAATCAATCATATATGTCAATATCCTCATAATCACTAGATGTGTTCGATTTCATTCTGGTTAAATCTATCTCTGCCTCTGCACCTGGCCTCATGGTAGGTAATGACCTGTGACATAATTATGGGATGTCTGTAAACATATAAGTGGTTCCCCTCAAGTTTTATTTAAACAATTGACATCCCTGCACCCCGATCTAAAGAGGGTCCTGACCCCAGACACACCGTATTAGGTCCTTTATGAAGTATGGGGCTGGGGGACTGCTCTCCAAATCACTGCTGGTCACCTTGAGCGACCCACATGAAGTCTCTGTCACAAACACTGATGAGGGCAAAGTTCTTTAACCTCTGCACCAGCAGCCGAATGCACAGACACTTGTTGTTGTTGTTGTTTTGTTTTTTTTTTGTTTTTTTCCTTCCATATATTGAACTTCTAGAGATGTAAAAGCAAGGTTCAAAAAGCACCATAGCTTGTTGCTCTGCTTGCTGGTGTGACACTGAGTTTGGTTGTTTGTCGACGTGTTTGCACCTACAGGGATTTGTCACCACCTTAGTCTGGGCAGGTTGTCATCTACCCATTGGTGACAAAGCGATATCAAAATGTGCCACGGATATTGTGAGGCCAAATCCAAGCTTTAGGAGGTAGAGTAATGCATAAAAAGAAATTTTGAGGGGTGTATCTTATCTTCTCATAACATTAAGGCTGTCTGCGTAAGAGCCCGTCATCTCGTTGACAGCGTGATTATTACCTGAAAAATTATTAAACAGTACCTACGGGCCTTGTTCAAGACAAAGAACTCACATGAGTGTGCATCAATCAAATGTATCCCCTTTAGATTTTACACTTATTCCCCCCAGTTTAGGCAAATTGCCTTGTTCGCGTGGCTTTGTGTAGCAGAGAGTGACTATAAGGTAGCGAGGGAGCCTGGGGAGCAAAGGATGTTCACTCTGTAGAAGAGAGACAGGGGTGTGACATGTTTTCACACAATGCCAATTTAGAGGGATTTCACATAGATCACTTGTCATGTGCTCTCTTAGACCATATAAATGAGAGAGAATGGGAGATCACTAATTGAATTTTCATGACTGAGTACATGTATATACTAGAAGAATTTTACCCCTTCTTGTTAACGAGTCTATTGTTCCCCATCTTGTCCTCTGTGCACTACACAAGTGCACAGTGCGTTAGTGTCTCAAGGTTTCGAGACGCTTCAAATGCTTTTCTCTTTTTCCTTTAGCAGTCAGAGTTAGACAAACATGCCTCTCCATCACTGCCTGGTAATCCAGAAAAAAAAAGATAATGCTACTGCTAAAGTGCTAATGAAATCAAAGCCGTTAATGTGGTCGGTTAAGCTGCGGATGATTTGAAGAATTCTGCCATTTAAGTGAAGATGATATAATGAATCTACTCTGAATAGAAAGCAATTAAAAGGACAAATTGGTCTGATTAACCTCAAAGTCATCCCACTGCCACAAATGGTGTGCAACATTCAAATTATTATTATTAAAAATCTGGAGCAGATTTGCAGTCTTTTTGGCCTCTCTTAATCCTTTTAAATGAAGGAGCGAACTTTTTTAATTTTAGCTGTGACCTTTCCAAAGCATAACCTAGATTTTTCTGCCATAGGAATAATTTTCTCACATGCTTGTGTAGCATGTTAATACTGGTTCTAAGGTCAAATTGGGGGACTTCTGTGTATTTAGTTGCCTAATGAGCAGAAGAGGAGCAAGGCTGGACGGTATATTGTATGTGCAGCATGTTTCACGTTGTGTATTGTAGAAGCCGTTGTAACACTGTAAACTTTTGACTTCATTTCCCAAACTCTAGATAATCTTAGAAGACCATTAAAGCATCTTCATATCATCAGGCTCCCAGTCAGCCGCCTGAGTTCGATTGATTAAATCTCCTCTTCTGTCTTCTCCTCCTCTTCCTGTCGCTCATCCACGCTGTCCTCTACTCTGTGGCGAAGACGCGTTCACAAGCCGCGTTCTGCACGTGCTTCTGAGAGATGTGAAGCTCGGAGAGACCGTCTCATACAAACGCCTCGCTGAGATGGCGGGAAACCCCAGAGCGGTGCGGGCGGTGGGAGGGGCTATGAGGAGGAACCCGGTGAGTGTGGCTGACATTGATTGACAGGCTTCTGTCTTTACTTACTTTACTTCATCAGACAGGGAGGGTAACTGTTTTTATAGTGACAGTATTTTTTTTTTTTTAAATGGGTAATAAAGAGCTTCTTAAGTATTTCTTGAGACATTATGACACCTACAGTATTAAACACAGTACAGTAGAGTTGTTTTTTGACAGAAAACTTCTGTAACATATTGAAACAACATTAACTACTTTAGTTATTTGATTTTTGAGGTGCAAATGTAACTTCATATTTTTTGAAAGGAGGCAATGTACATTTTTTTAATTATTAATGAAGAAAATTGCCATTGAATTAATTGATAGTGGAATGATATAGGTAGCCTAAGCAAATATATATTGATAAATATAATTTGTGCCAAGTCAGACTTCAGGTTAGTTCCAGTAGAAGTAGTTATATGCATCCACACTGTTCCATATTTGCAATGTTGGTATATTTTAACATATATGTATGTTAAAATATACCATATGTGTATTATTCATATATTGCTGTAGTGTGTTGAAAGGTACGACCTAAAGAAAACTACTTGTGTACACCACTAGTGCTTTCCAGAAACATACATGTAAAAAAAATGTTTTTCCCCAGTGCAGTAAATTTAAACTGTAGGTGTGTTCCTATATATGTGATGGTGGAGCCAACACTTCCTCCCGAGAGCAACTAAGGGGTAAAACTTTTTTTTTTTTTTAAAGCCCACATTTTTTTTGTTCTTGTTCTCCCGTGTCTTTACTGTAGACGTTCACTGCAAATCTCCGATTCTTGTAGGTCTGCATCATTTTGCCCATGAATCCACTGTGTACAAAATGGAGGGCTAGAGGGCAAGTGGTGTGTCTTCTTTTGATCAAAACCTTTGATCAAAGCCTCTTTAACTCTGCCCATGTAGTGCTGTGGGCACCACCGGTGTGCTCAGAGAAGGCAGAGAACGCTTCTTGTGCTGCAGTGCAGCCAGTAAAAAGATCTTGCACATGTGTGCGATAAAACACTATGTACATCCTCATATCAGTGCTGTTTTTCCTTTGATGCATTTTTCTGTTATGAGTTGTAAAAAAAAGAAAAAAAAAAGGCATTTATAGTAGGAGTGATTAATTTGTGTTTGAAAAGCACAAAAAAAACAGAAAACAGCAACTAGAAAACAGCATTTTTGTTTTAAATGCTGTGCATTAATTCTCAGTATACTTCATACATTACACTAGCCAGTGGCAATGCTACTAGATGGCTGTGTAATGTGCTCAGTCTCATGTTTTACAGACATTTCTTTCCTTTCGTCAGGGAGCCTGAGCCCTCAGCTCCTGATTCAGATCCAGAGTCAGATTGTCAGTGTCAATTACTTGTCAGTAGCACTGCTCCATGCGGGCTTCAGCTGTGAAAAGCTCAGTGTGCTCAATCGATCCTCGGCTCTCTGTGGCACTTCTTCTTCACCAGGATTTGAGTATTGATAAGCCTGGCGTTGCGCTCTTTTCCCCCCAAGTGAAGAGGCAGATCCGAAGGCCTTGAGGGTACCCTGCTCTCCCTCCAAACCCGGGGAACAGTATTGATCCAAATACACGAGCAGTATTTCTCTGTCTGCAAGGTTAATCTGGGGCTCGGAAAGTTTTATTGCTGTTGATATGGGAGCGGGTTTAATGATGGATTTGAACTGAAACACACTGCATGTCTAACTTTCATATGAAAGGCTGGGGGAGCAATCATCAATTCAGCATACATACAACTCGCCTGCAATGGAGGAATACAGCCACAATGCAGCAGTGGTTGAGATGTTTTTCTGTTAGTGCAACAAAAACAAAATGAGGCCAACATTAAGAATATTTCAAAAGAAATAATTGCAGCATTTCACCATTGCCACTCTTCTTGTTCTGGTTTCACAATGATCGAAGTGTTTTAGGCTTGCTTGTTTAATCTTTCTCCAGCCATTTAGTTTACAAAGAACTCGGGACCCCCCTGGCAGTCGTCTGCAACAAGAGTAAACGCTCCACCGACTTCCTCTTTTTAATGATCACAGGGTTATCAGATCTTAATGTTGACACCCTCTCGATTGAATATTCATCCTGCTGGTGTTTTTGCCCATTAATTTTTGATTGCTTCTTTGCTTTTCACTATTAAAGAGTAAAAAAAAAAAAAAAAAAAAAATCCAAATATCCAAAGACTGAGCCATCACCCTGAATGTAGATTTGTGCAGGATCAAACCACATACCTCTAGTGTGGCACTTTGTTTTTAATGCTTTGCAGCAACATAAAAAGTGCAAAATAAAAAAGAAAAAGTGCCGTTTACATTTTCTGCCTGTTTCGTTTCATTCTTTCATACATAATAGATAGCTGCTATCAGCACCCTCCTATTATTGCATTGCTCTGATGTTAAATGTTAACCTGAGAATCTGAGAAGAAAAGCTGCTGTATGTGCTTCTGTTTTAATTCAAATAATCATTTTTGTGTGGCTGTTTTGTTTTTGTGTAATTGAAAGGAAAAAAAAAAGAAAACCAAAATATGCTGCTTGCAGCATCCTGTTACAGTCAATAAACTGAAATGTAAAAATGGCTGATGATTTAAAGAAAACTAGAAAGCAGCTTCTAAAAGTTTGTCTGCTCATATGAAGAGGTGTTGCATAATATTTGCAAAAATTGCATGTTTATTTCCTCAGTGTGTTCCCCTCTCTGTCCATGTGTGCCAGGTTCCCCTCCTCATTCCTTGTCACAGAGTAATTTCCAGCACTGGGCAGAGTGGGCTGTACATGAGCGGCAAGGGCAACCACCTCAAACAATGGCTGCTCACCCATGAGAGGCAGAGAGGGGAAGGCTGAGGCACGATACAGCGCAACTGTCCTTCATTCAGTACAAATACAGATGTGCACACGTTGCACACAAGGCCAGGATTTTTTTTTTTATTATTATATTATTATTCTTTAAAGAACACAAAACAGGGCCATAAAGTTAGGCGTTGGCACAAGCCATGAACAACTGTAGTTACTTGTAAATATTCAGTTTACTGCTTTTTTTTTTTTTAAATCTAAGAATAGAGATGCTGCATAGTTAATGTGATACCGAGTTGTTGCAGAATTAGAATGTACAAAAATAACTTAAACAGAGAACAGTAGGAATTACAAACATATGCTCCCGTGGGTCTCCATTGCGTTTGCCAGATAGTGCTGGAATGGTTTTTCTAAAGAATTATTATTCCCTTAAAAATATGTCTCTTGCATTGTTGCTGCTGCTGTTGTTGTTTTTTTTTCTTTTTGTTTTTTTTTTTTTTCTAAGCAGAATTAGTCTTTGTACCTCTTGTTGGTTTTTTAATTTCCTGCCAAGTGAATGCTTTGTTCAACATCCAGTGATAAAGGCTCTGAATTTTACGGCTACAAAGCTTTGTAGTGAAGCATTTGTTTTGTCTTCATTTAGATCTCATTGTTTGCTTTCGCCTTATAATCCACCTAGAGTGGAGATGTCTTATGTGTTATATACTGTACTCATGTTAGACTTGTTTAAATAAATACATCTCAAAATGACAAATCCTGGCTTTTCATCACTTTAATTTGTTTTGAATTTTGACACTGATTTTTATATAAAATCCACTCAGTTCATCTCATCATTAATTATGCTGTATGTCTTCTTTTGCTGCTGCAGCTCTGTATGTGAGAGGTCTTTCTTTTCTCTCTGAGTGCTGTTTTCCATTAGAGGGCAGTACAGAACGGGTAACAGATATCAACATTTCAACCTTGAATCCATCCTGCACATTTAATCTTTAATTTAAATGTTTATGTGTAATTTTATTTTCATCACAGCCCTGTTTAATCCCTCTGGGATAAATTACTCTTTCTTAAAAAGAGCATATAGTGATTGCAGCAGTGTTTGTTTAAAGAAATCAGTTGCTCTATCTGAATGTGTCCTGAACTTTTATATTCTACATTTACCTTACAGTGATTCTGTTGTTATGGTGACAGTAAAGTCTCTTTTTAATCTTTAAAATCTCATTGTCTTAATATAGCTACATTGACCCTTACTTGCCCATGGTTGTTATCCCTCTTTTCGGCCCAAGTAGCCTAATAATCCCTCCCCCTCCACAATAACCTCAGCCCTAACCTTTGCAGGACCAATTCAAGTGGCCCTCTCACTGAATATATTTGAACTTTGCTGCGTTTCTGAATTACTTATCAAGCCAGCTCTGTGTGTCTGTCTTGCCGTGCTGCTGGACTCACTTACTCTGCCATTGGAGCAGCATCGCAGCGTAAATGTTGAGGCAGCAGACAGGCAGATGAAGAATGAGACTCAGTCTGTGGTTTCACTGAGGGCTAATGATGCCTGTGGTGACTACAGGCTACAGTCAGCCCCCTAACGAAGGGAGCTGTGACACAGCCACAAGGGGTCCCATTTAAGCCAGGCGCACTCTGAAGTGCACTGTAAGCACCCTCCTTTTTTGCTTGTGGCCAAGTAAATTCTATGGAATGCCATGAATTTAGCAACCAGAGATACTGATGTCTTTAGAGTTCTGTGGTTGATGTTAAAAACAAGTCCAGCATCAAAGCGCCAGACATGCTGCCAGTAATTGGCTGTGTAATTTGTGTAGGTACCAGAACAGTCTCTCAAAAACATTAAAATAAAATCATACCTTCAATCTCTCCTTTTTTTTTTCTTTTTACACTGTCACAATATTCTTTTTTTTTTTAATCTTTATTAGTAGAAGTAGTTTTAAATTTTCCAACATTATTTTTTGTTGTATTTTTACCATGTAAACCTGCCTTTTTATGATGCTGGCTCAGAGATAAAAAGGAATTAGATTAAAAGAAGCTGAGAAGATCTCATCATCCGCACTGTTAATCTCTGTGAAACCTTTAATTTTGGCCTAATATCTGCCTCCATTTCAGAGACGCTACATGAATGCATGTGCGTGAATGCGTGAGCACGTGGCCATGCATGTTGGTGTGTGCACATGTGTATGTCCATATGTGTGTGGGTGAAGTGGATGATATTGAGTCTGACTTCATAAATCACCCAGACACTGATAAACTCCCCATGCACCCACACACCGCTAATGGGCAACCCTTAAGGAGTGTGAGTGTCTCGTGCGGCGTTTGATTCAACATTTATTAACCCCCTCACACACACACGCGCTCTCTCACTCTCTCCTACACACACACGACACACACTCAAAAGAGCGGGGATACGGTTGGTGGCATCAGGAGCGTTAGTGTGGAGTTTTGACCTGGCCAGGCTGTATTAATCATTGCCGAGAGTGGTAAGATACATTTTACCTTATACAGCCACAACAACAACAGCCTCCGCATTTCCTAACTGTAGATCCCTTCTCATAACTTATATCCTGTCTCCAACTCCCAACTTCCCATCTCATATCCTGGCACCCCTCCTCATTATGGAACAATTTTCTGCCCCCACATCAAACACACTCTCTGCTTCCATCTCCTTCTCTTTGTACATGTGGGTTCATAATTCTACTGTTATCACAACCTGCACCCCTTGGTACAAGTCACAAGCTTTGTGGGGAAGTTACTCTCGCAGTTACAGCAGTTACTCATACATAGCTACAGTTTGTGTATTTAAAAGAAAAATAAAAGTGAACTTTTTTGTGCACATTAACTGCTGTAAGCAGTGGCGCGTTGCACGGAGCCAAAGGAGTGTCCGGGATGAAGATAGGTGACGTCCAAAAGTCAGACAGATAGACATGGGGAATAGATAGCTGGATATTCAGACAGGCTTGGCTGCGATATCAGGTTTCCTCCCCCTCTGTCTGTCTGCCGGGACAGCCTGGCCTCGGAGGCCCTGACACCGAGGCACCACGCAGCCAGCCAGGACAGCTGCCACAGCAGCATCTAATACCAGCACACTCCACGCTTTGCCACAACTACAAAGACAACTATCATTTCAAAGATGGCACACTTTGATGCTCTTGTTAGGATCTTTGTATTTTGAGAGCAAAAGCAGGACGTTTTTTTTTTTTTTTTTTGTCTTTTGGTGTTCCCTTACTTTTTTTTAGTGTCTGTCTATTTAGAACAAAGAGAGTCTCCTCAACATGAGCAAAGTAAAGATGGTGCTGATGAGGTAGTGCTGAATTCATTCCCAAAAAAAACTATACAAGCATGTGTGATTGTGTGTGTATGTAACCTTGTATCAGTGTGTCACTGTAACCCAATGAACTCAAACGTCAGTCTGGGGGTCCCTAATTAAGAACGGCTGATGAGCAAGCATACATTACGTGAGAGCGGGCGCCTGTGAGTGCGTATCTGTGCATGTATCAATCTGTGACTATGCGGCGTGGTTGTCAGCGTGGGTAAGGAGTGTGTCTCACTCAGCCTGGAGAAAGTGCAGGTCTAGCCTTGGTCATGTTGATGGAGGGGCGGCACTTCAGAGGCTCCAGGACCCCATGGCACCAGTCTCCCCAGTCCCCCCAGACAGACTGGGAGCATCTGGGCTCTGTCAGCGCCTCTGGCCCCTGCAGACTCCGATCTATATGACGGGAAAGAGGAGTGCATTGGATCAGGGCGAGGGAAAATATGAGCCAGATTCCTCAGTCTTGTGCAAAATGCGCGCTTTGCCGCTTTGCATGTAACGCGATGGTGAGGCTGCATTTAGGCCTGATAGCAGGTCATGGTGATTAATATTATATGATGTGAGATGGGGTTATTGATTAGTAACTAATGCATGAAAATTCCTTTTTATAAACTGTCCAATTAAGAATTAATTAAAAGTAGGCTGCTGAAAATATGCAAAGCCGATTCTGAGCAAAAACATCAAGATAAGACTGATAGATGTCATTCCAAATTTTCCATATGAAAGTGAGCAACGATTTGATCAAGTGGATTCAACTCCAAAGCTCTGCCACATGGAAACTGATACACACTCGCCAAGTCTAATTAATCCATACACCAAATTAGGAAAATAAATTGTGGTCCCAATTTAACAAGGTCAGTTTTAACTTCTCCCTTTACACTTTATTTAACTGTGTAGGAGAAGAGGGAAAAAAAAAAAAAAAGAAAGAACCCCTATCAATGTGCTTTGCTTATTATGATTGACGATTGATGATTAAGTCCTCCAGCTGACACACACCAGCAAAGCTGGTGAGTTGGAATTGGATGTGACACATACACAGTTCTGCGTGTTAGGTAATTCATTGACGAGGGGCCAAATTCATTTATGGAACAGCGGTATTGGCAGGCATGGACACTCTCTGCAAAAACAACGATAATCACAGAGGTTTGGCGCGGCGTGACAAGGACTCTTCAGGGAAAGGCCCTTACACGCCGCTTTGTTGGCCGTTCCTCCCTAAGATGGAGGGAAACATCCGCCACTGTTCTCAAGATGAGAGCTGCTCAGAGCTGGAGGAGAGAGGTTTGTGTGAGGTGCGGATGATGTTTAAAAGGATTGATTGGTGTTTGTTGGGTCTGTTTCCTTGATGGAATCAAGGCACAACATCTGGACTGTCGAAGATTCCATTAATGCAGATTTAGCTGCAGCTTTGCGTTTTGAAGAAAACAGTGATTTTTCTTTTTTTTGTGGAATTGATGAAATAAAGGCTCTTATAAATCCACTCTAATGAAACATAAGGGGGACCCTGTCGCAAGCCATTTAATCTCTTTTCGCATTCTCCATTTTTTCCGCTAATGAGCCTTATTGACAATCAAACAGAAGCTGTCATCCCCCAGGATGCAACACTTGCAGCCCCTGCGTGTTTGTCATAGTGTCCTGGCAATCAGAGCTGCCTGCAAGACCAGGCTGGCAGTTAGTGGTTCTCACAGCAGCGCTGCCTGAAAATGGCACACTTCCTGTAGAGTTGCAGCTGCCACCTCTGCTACTTCCATTACTTTCTATAGCATGCAGATGTTGTATCAACATTCCCTGCCAAGGGGACTGCAATAACTGTGAGATTCATGCCATGTTTCAGAGGCACGTCAATTTCTCAAGTGGCACAATTAAAGAGGGAAATACAGTACCAGGTTTTTCACAGGCGTTGAAATCGGAAAAGGCTTTTTCACGTTTTCCTTTTCTCCCCCCCCCCCCTCCTTTCCAAAGAGGGGCTGTTTCATAAGGACTCTGAAATCCACCCGATTTTTACTGCCCTTTTCCTGTGTTGAGCTGTTCTGTGAGCCTTTGTGCGGCAGACCTGTTGTGACCCACAGCGGATATGGAAATGGGGCTAAGGTTTTATGGGCCAAACGGATTGGACACAGTCAAGCTCAGGGGGCATGAATATTGGATGTTATTTCTGCTCCCTTTTTATGTAATCCATTGCCAATACATTATTAATAGATGATATCATATCCAGAACTACTGGACAAAGCACTACAGAGGAGTACTATGAAAGGAGCTCTATATGGTGGAGACTGTGGCAGAAAATAAAGTCCAAGTGATATTATTTTATCACTTTAGGCCAGAACTCTATGACCAGGCAATCCTCACACTGTAATTTTTAGGCTAAGTGAAGTTCATATGGATGGGAAAGTATGGCGAACACTGCATTCCTACCAGGGGTAAATCCTGCATTTGTGGGTTTCAAATGCACTGAAACATTGATGAAGTATCAAATGACACCCAAATACAAGTTTAATGGATGTTGAAGCACTGGGATACTTTGCTCATCCTTCTTGACTGTAGTGAGTGAAGTGGAAATCTTTGCAAGGATCTGGAGTTTTCCTTGCAAAGCTGACTCCCAGTGTACAGTAGCAGGGGAGCGACGTCTTATCTGATGTACAGAGTCACAGACAGGAGGCTGAGCTAATGTGGGACTGTTTAAAAAAAAGGGAGGGGGGGGGGGGTCAGATTCCCTGTTTGATTCAAATGCTGATTTGTTCAAAAAAAGGTCACACTCCCTATTTTGCTTCGTTTCAAAATCATGATCTCTGCTTGTGCAATTTGTATAAGTTACAAAAGTGGCATCATGCTCATGTACAAACTTTGGGAAACTTGCAGAGACTTTTTAGCGGCTCTCAGAGGTATGTCCAAGAGCAGATCGTCAGACTTTTAGCACTGCCAGCAGAGCAGAGAAGACTAACTGTTATCCGCCTTTTAGTTTTACAGCATGCCTTGATACCTTACAGCCTGAAGTAAAGCAGTCAAAAGTGGATGTATAAGCCTCTTAATAAGACTTACATGGAGGAAATATGCGTAAGGTAATATTCTCTTTTTAAGGTCAGTCCGAATTGTTTTTTCTCATGGGAAACGCCAGATTGATAAAGAGCAAACAAAACCTCTTTTCTGAATGCTTGTCCTCCATGGCCTCAATGAAGGTTTCATTCCTTTATATCAACCAGCCCAATTCCCAGCATGCACGGCCATTGTGGTTCTTTCAACTGGAGCTCTCCATTGACTGGCTCATTGTCCGGCCGCTCTTTTGTGTGTGCTATCACCGGAGCACAATCTTTCACCTGAGCAGCACAAGAACGCAGCCTGGATATGGTCACGTAAAAGAAGGGGGAAAAAAATTTAAAAAAAGGAAGAAGTGAGTCACCCATGTAGCTGCCAGGGTGTATCATTAAGCCAGCGCTGATTAAGAAATATTTCGAACTTAAAAAGTCCACTGTGATGTTTCTTAATAACGCAGTAATTAGTCATGCTCAGGCTGGCTGCTTCACACAGAGATGCTCAGTATTATGGGTTGGGCTTATATTGAAAGGAGTTTTTTTTTTTCCTCTTTCTTTTTTTTTTTTGAAATATAACAATGCACAAGCAGATGTTTGAAGAGTGGCCCACGGCAGCACAAGGCTAGTTAAGATCGATATTGCTTTCAATATTTCTTTCCTTTGACAGATAACCAGTACTGAGGAAAGTCTTGATAAGAGTGGCAACATATGGATGTGGTGAGCCTTGCTCTCTTTTGATTGTGTGACCCCCTGACCCTTGCCTGGGTTTGAGAGCGAGGCAGCCACATGGTACGGTGGGGGTCTGTCAGGCTCCTGGTTATGGGGCATTATTGACCCAGGATTTATAAATATTTAATGCACACATTAAGATCATGGTGGAGGGTGGCCATTAGAGTTCTCCAATAAAAGAGGCTCTCACGATGATTGAACGGTGTGGCAGAGCTAGTGGCTATTTGTTGGGTACAGAAAAACCTGCTGAGACCATATACTGTACTGAACCTCAAGCATGCCTGCCAGGCTTCAGTGTCCCTAAAACGTACAACAACTGAGAAAAACACGTTTTTTTTTTTCCTCTTCAACTTTTACCCTCAGATTTTTCTGTTATTTTTTTTTTTGTTGCTGTTTTTGATGATTGATCTTCAGTTGTGCAAGATTTTGTTACTGAATAATAGAGACACCAGCAGGCAACGTGATAGATTCAAACTTGTGTATCCAAAACAGATAACACAACGTCAGGAAGCAGATGTGTGCCCATTGTTAACAGACCCCAGTGGATTATCGAGGGAATGATTTGAAGCGCAAGCCAGCTGAAAATTAAATAGCTCTTTTCAGTGTATCTGTCCTTTGCGCTATCAGCAGCTCCTGGACTATCTCCTGCGCCGTGAGGTCCGTGCATACCGGCTCACATAATAAGCCGTGATATGCTGATTGCCACTCAGGTTGCTGTCATTTAATTGTGCATTAAAGGCAGAGTTGGCCTCGGACAATGTTGCCTTGATGAGAAATTGACATTTTGTGACCTGCACTCTGTGACCACTCAGGATGCCAGATAAGATGCTCAGTTGTTTTTTAAGGAGAACCACTGTTCTTCCCTCAAACACTTCTATCCTTCTGTTTGACCCACTTGATGAGTATAGATTTCACGGTGGCCCCCCTTTCAGCACTCAAACTATAAGAGGTTCAAAACGATACCAGCCCTTATAGACAAAGGATAACCTTGCTCTTTCAATGTATTGATTCTTTATTAACTAGGTGGCTTAATGCAATGAAATGAGGGATTTGAATGAGCCCCATTTGGGGTGCTTTGAATAAAAAGCTTGCACTGTTGTATGAATGACTACAATGAACCCTTGAAGCACCACAGATGCAGGATGTGCTCATACAAAGACCAGGAGGAATGTGTCACAATGTCAGGGTGCTTTGGTGACAGAATATGATTAAAAAGCAGTTTTCATCTTTTAAGGATGTTACACTTTTCCACAGGTATCCAACAATTATCTGAATATATAATGTCTACAGCTTACAGACGAAACACAGATTTGTCCTCAGACGCATCTACTGTCTTTGTCCTGTTCTTGATTGTCAGTTTGTCTGCCAGCCAAACTGTGCTTAAAACTGAAGAAGTCCACAGTTGAGGAACTATTGTGTTTTTACTGAAAATTTTAATAAAACATCACTTATTCATTTCTGTTTCCATTCCAAATGTTGACATGTTTAAATTTTCTTCCCTGTAAACACATGTAAGCTATGTGGCAGAGTCATAAGTGGTGAGTAAAAATGACTTCTATACATTCTACAAAACAGAAAAAAATACAACCACAAATGGAGTGTTTTTTTTCTTTTTTTTTTCCTTCTTTTTTTTTTTTTGTATCTCCAAGGTTGTCCCTCATGCACATTAGTCTCTATTGGATCTTAACAACTATCATATGGGTCACAAACAATTTATTTGACAATACAACCAACAAAGTTTTCTCCAAAATGGTCTGTATAGATAATTTAAAATCAATATAAAAATAAACAATGAAGTTTGACTTCCCCTTTAAAAAAATGGACAGAGAGTCTTGACGGAGTAACACAAATTTTGAGGATACACATGAAATATATGCACATTGCATTTCATCAAATACAAAAAGAAAACAAATGAAGGCAACAGTTCTTGGCTGAATTATCTGTGCTGCATCACTATATTAAGGGCATGACGATTAATACATACATAATGAAAAGCAATATACAAAATTTCAGAGATAAATACATTATTTATAGTTGATATGTTACAAAATTTCCCTCAGTGAGCGCAAGTGTGTATTTGAACAGAAATATGACAATGAACTACTATACCTCTACATTCTCCATGGATTTTAATTTTATTTTTTTGTTTGGTTTTTTTTTTTTCAAATGTTTTGAGTTGGATCTAAAAGAACATGAAAAAGACAGATGTATAAATATTTAGCACAAGTTTGGCAATATCACAATAGTCTACAATTTTTAACCACATATAAAACACATAAGGGAGTTGGAGCTAGAACGGGGAGACTGCTCCTCATCAACCAGAAACAGACTTCACAGTAGCCTAGGAATGCATCAATATACAGTGCTAGCAAAAAAGTTGAAAAACATGGCAAAACACACTTGCTTAAAAGGAAGCTCTAGACGTGGAAGTACATCATATTCATCAACGGAGCAGTGTTTTGTACACGTCAGTGTGCTTGTTGAATCAAAGAGGATTTTTTTTCTTCTTTTTTTTTTTAACCTTTTGAAGATGATTTCTAACTACAATAAATTACAAAATTTAAGTTAAAATGCAGGAATGAAACATGATACAACGTTGCCCGCCCAGCCCCACCCAGTTTTACTCGTATTTGCTGTACTTTTATGATCAATTTTCTACATTATATATCTCATATATTTTCCAGTTGAAATTCAAACTGACTTGGCCCCTGTGTATTTTTGTCACACATAAAAATACAAAAAAGTCACATTATAAAGACACACAACTGTTGTGAATCTATTAAAAGAGAATTGAAACAAAAAAAAAAAGAAAAAAACATCTATTTCTGAGGCAAACAAGTTCGTTGGCAAGTGTACTGTACATCAGTGTTTTTACTTTACAACCAGGTGGTGTGTTCACAGAGTCTCTTCCAGTACTGAGTGTGTGGTTGATTGGATATGTCCCAGGCCGAAGCGAAACCCGACAAGTATACAAAATAAAACCTTCGTCTTTCTGTGTCCTTTTCAAGGATGATAAAATGGGGAAGAAAAAGACAAAAAAAAAAAAAAAAAATCCACGAAAAAAAAAATGTTGTTCCTCATGAAATCCCTTTTTTCTGAAGGTTGTGAAAGTCTTTGAAAAGAAAAAAAAAAGTCTTTCTTTTCCTCTTTTTTCTCTTTTCTTCGTCTTTAAAAACAGAACAAGCGGTTGACTATACATTACACCAGCGTTTTTGCAGTGTGCTGAGGGGGGTGTCCTGTGAAGTGGTAGTGTGTCGACTGGTGCTTGTGACGACAAAAAGTGCATTTACATTGGAGGGACAACCAGGCCGGACATGGCTGAGGGACAAGAAAGACACAGAGAGAGAATGGACATTAGTTTGTAATGCTAAAACAGCTATGGATATAATTATGAAAATTTATTGAAATTGTAATTTAGTGCATGCATGTGTGTATGTTTGTGCCGTGTATGCTTGTGTGAGTCCAGCCATCTGACAGTGCACAGGTGCGTGAACGTATGCCTAATTGTGGCTGTTTGCATAAGTGCCTATGAGTGTTTGCCGTGTCCGCCAGCCTGCAGCTGCACGTCCTCCTAACGGGGGATAGTTTGAAAACCTCCCTCCTGCTCTGACATTTCAGCCCCCAGCATGCCTGCCTTGCTATGTGTGATATTTCTCCTGGCGTTGTGGTAATGGCAAACAGAGGCCCAGACTCCCAGGAGATGCGGCAGTGGTGACGGCAGAGCAACATCGCGGTCACTTCCCACAATGCCACAATCCTACAGTACTAGACACTCGTCAGACTCGCCTCAGATTCACTCCTGTCACTTCCTTTCCTCCCCTCATCTCTTTATCCTTAACTCTCCAGCGCTGAGCAGCTCAATAGTCTTGCATTTACACATTCCCTAAGTTGTGCCTTTGCGTCATTATCCAAGAGAGATTAGGCAAGATCAAAGGTAGCTCCTTTTTATTTCACCAAGACCATCTGCTTGGTATATCATTAGCAACTGTACCTCACCCTGAGAGTTTATATATTCAGTATTTTCACACGTTTTAACAATTAGGCAACTAGTGAAGTGCTCGGATGATATATTATTATATTGCTCCGAGTATATTTGTAGAGTCATGGTTGAAATGCTTTTAAGTTTGCCAGCGCAGATGATGGCAAGGCATTGCTCATTAATTTCTGCACAACATGTATTAATAAGTATGAACGTGTAGCAAGATGAACTTTAATTTCCCACTTCATTAAGCCCAATGTTATTAATCTTGGGGCACACACTACGGCTAAGCTTGTTTTCAAAGCAATCATGTTGGTCATGACACATGCACAAAACCTAATAAACATAATTACTAAAACAATTCTGGGAAGGTCTCTCTCCGACGTCGGAGCAGATCGTTCGTATGAAAGGGCAACAAGAATGTATGTTTCAGTGAATGTTTGCACAGACACTTGCGATTCTACACCTGCACGACTGTGTGTGTGTGTATGTGTGTGAGCGTGTAGGTGTGTGTGTGTATGTCTGTGTGAGGGCATGCTCTGGGTGAGTTTGTGCATTTGAATGTGAACTGAAAGGTGTAAATTGGCCTGTCAAAATGCATATATTTGTAATGATTAATCCCTCACCAAACCGGACAGAGGCCTGAGCAGCGGTATCTGACCAGTAGTCCGTAGGGAAGGGATGAGGGGGTGAGGGGGGCTCACCTTGCAGTCCGTTGCCGTTGGCGCTGGTGCAGGAGGGGGGTGGGGAGGCCTGGGGTCGGACCACAGGGGCGAAGGCGCTCTTTTGTTTAACTGCGGAGACGATAGGGAGGGAGAGGGAAGGAGGGAGGGCGACAGTGAGAACGTGCTGTGAGTAGTGCTCGAGAGGGAGAGGGCAGTTAAGGTAAGGCGGGGATAGTATTACTGCCAGAGGGGACACCCGATCAGTACTCACAGGCCCCTACCATCAACATCTTGTCTGGCTGAACAAATACAGGTGGCATATGGTGAAATACACGTAATATTTCCAGAATTCAGAGCCACTTGGTGCGTTCTCCGAAGCAATGAAGCAAATAAGCCCTTGTGAATGAACAGCACTATATTATCACTATCAATAATACCGCAACCCCGTCAGAAATGATTCATAGAAGTGAAAACGAATGTGGGAGATGGAATTAAATCAGCAGCAGCTTAGTGCTACGACAGCGTGCAAGACCGGCAAGCTACTCACTTCCATATGGGGAGTTGGCAGAGGATCCGTTGAGGAACCCAGGGGAGCTTGGCACTCCCAGGTTCATACCGGCATTGCCGTAGCCATTCATGCTGTTGCTGACGGTGTTGTAGCTCGACTGCTGTGGGGTGCTGCTGGAAATGTAGCCCCGAGGGGACACGCTGCTGGTGTTCCGGCTGTAGCCCACTGAATAACACAGGTGGAAGACAGAACAGGACACTCATTCATTTCTTTCCTTCTGTAGCATTTATCAGGGAAATGTTCACTGATTATAGTAAATGACAATGGAAATTTACTAGTGCAATCAAACCTTTTTATTTTAGCACACACCGCAGGTGTCGGTTTTATAGGAAAGAAATATGGCACTTAATTGGACCCTTTAACTGCCTTGTGAGGATGGGGCCAGTGAACCCAAGGTTTAGAAACAGACCTTCTGTTCATATTCTAACTCAGTGGGTAGAAAAAAAAAAAATCTTGTAAACCCCTAGAATCTCATGGCCACCTGCAATGGTCCTGCACCCCACTTTTGAAAACCCTATGGAGCCGTCCCTGAAGTCAGGTACCTTGGTCGTTTCCTTGTGACTCAGAGACGTTGACTGCTAGCTGGCTGCTGAAGGAGTTGACTCCCATCATGCCGTGGGAGGCTGTGTTAGCGAGAGAGGGGATCTGGTTGTGGTTCCGTGGAACGCTGTACAGGGCCTCGGCGATGTCAGCCGCCCTCTTCAGAATGATCTCCTGAGATGCAAAGAGAAGGCAGAGGTTTTGTTAGGATTTTTCTTCTCTTTTCTTTTTTTCCTTCTAAATACATAGTTGAGTTTTGTTTTTTTTTTCTTTGATGCATGGTTTACCCTCATACAGTTAACTTGCAGTGCATGTGGCCTACATTGTTCTAAGTATAGTGAAAATACCCTTTGGTTATATACCAGTAAATTTTCAGTAGCTTCTTATATAGCAGCGATGCAAGTATGCTGAAAGCAGTTGTGGTTACAGACCTGATTGTTGTGAGGCATTCCATACAGGGCTTCAACGAGATCAGCCGCCCTCTTCAGTAACACCTCCTGATGAGGAAACCAAGGAGACTGAACGTTAAGACCCAAACAGATGATGTTTGATACCCCAGTGACACATACAGTACAAAACAAGTAATATCCCAAGCAGCACTGCACAGCAGGGATGCAGAGCACTTCAGAAATGTTTACATAAATAAAAACCACCTTGATTTAAGACACACCAGAGCTACATTTGTGCAGCACTACCATTTTGTTCCTTCCAACCATGCAGAGCAGTGAATAATGTTCCCTATCTTAATTAAACTGGCATAGTCCTTTAAAAACAACACCTCACCCCTGATTCTGGGCTTCACGTTTGCTCCGGAGTTCAATGCCGAGAACCCTCACTTCAGAACAATAAAGTGAATTAGCTCTGGGTTAATCTAGTTCTGTTGTAATGACATTAAGGAATTTTTCAATTAACCTCTTTGACTGGCTGTTGCAAAGGACTTCACAAATGACTTCCTATCCAGCAAGAGCTGGGTGCTTGTGCCTTGGGGACACGGATGCTCGGGATGTGGTCTTATCCATGTCTGCATGCTTGCCCCCGCTTGACAATGCGGATTAGCTGTGTTGCTTTGGCTCTTAACACTGAAAATGAGTTGGCCCCGGATCCTGTTCCCCCCACTCTGTTTTGGGCTTTCAGCTAGGTGGGGTTTGGCCCGTTTGTGTGTCTTTATCTGCTCTTTGAATTCAGCACTTACAATTAAATCCCTCTCAAGAAACCAGACTGCTCTCTTTGTTTTCTATAATACAGAAGGCAGTATGCTGCTCTATGAAACCCTTCTCCTCCTCTTAGAGTGCATTTAATCTGACAAAGGCAAGTTGCAGACATGGCTGTTGCCTGTGTTTTTTAAAATGCTCTCTTGTTGTCACCTGCTGTAGAGCAGAGATTTGTCGACTGTGCTGTTAGAGCCCTGGTTAAAAGCAATGCAAATCTGTCACCAGAAACATCTCAGATGGCGCTTGTTTTCTTCCCACATTCGCTGTGTTTTCTTTTGCAGGCCTCGGTAATTTGTCTGAAGTGTTCCATCACTTGGCAATAGCTGTGTGGGATTAAGACGGCAGCTGCCGTAAATGAATGTAAACACAGCCTTCGCGCCTTCAAACAGCGGCCTCCAAGACTTGGCCTGCATTTCCAAGGCACAGCGTATGTAGTGTGTACGGAGTGTGTGTATGGGCCCTTTCATCCTGAGGAGCATATCTAGCACAGTCCTTGATTTATCAAGATGAATCACTGTAGAAGCCACTTGCAGCGTATGCCACGCTCTCTTATAGAAACATATCGCTTAATCCACCCCAAGTTACCGGATGGGTGGCTCTTAGAATGGGCATTTACCTCTGAAATTGGTGTGTATGCTCAACGTTGCATGCATCTAGTTTGCATACAAATAAAGAATTATGGTTGTCGTGAGGCAGGTAGACTAAATGAGAGGACCAGCTGTCTTGATGTGTTCTCATCAGGCAGAACAGATTTCTCTCTCTCTTGCTGAGTGAGATAAAGTGGTTTTCTTTCTTTTTGTCTGCAGTTAATAATTACCAATAATCTATTCTATCATATTTCAAGATCTCCTACATGGCTCTCAATTTTAAACAACAATTAAAGCAATTAAGACTGTCGTGTTCGCAAGCCATGTTTCATTCTCTGTAAAACATCCTCTCCCTCCTTGTCCATATGGTACTTTGTAGCAGTGACATAAGGACAGCTTGGAAAAAGGAGGAGAGAAAACGATATTGCCTCTCATCCTTAATCTGTCGTTTACCGCGTGGTGTCTTAACTAACCAAGCTGACTCGCAAGGCTATGCTTAAGTGGCAACCTAGTCATATCCGAGGATGATGAGAAGTGCTGCACCCAATCAAGGAAGAAGTTTGTTTTCTTCTGACGAGACGCTTTCATGCACATCAGCTCACGCTGTGAATACGATTAGCACGGAATAGTGTTCTGAGGGCATTTCCATGTAAATCTCAATACTGCTCCAGCATAAGTGTAATTGGCTTTCTTGTCATGGAGACATATCAGAACGCACCATGTTAAATTGAAACAATTAAAGGCTTCAAATGATTTCTGTTGTTCTGTGACAAATGCGTGACCAATTTCTACTACTGCTTGCAATGCTTCACATAAAAGCCTTGTGCTCCACAGCTGTTTGAATGGAGCTGCTCAGATGACAGATCACCTAAGATTTAGAAGCTGCTTTATGTTATTGCTGGAAAAAAAAAGAAAGAAAAATGAGAAGAAGTCATAACAAATGACGCGCTATAAAAAAAAGAAAAAAGAAATCTAACAATAAGTAGATGTGGCCTGAATGTGATTCTTCAAGAGGTGGATTAACATGGATTTTGTATTTATATTATCACAGTTAATAAAAAAAGGGCCTAGGTTATGTTGCTCGGAGTGCTAATGCCATTATAAAACTGTAAGGCAATTACTCTGTTAGCTCTAGCCTGAGGTAATGAATGCATTTAGAAGCATAGGGCCATTAGATGAAGGTACTTCAAAGAGCACAGGAAGAGAGATTCATTTAAATACATGGGTAATTGCTTGACATGAACACATTTGTAATATTTTCTCCTTGTGGATTACACAAAGAATTGGAAAAGAATGGGCTTGTGCTCATTTTGGGGGGAAAGAAAAGAATTCAAAGCAATCAGCTTAATAATAAAACAATATTGAGTTTCCACTTTTAATTTCATAATGAATCTAATTTGTTACAGAAGAGAGAAATTGAGTGTGATATAATGTGATATCCAGTCTATTTGTCCATTACTGCCAGAGGGCACAAAATGGTATTATAAATTGTCTTTTTTATATTATGAATAGAAAATTGTTTTATAACAAGATCTTAAAAAGGAGGGTGAATTCCAAAGTCTCTCTTCACTTAACGCGATGCCCGCAAACCAATCTCCTTTCTCATCACTTGACTGCTCACACTTATTACTTTCATATTCACCCTGGACTTTGCATTGAATTTTTATATCTCCACTCCTCCCACAGGGTCAGACTGTCATCTACGATGTTGTCTTAGAATTACGAGGTAAACTTCAATCAGAGGCAGCTTCCCCCCTTTTTTTCTCTGTGTAGCAACAATATTAGCGTGCATCCCTTGCTATCCATGAGCACTCCCATATTGGCTTTCTGTCTCCTTACAATTACCACGTGTCTTACTGGTCCCAGGGAGAAGGCTGGTGGAAATCAATAGCGCAGTAATATTATCAACTGGAGGGTGAAGTCATGGGAGGGGGGGATAGAGGCGGTGAGTGGGCTTGGTGTCGATTTGCCTTTCTGCTAATGCACACCACGCGTCCTCCAGCTTTATCTTCTTTTTATAGAGTCTCCCTACCTCACCTGCACCCTGTAATGGCTGTTCTTTGCATGCTGTTTCTGTTCTCTTTCCAAATGTACATGCAAGCCTCGGCTCGCCGCGGGCTGTTTTATTGGGAATGTGCTTTTGACCCCAAGAGCTGACCCTCAGATGGCAAGCTTAACAATGACGAATCACTTGGTGGGATCATTTACATGCCCCCTGAACCCCATATTTGGGTCCATTAGAGAGCAAATCAAATATTTATGTTGTTTATTGGAAGTGCAGGGTTTCATCTCACTCTGTGATTGTTTCATGCAAAGGCTGAGAGACCGTGCTATATTAAGTATACCCTCGCCCAGGAAACTAATCTTGGGCTCAGCGTCAAAATCTGTCTCACAACCAATGGCGCTTTGTATTCAAGCAAAAAAATGTAAAGTTTCTATGTAATAAAGCTGTGTTAACATTGAGTCTCTCTTTGTGGATTCCATAAAGATATTGTGGGACTTAATAAAATAAAAAACAAGTGTGGCTGGAATGAACACTGAAGCCTAGAAAGGGCAAGTCATGTGGATATTAAAGGTAAATGTACTCTACCTTTTGGTCACCGTTTACACCTGAAATTAGAGTAACATTTCATGTCTAGGTGCTGCTTCTTTTCTCCGCAGGGACCAGGTTTAATTGAAACACTTCATATACTGAAGCAGAGGGTTGCTGTGATGTTCCATGTTTCCTCGTTGACTTGGTCAAACATCTATAGCTACCACAGAGTCTGGTCTTTATTAAATTGTCCGTTGGACATTAATGATATTGCTGTGTTGCATGCTGGGATTTAATAGATAAGGTCTTTAAAGGTTTTACAGTATTATTAAAACTCTGAGGTGGTCCCCACTTTACTCCATGCTGAGAAGGGTTTGAATAGACTAATCAGTCATATTATTACACTTGACACATCTGGAACGTCAGTCATCAAAATGGTTACTCGCAGGGTGGCAATTAGTGGAAAACACACAGATAGATGTTATCAATAGGAAATGGGAAAGTGAGAGAATCAAAGGAAAGCAAAAGAATCAAAGAGATTCTGCAGGGGAGGGGGAATATAAAAAAAAAACGAAAAAAAAAACAACAGTTTTTATTCGCAGCCCTCTTCAGTATGGTAGTCTATTTATGTGCCACACAAGTGTGCCTTAAAAGTGAGGTGACTTCTAATTCCTTTACCCAAGTTCAAAAGAAAACAATAAGAAAGCCAAAGTATAATAGCATGCAGTCTTGTCTATTAGCTGCAGTAAAACTAGGGGGTTTACGGCACAGGGTTCTGTAAACAAAAGAGTAAACCAAATCGAGCTGCAGAAAATGAAAGGAAAACATGAGTGGAGTAATGAGGGTGCAGGCGTCGTTTCTGACCAGATTACCATCTCCACAGACTACTGGAGAGGAAAACGCCTGATTGAGCCATTTTACCACACAGAGAGTTTACGCTTCTCTCCACACACAAAAACCAATACCATTACCATGCTGGTTAGTGGATAAGCCACATATGTGAAGCTGTTAGTGCTTAGGGTCACAGTGCTCTGCGTTGATGGTAATGCTGTTTTGCTTATTTGTCACAATCAGAGTATTAAGACATTAAAACCCACACAGCTCTTCCTATTACTGTTCTATTCATCCCTGCTCGGCACCGACACTGTACTGACCTTTGGTAACCTCTCAGGATCACCGGGGTGTCTGGGGATGACCTTCTGCAGCCTCTGGAAACCATAGTCGATGGTAGGCTCATTCAGGGCTGAAAGACAGGAAGGGAAGATGATGATTAGAACCATTTCAGGCCTAATTCTGCTGGAGATGGGGGATGGGGGGAGCTAATTGACAAATCTGCCTGGGTTTACACTATGAAAGTAATTTCAGAATGCCTAATGTCACAGAAATCTCAGGGGTGATACAATGTTTTATGAAACATCAGTGGCTGTGGAGTGGTGGGAAGAAAGCGATGGAAAATGACACAGGTTCCTCTGACACTTGTGCCACCAAGTGCTATTCCATTAACAGCCATGATGACCTACATCAGTCTGAGGATCCTTCAGAGGGCCCCTCCCCCTTCTTATCTGCTTGAGAATATTGACTACAGCAAACTACATAGCGGGGGTCTTTTAATCTAACAGAGCTTTAATAATCTGTGAAAGGCTGTCCACACATTGATCTAGTGTAAGTTGCTGTCATTTCACCCTTCTGCACCAACTGTACTGCAACACTGGGCCTGTGAAATACGGCAGCAGATCCCATGGAGCCATTAATCTCTCCCACCCCTCAAATAGTAATCTGGGGCATGAGGCATATTGGGCGATGAATCAGAGGCACAAAGTAAATGAATCATAACCCAGACTTTGGTGAGAGCAAGGCGTTTTATGTCTGACAGTCCTAATGGGTAATTGAAGGTTTCCTTACAGCTCCGCCTGATTCTAAACAATCATGTGTACGCTCATAGAGAGGGCAGGCGAGGCGAGGCAGGGAGGGAGGGCAGAGGAGGGGAAGAAAGGAGGAAAGCAGTGTAAAAGGGGAAGGAACGACTTAATAGAGAACATCACTTCTCAATGTAGATATCATTTTCAGGAGAGTAACTCTGCCGAGCAAGGCGCTTCATAAATCAATGGCTTTCTATGGAGACTAATAAGAGCTGCCTGCCTCTATTCATTGTTCAGCCTGTAATTTGGCCCATCACTCATTACTCAGCATGTAATTTCAGCATTAACACCGCACAGCTCGCTGAACTTGCTGAACAACAGAGAATGTGAAAGCAAGCAAACACAACCCCCCCAAACAACCACACACACACACACACAGAGAGAGAGAGAGAGAGAGAGAGAGAGAGAGATGGGCCACAGAGGCACAAGCCAGGGAGTCATGGCAGGAAAATGAACATTTGTGTTTCTCAATCTTTCTTTTGCTCCCTCTCATCTAAATACAAATGCATTCCTCAAACACAAACTTTAGGCATGCATATATGCAGCGCCTTTTCACGCGTATGATCTCACCACGCATGTACGAACAGTTGAAACACATGCACCACTCGTGTCTAAACCTAAATACAGTAATTGCCAGCTCAACCGTGATCAAATGGAGCAATTACGTGTTCAAGCATGGACAATACAGGGTGCTAATCGATATAAAGGGTCTATCTTACAAATACAGCTGTATTCAAGCCTAAAGACCACACACACCTGAATAAACCCCACTCCACAACACCATCCACTGCTGGAAATCTGATTTGACAAGTCATCATGTGTCCTGAAACGACAAAGGTCTGCTTTGGAATCTGGGGGAAGCCATCTTCTCCTTAATAAAGAATTGATCTGCTGTATTGATCATACATGACAAGGCTGTAGCAAGGAATTTGCCGGCTTTTCCTTTGTTATTTCCACTCCGCCTGCTTATCTATGCGCTCTGGCAGTCCCATACATGTGTATATGTGTACACACGCAAATGTGTGTGCATTTGATGGTGCACGTGCTGGAAGAGTGTATGTGCACGGCAGCCCTGCCAGACCCCGCTGCTCAGTGTGATGTAAATTGTGTATGTGTAAAAAGCACTCCATAATCAGGCCATCCATCATCAGAGGCTGTCAGTGGGCTCTCTCAGGGTGATACATCACGCTCTCCTGTCCTCTGCCTCAGCTGGGGCCTACACAACCCGCTAGGCATACTGGGAACACAGCCGGAAAGACGTACAGTAGGGGATGAGACGGAGGTTGGTGAGGTGTGCTGTTTGACATGCGTTTCCAGTGATAATGATGCCCCACTGTAAAGCAGACCTAAGGATTATGAAGAGTACGATTTTCAAAGTCCTCAGTCCTCAGAGCAGATTTTAAACTGGCTTCTGTTAGCAGGTTAGACGCAGAGATCGTTGCCTCGATAAGCAGGAATTGAGATGCGTCAAACAAAACAATATTTAATTCTGAACTTGCCTCAGCTGAGTTTAAAACATATTTCCAGTGTTGAGCAGCCACAGTCCGAGCATCAGGCATGATCTCCACATGTCGACATGTCGCCATCTCATCTATCATGGAGATGATCTTTGTAACAACCCCGGTGTAATGAAATTGGTGACATAGACCGCCATCTGCTATTGATTTCATGCAAATGCTTTTGACAGCTGATGGAGACTTGCATTAGTGCTAAACGGTGCTGTCAGTTGATGAGTTGACAGTTTTGTAGTCATAGCATGTACACTGGTGCAGACAGACACAGACAATGTCAATAATCCTGTAAGAGCTGCTGATGATATATACTGAGCACTTATATTCAATCTAGACAATAAATGTGTTATGTGTGGAGTCATTGCACGGCTCTGCACATTTTTTTTTCTTCCGTGCAAAGATTTTCCTTCATCTGCTGAGCTTTTACAAGAATCATTGGGACTACTCTTCTTACTTTTTCCTCGCAGCGCGCAACCCTGCAGCAGCCCCTCTACACTTTTATCCTCTTCACCCCTGTGTCTCTTTTAATCCTTGACACATTATTATGTTCCAGCCTGTCATTTGTAAACTCCACTCTCCTTTGAAGAGCAAATCTAGCTCTTTGATGGAACTACTTGACTTCATGCATGCCAAAAAATTTGTTTGGTCCTTCTTGTCCTTGCGACACAATAGAGTTAAAAGGGTGTGGGGCGTTCCGATCACAGAAGAACCGGCCTCCCAGTGTCCTTACCCCTCCCGTAAGGCTTCTCGATAGCTGCAAGGAAACAAGAAACCCTCCACACACATCCCATAAATCCTGCACTGGGTGGGGAGTCTCGGTATGATAGGGGTGGGGGAGTTAGGTCGCTGGCACGTTCCAGTCACGCCCGCTTCCCGGCCCGCGGCCAATCAATACCACTTTCCTGTTTTAGAGGCGGGTAATTATGAGGTGGAGAGATTGTGTGACCCTTCACCCCTGCTGCATTACTCGCCTGATATTAAGATAAATTGCCTGATTTTGGGTAAACATATGCTGCAATTCAAACTGTCAGCACTGGTTTGCTCAGGGATAATTTGTATTGATCTCCTGGCTTCTTCCCCATTTTGCTTACTGACCTCATGGATAATTAGAGAAAAAGAGACACGGGGAGGTAAGGCAGGGCTTGCATTTGAATACTTTGCAGGAGAGATGAAGAGCACATGGGAGCGGGGAGAGGGGGGAGAACATTAGAAGCTAATAGAATTTTCATTTTCTCCCATTTTATGCTCGGATTTAGACAGGTTTTGTGTTTTGTTCAATTATATCGCTTATATCTTTTTCCCTGATCCTGTTAGGGATGCTCTGTGGTTTAATTTCTGGAACGATGTCAATTTTTCAAACACAATGTGACAGCAAATATGTTTCAAATGAAACAGCTGATAACTGTGGTGGTTAACACTGTCACCTTATAGGTAAAAGGATCCTGGAAGTCTGGTTGTGTCCCCACCGTATCTGCTGAGTTTCTTCCAGTTACTCCAGCTTTTCTCCAGCGGGACAAAATCATTCATGTTAGGTTAACTCGGGACTGTAATTGATAATAGGTGCTGAAAGTGAGCGCACGTTTGTTTGCATCTGCCTTTAGCCCTGAGACGGACCGCCAACTTTTCCAGGATGTGCCACGATCCTCGCCCTATGTCTGCTGGGACTGGCTCCGTCACCCCCCAGTGACCCTGAATAGGATGAGGCGGGTGTAGAAAATGAATGAATAAATGAATTATCGCCACATTTGAGTAAAATTAACATGACGAGTGGCAAAAGTTTCGGACCTGCCGAAGCGCGTGCCTCTCTTTCAAGAAGATTTGGGGGAACATTTTTATGAATATTTCAGTAATTCTCTCCAGAGAGTGAATGATCATGTTTCAGAATATGAAGAAAAGGAATGCATGACTCGGTGTGCAGCTGTGACCATATCATTTCCCCTTTTCTGAATATCTCGCATGCGCACAGGCATGGCAGGCCTTCAGTTGAATTCCTCTGGCTGGAATGTACATTTCCCGATCTTATTTTGATCTGACGCCTCAGTCTGCCGTCCTTTCATGCTGCTTTCTCTAAGAGCTCCTTTAGCTGCCTCCGTTCTGCCACTTTACTTAAAAATGTAGAGTGGATAGTGGGTACATGGCATCTGAGTGTGGTCTGCTGCTCCTTCTTCATGTTCTCTAGAAATAGGACATGAGTAGCTCTGCAGGAACAGTGTAACATGGCCGATACTGGCAGCCAGAAGTGCTTACACGGCAACATAGCACTGTCTGCCCTCAGTCTATATGAAAGTGGATTGAACACATGTATTGACTTACAGTATCAGGGAATAAACATAGGGAAATGTTTGAGCAAAGCAGTAAATTCAAGGGAAATTGTTCCTTGTTAAGTCTGTGAGCCTGAATGGAGGCTTGCACAGAGTACTAGCATTCCTGCCAGCCATTACAGCTTATTACGATAACTCTATCTTTCCAGGAGATAAAAACCTAGCCTTGTTGCCATTTGCCAGCTATTACTTTCGCTAATTATACTTAACTGCTTCGAGCTTATCTGCACTCCTCCTACACCATTGAGCAGTTATTTTTTTCTTTCCCCTTAACACAAATTAGAGGTGGAGTGGGAGTTGGAAAGGGGGAGACAGATAAACAGCACAGGCAGAAGTTCATTCAAGTGTTATTGCATTTGTGACTTGTCAAACAGTCTAACTGACGCCTTCTAGGCACCTGCAGTCTGTTAGCTGAATGCAGTTCACAGCAGCATTATCACACATAATGACCTCTCCTTGTCGATATTCAGCAGTCTACAGGAGCCTATTGGAGATGTGGAAACAGTGAATATCTTCTCAGTGTTACTGTAAGGAGTTAAAATGGAATACTGCACAGACAAGGAAGGCAAAGTAATCAGAAGTCATGCTGCCGCTCTTCAGTATAGATAGGTCCAGTGTAGAGAGAGGAGAAAGTACGCATGCAAATATAGAGACCAATTTATAAATCCACCAAAACCAAACCAAGCCAAATTGGAATTTTCACAGCAAACCCACGCAAAGCAAACCTCATCTGTTTTGACACTGACCACATCATCTCCATCCACTGCAGCCAGTTATCACTCAGTGATTCCATCTCCAGCAGTCTCAAGATGAACAGGAAATTAAAATTTCAAAGATCTGCAGTTAAGATAAATCAATGGAGACAGATCAATGTTCATTGAAATTTCATGAACTTTGAGCCAATACAGATGAAAAAAGCCAGACAGTTACAGTCTCCAGCAGATATTGCTCCTGCAACAGATAAAATGTAATTAACACGGTTAAAAGGGAGCAATGTTACAGATTGCACATCCATAATTTCAAGCTACCCTTCATATTGGGTGTGTTATTAGAAAAGGCCAAAGACACCTGTTCAATCGTCTTTGTTGACATCTAAAGTATATGTGCCACTTCTCTAAGGACGTCAGCGGACTTTCACACATTACCGGCCAACAGAAATCAAATGGGTTCCCTTCACAGCTGATTGCAAGCGCAAATTAATATTGTAAAATGAAGATCAATACATGGACGGGGCCCAGATCGATGACGGCTAAATTACGGCCGCATTTTCCCCCTCATTCAAGATGAGTTGTGTTTTCCTCTCAAAGTCAATACCACGCTGCCTCCCTCATTCATTTCTCAATAAACTCGCCGATGAATTTCAATCAAAATGCGGCAGAGGAGGGGGGTTGGGGGCTAGAGTTCTTTTAAAGCCCGTTGGGTGTGGATCATACTGAAAATGGGGCAAGAAAAGGAGGTAGAGAGAAGAGGAGGAGGAGGAGGAGGAGAGGAAAGATCCTCGTCTATCAAAAGCCCCCTCCCGCCTCCTCTGTCTCTCTTTCCTGTGGCAGAGAACTGATGCTGTGACGCCGTGTGGACAATCCATTTCAAGAGCCATTACAAAACAGACTTCTAACGGTACAGTGGGGCAAAAAGTGGGTCCAATTAAAATTAAATCAATGAATACCATCCTTATGGGGTGACAAAAAAACACAGCCTTTTTTTTTTTCATTTTCCTCTTGAAGGATAACCACAATACATTTAACAGATAGGCGTAATGGGGAAAATACATGCTCAACTACAAGTACTTATTTCAATCAATTTCCCGGAGCTGGATTTCACAGGTCACTTGCTGATAACGCGCTGTGGAATAATGCCACAGAGTGCTTCTCAAAGCCTACCTGACAAGCTGCCTGACAGCGGGGGAGTTCGAGCACGTGTCACGTCTCCCCTTTAATTGGACACAAGGACCTTCCCTTTGTGGAACCTTGTCGTGAAGCACACAAGCTCACAAGGTCTTTAAACGGGCCCATCTAACTTGGCAAAGAGTGTCTGCTTCACTCCTGTGGAGCTAGCGCTAAATACAAGCGTTGTAATGAGACTAGGCAGGTATGGGGATATGGCTGTTGGATAACATGCTTTGACACATGCTAAAACTCTTGTGCCAACTGGTTACAGCCTATTTGACTGTGGCGATGACATTTATAAATGCCTGTGTCATCCTTTCTCATTGCTGCACTTCATACTGTGGGATGAATTATACAAATCAGCTCTTTAAAAGTCAAAAATGCAGTGTAGAGTAGATTTAAAGAGCATAAATATACAGCTCTTATGAGGTATCTGATGTGACCTTAAGTCCTCAGAAGCTGATCTGTTTACATACCTCCCTGAATGCCTTTGATTATAGCATATCTTTGCCGTAGGCCACACCCCATCACTGACCAGCAAGCAGCAAAGAACCAAACCCAACCCTGCAGGACAGGAAATGAAAAGGAAGCTCTCCATCTGATCAGCTTGTAAGTCTGAGACTTCAAAGTGACGACAGGGCGGAGAGGAAACGCGAGGATAGGCTCAATTCACTTGTTGGATAGCACAAGGCCCTATCTCATGCGCTCTGATAAAGACGTCTGCAGTTGTTTATTTCATTTTTAGGGGGAAGCGTGTTCAAGAGTACATAACATTTTGTTACTTCTTCTAAGTGTGCAACAGGAAGGGTGTTTAAATTTGGATTTAAAGACCATTACTCTTTATACCGATGCAAAGAACTGCACATGTATATTTTTTTTATTTCTCTTTCTATAAAGAGGGAAATTATAGTTGAAACCCATTTATAAAGACACCTTACCTCTGCACTATCAACATCTTCCTTTTCCATCCCTTACATGGTTGACATTTCTTGATCTCCACCCGTATTGAGTGAAACACACATGACCCCTTTGTCCTTATGTTGATGAATGACTGCCTCATACCCATTTTGTCAGATTTTGGTGCAGTGGAGTCGATAGCGTCACCTTGACGAGGAAACTTTGTGATCCATCAGCCCTCAAGGCTGTCTGGCCACAACTAAGGCCTGGCAAGAACAGCTCTCTGTATGGGGCTTCATCCAAAATCTTTCACTCACTGTGCTGCAGTCTTATGAGGTCGAACGAACAGCTCTTATTTCTGCCACTTTACATTGAGGTAAAAAAAAAAAAAAAAAACCCAAAACACTTGACTTGTACTAATAGCCGAAAAGCCCTGCTGGTCACCAAAGGTCTGAAGACGAAGCACCCTGTCAGTGCCCAGCTTGGGAAATTAGCAAATAATGTTCCCTTCCCCCTGACAAATGTGTGACAGCTCGCCTTCGCCAATCATTCTCTCCTAACGTTATGATGCATGTCCTGGATCCCCACTGGAGGATACAGGCGAAGTTTACTGACCCTCAATTTACCCATGACAAATGGGGTCCTGGTAAATGTGCATTTTCTGGGGCGCGGAAGGGGTTCATTTTAAGCAATCCTGGTTATGTGGATGTCACTGATTAGGATAAATAGTGGCTGAGTGTGTTAGGACTGCTTGCAGAACCATATTACCACGAGCCTGCATCATTGCCCCTGGAGGGGAGCTCTTGTGGAAACTTGGCCAAGATAGAAAACCAAAAGCTCTGATGCAATTAGGAGCTTAAATTGGACGAATTGTACAGTCAAGTTTTTATTTATGATTTACCCTTTTATACAGTTCTGTAACCCAGCAGTAAAAAGATTAGGAGGCAGCAAATGAGGCTGAAAATTGAGACTTTTTGTTTAAGATATTTGATTAAACCAGCTTGTGCTGTTTTCGATGCTTAATAAAGTGTAAAGTATAATACACTATTGACTCAGGTACATCCACGACTTTCTTCTTTTGATTTTTTTGCAACCTTGCTGACAGTTAGTTCTACCAGTGTAGTCCTGACCAATGGATAACCAATACATGGATTAGACAGAGGACAAGCAGGCAAGCACCAAGAGACGGCACTCTGTTAGAAGGCAAAATGGACAGCCTGTGATTTAGCAAAAATAGCCAACATGTCATTGATTTTAAAATGTGCCAGTTAAAGCACATATATAAGCTCCCTTGAAGCACTCAGTCTGCTCCTGCCTGTTCAAGTTTTATATAGTGTCTCTGTTTGTCTCATTAGTGTTTTAAACATTCAGTAGTCAGTGACAACAGGATTATTTGACATACAGGGTGTTTTCTTTCTGAGAATGGATTGTGAGTTTTGGAGCCATTCCAGGGTGTTAACCCGAGTGAGGACATGTCGCTCTGCTGTTCGAATTGACTGCAGTCTCCTCTGTGTTGACTCTAAGTAATTTGTGATAATTTCTTAAATTGACCGAGTTAAATCTCCTCAATTAGGGTGGTGGTGCAAGAACAATCAACATGGAGAAAAAAAAAAAAAAAAGTCCAAAAAAGTCACTAACGCTCAAGCCGTGCTCTCAAGCCACGCTTGAAGTCATGTGCTTTGATAACAAGACTTTTGATATGCACATGGTGCTCTACAGCGTGATGCCAAAGCATTCTGCGCCTTTTTGACAGCACTCTGTCACTACATGCCCTTTTCGGCTGGTGTAATGTGCTATAGCAGCTCCAGGTCATTTCAAATCTATTTCTGTGTGTAGGGCCATTTGTTCAAGTGCTGTAGCACAGAAAGAAAAGCTATGGTCTAGAATGAGCTGTTTCATTTTTAAATACATGATCCACTCTCCCGCACTCAGTGTATCAGCCAATTCACATTTTAATGTCTTGGAGAAGTAGCTAACATCCTTTCACCGGCAATTACTGTACATATGGAATCAGTAGTACCTAATTCTAATGTTATGCATTCATTTTCTCAAGCGTCACCCCTCGTACAATCAGGGTGAGCCACACAGGGAATACCAGAGCAGCAGAGGAGCTGGACCTGTCTATTGGTGACTTTCTCTTTTAATTCACCGCACTAATCAATTGTACCACCGTTGCCTCCAGGGGTAATTGTATCTTTATACTAACTGGAAGTGAGAAGAAACCAGGGAAGACAGAGAGGAAGAATGGGGGAGAAAAATCAACAAAGATAGAGAGAAGGGGACGTGTTTCCCCAGTAAAACCTGATGGTAATCATCCCAATCCGCTTAGCCTCTGTGACTAATGGGGTCTGTTCTTAAGGGACCTGGTACTTTCACTAGGGTGCTATAGAAGCCATTAATGTCTTAACTTATACACCTTCGCAGGGCTGTGCAGTAACACATGTACACACACACACGGTTTCGCACTCACACTTTCTCCTTCTCAGTCACTCTCTCTCTCACACACACACACGGTCACACACACAGTTACACAGGCACAGTACACTCCTGTTTCATTATCCCGGTGCCTTGTTGGCCTCTGCTCCGCTCCTGCTAGGGAGGTTAAATGGAGGAGAGCTAGGCCAGACTGCACGGTTGGAGGAGAAGGGGACGGATGGCTGGGGGTGGGTGTAGGTTTGGGGAGGGGCGGGGGGGAGGGAGGGGGTGCTTGATGAGAAACAGCTGCCCCAGGATGGAGGGGTCTGGTTGGGGAATTTTTTTTTGTAGGTGTTGGAAGGGAGGGGGGGGGGCTGCTTCTCCAGCACAGCCCTGGCCTTGAGCACAGCAAGGCCAGGGTTGTGCTGGAGGCCCAGGAGTGCTGGGGGGAGTGAGAGTGCTTTCACGCACCCCCCATTTCATTCTGCCCATCAGAGTTGGAACAGACAGAGGCTTCCAGGTCAGACAGGCTCTGACCTTCGCAACCTCTGTCTACTCACCAATGATGACAGATAAGACCACCACTTCCTTCTGTTAGCCAAGATAATCAGATCTTTTACTCAGAGTGTGACACGCACACTACCTTTCTCTCTCACATCTCTCATCTCTTTGCACCTTTTCTCTCTTAGTTCATGCTTTATATAGTTTACATTTTTCTAGTCTTATTCATAAAAACAAATTAAACCACATTTTGGCTTTATAAAAGAGTATTATCCATTACACTAAAGAACAGATAAAGAGAACTGAGAGGATTAGTTATCTTCACAGCTTGGGTCTCACAGAGCTTGGCATGAACCGTCTTTCCACCAGCTATGCAGATCTTACTTTTCTAACGTACAGAAAGCCTGGTGAATTCATTATTAGTGCCTGGACTCAGAGCTGAGGGATCCATCCAGGGAGAGGGAGGAAGAGGAGAACAGTATATGCCTGCCAATAGGGGAAAAAGAGACAGGAAGAGAGGAAGATTTTCACTCACCAGTATAGACAAATCTCCCAGGGGCACCTTTGCAGAACTGCTTGGACTTATAGGACAGCGTGACTTCCACAACACCAGGAATATGCCGAGGTGGAGTCTGGACGCGGATGGCGTGGGGAGTTATCAGCTGGATTACAAGAAATAATAAGCCCTCAGCAATTACAAACTACAGGGCAAGTAGTTTTATCAGGTTTTGACTGAATAATGTATTTTAGAAGACGTAAAATCGTACCTCACTCCATACAAGCATGGTGCCGAACACAACTTGTAGGCCATCAAAGAAGTTGTCCCCAATGATGATGACCGTGGCTCCTCCGGTGGTCCATCCCTCGCTGGGGCTGATTGCCTTGATGCATGGGGTGGCTGCTTATCCAAGACAAAGAGAAGAGCAAATTCAGCACCTAAGCTTCAAAACCCAAGCACCTGTCTCTTGCCTCTCAGACACATTACTGCATCACCTCCACATTCAGCCTTCCATGTCTCTTAGAAAGACATATCATGGAAATTGCCCCCGGTAAAAAAAAAGGAAAAAAAAATGATGGATTTGTCCTTTAAGGCATGAGAATCAAAATCATTTATCAGCGCGCTGGAGTGGTGTAGTTAAGCAGACCCTTCAAATGGTCCACTTCACAAAGGCTAAACGCCAGGCTCACCAGGAAAATGATTTGATAGAGCAAATTATGTGTCAGGGCAAATGTAGCTATCAGAATTGATTAAGCATGCACCCGCATGTACAGTAAAATTTTAAAGTTGAGCACATCTTAAATGAGTCAAGAATACAGGCTGTTAAAGTGGAAATGACAAGCTAAAGCTTTGCTGCTTCATGTTATTTCATTACCTTTGTTCTGCAAAACAGTGCAGGCACACTGAGGGTAGTCTCAGGTTTCATAACGTGGAATAAGCTCATGAATTATTCAGGGTGAGTTTTTTCTTTTGTGATCGATTCAATCCATTTCATATTGTTTATTACAATGCTTTTCATCTGGCATGACTTCTGCTATGTAGCGCTGCCATACGTCAACAGTCTGGGTTGTTATTATAATCTAATTTGAGTGATCTTGTGCCTCACTTTCACTGTCATTTGATGCATTACCTTAATATGGTGTTCGGCAAAACACCATGTTTACAACAGAAATAGCATGACAGCTAGCCATAAAGTAGCAATATCAAACTTAATCTATTTCCATCAATATCTCTAATACACTATGAATTGTGCATGTTTTCCCTAGTCCTCGAAATGTGTGCAACTATTCCACTAAGTTCCTTTTTTTCTTTCCTTACAAGCTCAGTGCTAAACCTCCTTTATCCTTTCCATCCAGTAAGTAAATCACAGCCACCCATTGTTGTATGGATCACCTCAGACAAGACATCTCCCTTTGTTTGCCTTGCTGTTGGGTCTGTTCAGGTCATGTTTGCTCTCTCTCCCTGCCCATAAAGTGCACACACACACATTGGTACTACAGGGAATCTGACTTTAACAGGCGCTGTTGACTTCATGCTAATCACCTCGTACAGATTTTCATTTGTGAGGCCTGGAGGAGTGACATTTGCTTTCCTTAATTGGGAAGCGGAGCGTCTGAAAGAGGACCAACCCTCCATGGGCATGCTGGGCCCCCTCTAAGGGCCTGACCTTCATCAGTGCGGACGATTACAGCAAATAATTCACCCTTCAAAATTACTGTAAACAAATTGACTTTGGGGATGAGAGAGAAAGAGGGGAGGGGGGGGGGAGACAGGAAGGAGGAGGTAAGAAGAAGGCCCGATGGTGACGACGACTGTTAGGGGGCAGCTGCAGCCTGAAACCTATGACAGGCACACACAATCACACACAAACACAGACACACCACCTCAGAAATCCCAGTGCCCCCTCCCACGCGCAGAAGGACCCATGGAGAGGCAGCGACTGAGGCCCTAAGCTGTCCACCCTTCTGCCTGAAAATTTGCATATGTCTCAATGCACAGACAGAGCGGGGAGCATGTGCTGAATGGGGACCGTGGAGAAGTGGATTACACAGTCAGCACAGGCGATCTGATGACAGACACGCACAATGCCCCCTCAGCAGATGATAGGCATCATGAGGAGTGGACGGATGAGGATGCAAAGAGCCGATCTGCTGGTCTGAGTGTCGCATCACTAAGTCTTTGCAAACTTTGGACAACAGCGGAGGGCCATAGCATAATTTGAATGCATATTTCATGGCTTGTTTTTTTTTTTTTTTTCGTTTTATTGTTGTGAAATGATTGCAGAGTCTACCTGTGATCTGTTTTAATCTTTTCCTCTGTTTAGAGTTGCATGTCAGAAGTGATCTGAGATCTGAGCGAAGGAGGTCCTATCTCTAGTTTTGTGACACTCAAACAGGTCTGATATGGCCCCGTGAAGCCGTCCTTTGTTCTGCCTGCTGAAATGTGTTGTAATTGTGCTGTGGGATGTCCAGATGGTCGGTTGATAGTGCAGCTGATGGGATTATACCTTTTACCTCTCCCTGGGCCATCTGTTCCCTTTGACTCTCTCCATCTCTCTTTCTCTCTGTCTCACTCTCAGCCTCTCTCACTCATACTCTCTCCATCTCTTTCTCCTTTCCTCCCATCCTTTTCCTCCTTCTTTTTCTTCCTCTTATGCCCAGCAGTCTGGATTCACTTGTCTTTATTGCATAAACCCTAACAGCATTACAGCCACTTGGCATGCAAATGAGGCAGGCGCTGCAGGCTCTATGCTGAGTCTCCCATATTGTCTGGGGCTCTATAATGGTAGAACTGAGCCACGGAACGTGCACGTGTGAGTGTGTGCCAGCATGTGTCTGTGTGTGTGGCTGAGTGGGAGTGTGTGTGAAAGACTCAGCTATTTGTGAGCATGTTTATGCACCTTTGAGCCTGAATCTATACATGCTTTGAGTGACAGGCAGCCTCAAAGCACATTCGTGTCTGAATGCATAATATGCTTGTTGTGTGACAGTGCACACAAGTGAACAAAAATGTCACATGGTGAAACTCAGTCTGTCATCCACAGGCTGTCCCCGCTTTGTGCCAACAGGGGGCAGCACTTCTTGATCAATGTGAGGTAGCTGGTATAAGTGCAGCGTGAGCTGGGAGGAAGGATGCCTCCCTGTTTCAGCCACACAGTCAGTCAGGCAGACATATCTCTCTTGAACTCTAAAGGAAGAATGTGTTGCTAATTTAAAGCACGCTGCCTGTCTGCCTGCTTGCTGTCAGAGCACTATGGAGGACATGGCTGGGATTACATTTTATGACCGGGTCCCCTTTTTTAAAAGTGTCAACTCTTAGTTCGTTAAAGGTGACTCAAACAAAGTGAGCCATCGCTGTTGATGGATGATAAATGAGTTTGTTGTTGAGCTGAGCCTGGGAGAGAGTAAGAAAAAAAAATCTCAACTTGTGAGAGCGGTTAAGCATAGGGAAGGTGCATTAAAGTTATTAGACAAAGACATGTGCAACTGGGCGGTTGACAATAGCTTCTTTTCTTGTTTTACGGGGCATCACTCTGCTGCTTTGAAGAGTGTGGTGAAGAGAGAAATAAAAGGATGGGTAGGGGTAACCTGTAAAGAACACAAGCACACACACACACACACACACACACACACACACACACATAGACAAACATACAACACACAGGGGGTCCCATGGGAGAGGGGGAACATGGAGGCAAGGGCTCAACCTCTTTAATTGCTCTCCTCATTAAGAAACTGGTTGCTAGGCGATCCACACCTATCGTGTCATAAACGTGAAACACACAAACAGAACGTCAGCGAACATAATGACTTTGGTGCTCCGGGCAGGACTTTAATTATTTGATTTTGTTCTCCAGTAGAGGAGTCATTAATAAAGACAAAAACAAATAGATTAGCTTTTTTCCCCACTAGGACTGAAGAGCACTGAGATATATTAATTGTGTAGTCTTTTTCTTCTTCGTCTTTTTTTTTTTAAGTATTAGTCGTTGTTGTATTAAACATTACATTTGCTTTTGGTGATAGAACCATTAATGCCCATTAATGTGTAGAGAAGCTTGTTTTAGTCAGTGGTGTATATAAACTGTTTGCCCAGCCATAATTGGCTCTTGAAATTTGAACATAAGCAATTTGCACAATTGGCCTCAGTCAGTTTACTTGTCTTTCTTTCTCTCTCGCGCGCACTTTCTTTTTTTTTTTCTTTTATAACAGTCTTTCGGCTGTGTGTGCTCCCATCTGCAAGTGGAGGCCACAAGGGTCAAAAGGTTATGTTCAGTGCATTTTACTTTTTGGATTTCCCATGGTTTGGTGGTCCTTCTTTTCTCTCTTTTGGCTGAGAAGGCAATCAGTCTATCATATGGAATCAGTTGGAAGAAAAACAGTAAGTTCTGTTTTTCTCATAGGCCACCCCACCCCTCCACACACACTCACACACACCATCAACCCACCCTTATGCTCCCCTCCTCCCCTCTTCCCTCTTTCTGCCTTTCTCCTTCCTCCCCCTGTTTCAGCTCTCTCACAGCTAAATCTGCAGAACCCAATGGCAGGAAATTGACCTCACAGCCAAATTCTTCAGCAATTTGATCATGTTTCACATAGGCTTTTAGGACAAATGTAGGTGCATTAGGAGACTGGAAATAGTATAACATTTTTAAATTAGTCTGAGTATCATAATAATTGTTCTTGGTCCTGAGATGATAAACACACTGCATAATGCATACTATTTCCAGTCAATGCAGAGCAGCAGTGATGAGGGAGGCAAAAAAGCAACTTAAAAAGTAAAAATGAGAGTGGCAGAAGAATGAAAGGTTCTAAAAAACTAGCGCTAGGTGTGTGATCTGAAAAAATGTGTCTAAAAGAAACTAGGAGAAAAAAGGAGCGCAGCAAATTATAAGATGTAAAAATGTGCCTACCATTCTCCAGATAAGGAGGCGTACCTTCTGAAGGGTCGAGTCTGCGAGCCCTTCGCCCATGCTTGGAATTGTTGTGTACAAACATGTTGTCAGAGACAGCCAAGACATGGCCGTCCACATTGACGGTCGTCGATACGACAACCTGCAGCAGGAGTGAAATTCAAATTCAAATTAGTAAGTGGTTAAGACAGCAATCCACAGTATATATGTACAGTTTAGAAACATAAATACACACAACTGAATGCTTTAATTATTTATTTAGTTATTTAGTTATTTAGTTATTTTTGTCAAAAAGCATGCTTTGTGTTATTGATTACTGTTGACCTCTTGAGCTGTACATACTCTTATGACATATCACATTAGTTACCTCGCTTTTCATCCATCCTGTGTTTGCCTTTTAGTGTCTTGCTTTTATGTACGGATAATTGACATTTAGATTACTAAAATACCATTTGCATGCACTTGCACAACCAACTGTCATCAAAGCCAAAGCTTGGAATAATTGATCAGCTTGTCCACCTTTTTGAGGATGCAAGGCCTCCCTTTAAGAATATTACTGTAGTCATTAGCAAGCCAGCCGTACTCCATCCCATCACTCAACAAACATTTTACTAGGATCAAATTCCAAGCCACACGCCATATTTCATAATGCTTATTTTTGTTGTTGTTTTTTTGGCTACCGCATTCCAAACAGTGAGCCGCATGTGAATGGCCAAAGTGTTTCTGAGGCGGAAACAGAGAGCCCCTCTCAGGTTTGCCTCGCCGGTAAGTGACCTCGGTGTAGCGGTGGAATTCAGGGGGGTACTTTTTTTGGTTGGTTTGGGAAGGCTGGGGGTGAGGAGGGAGGAGGGGAAAGAAGGGGAAGTGAAAGAGCTCCATTCTTGTGAGCAGGTTCAGAGCTGGGCCAAGCTGAGGATGATGGATTGGGCCCTTTCTGGCCTCCAGCTGGTTTTGGGGGGTAATAAGTAGTGTGGAAGGCATGTCGAATACACGACTTTGGCCAGAGAAACACCTATGGTGGAGCATCTGGGAAATCTATTTGGGGTGAAATGGCCTCCTAACTGCTAGAAGACAGAAGATAAGGGATGGTCTTCAACAACACAGAAAAAAAGTGTTCTTTTAAGAACAAAAAAAAGCTAAAACAGAGTTCCTGCTTCTTCTTTTTTTGACACATAGAGTGAGAGGTGAAAGCCTGTGGTGGCTGTCATGCATCAGTCCACATTTACCCTAAGGGAAAATTTGAGGAGGCAGGGGAGGTCTGATGTTGGTGTCATCAGGAGGGGACACCCTGTCTTGTCTGTTTCATGTCTGGGCTTCCTCCTGGAGGATGCTCGCTTATGTGTCTATCACAGAATAGTGTTGCCAGTGACGGGCGTCCTCCTGTAGGTTGTGGCTACCCTGATAGAACAAACCCACGTTGACCTATAGTGGGCTGCTTGTGGTGGAAATGTCTGCGTAGGATGGATGGATGGTTGAATAAATGGATCAGCAGGGGGAAATCATTTTAAGAAGCAGCAAAAGTACTAAAAAGTACTCGGTGTCCATGTCCTTTTAGTGTAAATCGCACATGTTTCCAGGCGGCTTAAGATATTTTTCATTGGCTATACACGGAATTGCAGATGTGTGTGACAGTAACTGCATGCATATGTGGCTAAGAATGAGAGAAGGATATAGAGAAAGCAAACATATGCGCTCCTGGCATTTATGTGCATGCGTCCATATGTGTGTCTGTGTGTGCGCATCTGTGCGTGTAAGAAGGTATGTGTTTCCTCTGCCAGACAAATCCTGAGTTAACACTGTTGTTACATGTGGTTGGATCGTCCTCCCCTCTGCGCTGAGGCTCAGAAAGCTGTCAGGAACACAATTGATGGCACTCTTAAATCCTATATCCTTATTTGTGTCAGATGGTATTCCCTAATAAATATTCTGTCCAGAGCGCACAGGACACAAAATCCCTCTCTCCCTCTTTTCCTGGTTTTTGCCCCCTTCAGTGCCAATAATAAAGAAAAGCGTTTGTATGTGAATCTGTGTCAGAGAGAGTTAGTATAGTGTAGCAGCTGTAGCTGTGTATTTCTACACGTGTGCACATGTGAGTGTGCAACTGAAAAAAAGAGACGCAGACAGTGAGAGACAGAGACAGAAATAGAGTGTTTCTGTGAAATAGGTTTCAGTCACCTGGAATCTGCGCATGTCTCGTGGATTCCCTGCATTCTTCAGACAGTTCTGATTGCACTTGAGAAAGAACTTTAGGAAGAATCTGAAAGAGATCACAAAAGAAAGGCAAGAACTATTAGTTGTATCCTTTAAGCTGAACAGTTAAAAAGAAAAGTGTGAGAATATTTATATTTAGACTCCTCACAGACTCTTATGTTGCACATTCATTCATCCATTCATCACACTCTCTCCGCTTGGGAAGTCACCGTCTTCTTTTTTATATTTCGAAATCAAGAGCATCCCTCTCTTTGTGATCCCATCCTCTCACCTGAGTTCATGGGTCTCCCCCAACACCCATCTGCCACTAACATACAGGAAGTCACTTGATATTCCACCCGCCTCTTTAATCCCAGGACACCCCCTGTGCAATTAAAGTTCTCCTGTTCAATAGGGAAGCAAATGAGGCCCACCTGTGACCAGGTCTTGTTTGAAGAGCATCAGGGATAAAGGACCTAACAAGGTGAGAGCGCGCCACAAAACTTATAGTCCTGTCAGGCAATTAGGCGGACACTCCTGGGACCACAGTGTGCCACACACACGCTGACACACACACATAATGCATATACACACCCATGTACTTGTGGGTGGGTGAGGCAATTATGCCACAAATTACAACCTGGATAATCGTCTCAACAAATGTCACGTCTGAGTGAGATCTGGGCTTGGTTAGTTTGTAAGCTGCCTACTTCTCTCGAACCCTCCCGGGCCTCTCTGAATTTATTGATAAGGCCTCGCATTGAGAGATGTATATCAGTTGTGGCCGTGCTAACGTAAATAAAAGTTAAAGAGGAAAATTTACAAGTAAGAGAAAACCATGAGAGAAATGATTTTCAAATGTAACCTATTGTGCAAAGTCTTGTATGACCTCACAGGATAAACAATTAAATCGACTTGTTGTTTTTGCAAATTCTCCCCAAAGAATCATGACTGATTGCTCCTTTGCTTTCTCCGATTCATTATGAATACAGCGCAGACGTATTTATTTTTCATCACATGGTTCTGCTATTACTATATGCAATAACATGGTTTCCATTGTGATACTAACTTGGCTCTCAGAATTGTGGCGGCTCATCGGGTTACCATAGATTACACCATAGATTGCACGGTCGTTTCATTCAGCTAAATTCAGTGGCTTGTGTGGCCTGTGAGGACGGTTTCACAACACTTAAGACTCGTTCACCCAGTGGGATCCCAGCCAGGCCATAAATCAGAGTCTGAAATGACCCTTCTAACCCTGGCCACATTAACACATGCACTGGTCATTTAGAAGTGTTCTTCGATAGACTCCTATACCTTGTGCTTCACCGAGGGCCCAGGAGGGAAAGGAGAGGTGAGAAAATATTTTCACTCCACATCCAAGGAGCTTTGGCTCAGACATCAATAAAAGACGCTTTAACCCATGCCAGAATGCTGATTGCCTGTCGGTGTGTGGCAAGCCCATAAAAAATCTGACTTGTCATTAGTGCATTTCACTTGATTGTGTTCACTGTGTTTTCGGGTTGCATCTGTTGGCTGATCATCAAAATGACCATTATGTACTCTAATTCCCTGACCCTGTTTTTATTTCCCCAAAGAGTCATAATGTAGAGCAGCAGACATCTGCGGAAAGCAGACCTGAAATACGACTTTTATTTGTCTGTTGCCTCTCATACAGATTGGGTAAGACCAGTGGTTTGTATTTATGTGTGCATGTGGGCTCTGTGGCGTGTTTGTGTGAGCATGTGCATGCTCATACATCGCCTATTGAGAGACAATTTATGTCAGAGCAAGAGATAGAATATATTTCCCAGGCAATGCATTCACTTCATAAAAGAATCACATTACTCTCAGAGTTCCTCCAGTGTCTTTCTTGGATACTTTACTTGGGTGCTTTTACGTACTCTTCCTACTACAGCAAAACCAAAAGTTAAAAAACAATAAACACAAGAAATTGAGTGCCCACGCAATCATAAAGTAGCCCCTTTATGTTTACTGTTATGAAGGCAATTAAGCACAATTTCTCTCCTAAAAAGATAAGCTTAATTTTCATAGTCCACAGCAGTGGTAGTGCTATAGCATCCATTACATTTGAGTTGGTTAAGATTCTCCATGAGCACAGTGCAAATTGGTCCTTGGTGAAAAGCAGAGCAATTAAGACAAGGCCCCTCTCTCTCTGCTTTACTTCTTAAATATCTACAGAAGTTTGTGCTGGTGTTTTGGCACGCACGGAGACAAAAGGAGGTTGTTTAATTGTTTTTTAATGGGATATCAAGTCGTCGCTGCCATTAGATGTTGGCAATGGAGGGCAAAGGGGGATAGAGGGAAAGAATGAACTGCAATTAGGTTTGATTAAAGCTATCCTTCTCAATAATCAGCTGTTCTGACAGGACAGGGGGACCCTGGTGGCCGCTGAGATGGAGGAAGGTGTTGAGTGATATTAAGGCCAATGAAGGGGATATTAACATGGCTAATTAAAGCTCTTCCAAAGTCGGGAGAGGAGGCTCTCAGTGGACCGCACTGGATGAAATAATCGGCCAAGGCAGCTATCAGTTGGAGGAGAGAGAGAAAGGAGTGCGGGAAGGGGTGGGGTGCAGTCCATCTGAGGGAGGGGTGGGGGGGGACTGGAGGGAGGGATAGTGGGAGGCGTAAAGGAAAACTATGAAGTGTGAAGAAAGACAAAGAGGAAGACATAGACAGGCATATAGAGAAAGACTTCCAGGGCAGCCACAGAAGCTCATTTTGACATCAAGCCCATCTGTCTGCATGCCCGAAGTCTGCCAGTATAACTAAGACCTGACATGGGCTTTTATCTCCGACAGCTAGTCATACAGGTCCACAAATCAACGTTAAAACAATCCAGCTCATACCTTGGTCTAAGGCAATTAATACGGTTCTCCTGTAGTACCTCCATGCTTGCCCACTGCCGAAGCTACTAATCATGCCATAATGATTTCTCTCCCTCTGGTCAAAGGGGAAATAGATTGTCTCTTTAGTAATGCAGCAGGCTCTGCGCCTTCCACTCCCTGGCTTCACAGACCCGGTAATTGAGGAGAAAAAGGCCGACTTTGGCACTTTGACTGATTTGAGGGCTGCTAGACCCTCTTATCTTTACTCTGATCATTTTAGGCTGACACTCAAAGGAAGACCCATCGCCCTAATTCGAGCTCACCCTCTACCATCATCAAACAGAGAGGGAATGGAGAAAAAAAAGAAGAGAGGGGGGAAAAACAAACATGCGAGGTTAGGAAGGCCTTCTCTCATTTAAATGGCCAACTTAATTGCCGAGTTCATGTCACTCATGCATAAATGTCCATCCTTTTGATTTGAGAGAAGAGGGTAAATAAGGATAATGTTGTATTATTAACTATCGACAGTAGAGGCTTGCCATCCTGTCAATTACAGTCTTTTTTTTTATTCATTCACTACTACTTTTGCTATTTTTAACGACCTGTAAAAAAAGCTGTAAAGTTATGTCTCAGCTATTTGAAATTTTTTTGTCTCTCAGAGAGTTTTTAAATGACTTGTTGGGGAGCATATTTTTTTCATCAATAGTACACCTTGTTCTTATTGTTCAAAGGAGCTTTCCCATATTTACTTAGGCTGTTACACAATACACTGACAGATGGCCACAGTATCTGCAAGAGGCAGGTATTGACAACTCTAAGCTTCTGATTGGTGCCCCGGCACTAATGACTAGCATGCAGTGTCCACAGCCGGCAGCCATGACAGTGAGGTCATCCGTTGCAAGGCGGTGAGTATCGATCACCACCCAGCTCCAGCCCATCAGGCCCCAGCTGCCTCCCAGACTCAATGGGCCCCTGTTACAAGAGCCCTGTAAGAAACGGCTCCCAACACCAGACTACAATCTGCTGACACCAGATCTCTACGCTGAGATAGTAGTACACGGGTCAATAGCGTATCGGATTTCCAAAACGCCAGGGTCTTAATGTCAAGCCTCCTGCCTTCCCTACCTACTGCTCCGTTATTAGGCACTTCACTGAACTGCATTCAGATCCTTGTTGTGACAAGGCGGAGCAGGTAAAATGAGAAATAGAGACACTTATAGATCTTAATCTTTCCAAACACTTATTTATACAGCTGAGCGGGCTCGGATATGTACGCCAGGTAAGTCTCTGGGAGGCCGAACTGAGCCGCGTGGCCATTTCTGTCGTTTTCTGGTTTGCCACTGTCTTCTCTCGTCAAGCAGGGCTGTTTTTCTCGCCTTAGCTGAAGTAAACCACAGCACATTAACAATATTTGCTCTACCCCTGTACAAGCGCCGAGGGACCAGACCCACAGATCCTATCACTTCTTTATCAGGGAACAAGTGCCTCACTATCCAACCTTATTGGGTTTGGAAGATTAACCCCTTCCACTCACCCGCTCAGCCCCTCTCCTCCGAGAGAGCAAGGCAGATGTCACTGTGATTATTATTGTACCGACATCAAATATCCCAACTACATGTCTCAGAGAATTTATTGGGTATTTCCAAGGCCTTTCCTGCTTTTATTTCTTTATATATATTTTTTTTCAGCTACTATTGTCAGTTCATTTTGTTGTTTCATATTTCATATTTTTGTTGGCGGTATGTGTGTTGCGAGGGTGTCACAAATAATTTATGGGCTTCCTGTGCAACGTAAGATGTAGCTGTGTCCCTCCATTCATCCCTTTTTACCCTCTCCTCCACCATCCCCCTTTCTCTCTAATGGGCAGAATGGCATTGACATTATTTCACTTGAGGATCCCTCACTCTGTCAATCGCTCCTCATTTAGTCCATGGCTACAGGACTCATTATGGTATCTCTTCTTCCTTCACTCTCCCTCACACTCTCACTCATTCTCCTCACCTCCCGTCTCACTTACTCTCCAGCTATCTCTCTCTCCCTCTCTCTCTCTCTCTCTCTCTCGACACTGTTACTTTCTTGCTTAAGAGAATCGCTCGTCTTCACAAATGGTTTCACGTCAAGCCTACTCGCAGCTAGCCCCCACTGATTCCCTTCAGGCTTTGGCACAGGTTTACTGTAACAGATTAGACGAAGACTTGGAGCTCCTGCTAACTATCCATCACTTGCTAACAGTGGACTAAGGCTGTGTGCTTTATGCAGCTTTTAGCTCCAGCCTGCCACGTACTACATGTTTAGCCCCAAGCTTTCTCTCTGCCTCTTCTCCCATCCCCTCGCATCAAGATACCGCTGAGGCTGTGTACCAACGCACGCTGTTCTTTATTTTACTATATATACAGCTTTACTCTACCAGAACTTTGAACACGATATAATAAGACACAGAACATAAATAATTCTATGTTGTTTTGTCTTGCACGGCCCTGATGCCACAATAGAGCAAACATCATCTGCATCCAATCCGAAATACTACTGAATCATCTTGTGCCCCTTAAAAGACCATGAAGTGATGATAAGTGATAATGGCAATTACAGTGTTAATGCTAGTGAGAGGTTGTTGATGCTACGAAAATAATCATGCGCATCGACAAAAAAAAGCCCCAAGGAACATTTCCTCTGCTCACCAGCTGGACATCGTGGAGGTATCTTCAGGGTTTTTTTTTTTTTTTTTTTTTGTGCTTGAGAAGAAATGTGGGGCTTTGATTACTGGTCAGTAGTGGAGCTTGAGGCCGTGAGGAAATACCAGTCAGCACCTCCCTGCACTAGTGAAATGGAAGATAAGCATATGTTGGAGTAACTGGCCTGGGTGAATAGTTGTATTTAGGGTGTTGGACGTGGGGTTCTGAAAGGCCCCAGAGTCAGTTCACAATGAGAGCCATACAGCAGCGGCGCTCTGCTGTGGCACCTTGGAGTGATCAGACCCAGGCGAGACGCAAGGGAACACAGCTGTAAACCAAAGGCCAGTGGGGGGGCTGTGGCCGTTTACTGTACAGACATCTTGCTGGACTCAGCATGCCAGAGGAGACTGATTTGCATGTGTGTATGTGTGTGAGTGTGTGTGTTTAGGTCAGTGAGTCAGTGGTTTTGCTGTCTGTCCATGCATGCTCGGATTTATGCGAGTGTATTTCTACATCATATTATTACTAATGTATAATACATACATCTAAAGTGCCTGTCAGTGCTGGTCAGTCATCATGAAACATGAGGCAGCCACTCTGACGTTGCCACCACATTAACGCATTCTCAGAAGATTTGAAGAAAAAAAAAACCCCACTGTGGACTGTCATGTAGGTAGAGGGGATAGAGACAAAAAGACAGAGAGTGGGTCGGTGCTTAAAGCTAACAGGTAACCTTTCTGTGCACCTAGGACAAAGGCAGGGAGAAAAAGAAAATGTCAAATTAAGAGAGGCCAGGCAGAGAGACGTGGCTGCCATATTTGTGTGAAAGCCCAGTGCTGTTGGCAGAAGAGATGGCTGCTTTCTGATTCATCTGGGGCCGTATGGCAAAGCTTTGTCAGTCTGTGCGAGGTATAAATAATTCAGGGTGAGAGATGGCAATTACAGGGCCCTGCACAACCAAAATGAATATTTTATAAGGACTAAAACTGCCCTGGAATGAATCACACACATGGAGTCTCACACACACACACACGCGCACACACAAATGTACGTGAATGTGTCCACACGCACACATGCAACCAAACACACGCACAAAGGTAGCAGTATAAAGCCTTCCTATAGCAGTTGTATTGTTGACAATGTAACCATTACAGTATATCAACCCTTGCTTCTCTGGGTTAATAAGTTTTAATATTTTTGCAAGAAGATCTTTTTTTTCTCGTGTTTAGTTAAGAGTTGCGTTATGCTGTAGTTGTATTTCTGTTTTCTTATTCTGTTATCATAAGGGAAGTATGTATGCAAACAAAAACATACATGTTTGTGCTTTTACTAAACTACTCACTGACCTACATGTAATATAATCAGAAAAAAAAATAAATAGAAAAAGTATAAACAGTGCAAATACTCAGTAAAAAGCAACAGAGCAGTCCCCAGAGATACAGAGGCTCTACTTTTGACCCTGTAAATATGATCTTTGTGTGTGAGCAAAGTGAGGGAGGGGGCGAAATGCTAATGGGAAAAGATTAAACCCAAAAGCCGCCTGGAGCATTTACCTCTAAAAGGTTTTGTCTGTCAGGTTTCCTGCAAAACTCTGTCTTTATAATTCTCAGACAAAAAATAACATTGTTCCCAAGTCCTGAGGAGCGCAGTGGCTTGGTTGAATGGCCATTGTGCGGGCCTAGCTAATGATACCTTAGCTTTTGTGAGAGGGAGGCCAGGTAGGTCTGTGACATCAGCGCCACACAAGTGCTCCTCTGTCCGGATGTTTAGGGAAGGATTTCGCTTGTGGTGGGAAAGGGTATAGAGAATAAACAGGTCCTGCTTTTGTACCAGCATTCTGAACCCCACATCCTGAGACAGGGGTATCATGTAAGGAAAAAAAAGGCTTCAATTTTTTCCCTTTTTTTCTTTTTTTTTTAATATATCACTTGCTTGTTTTCTAATCACGAGACTATGATATAAAATATTAGCATCAGTTTCCACGGGAACTGCCTCAGCAGAGAATGATGTAATTCCAGAAATATCTTCTTTTTTTTTTTTCTTCTCCTTCCTTTTTTATATCAATGGGAGTGTGGGGGCGTTTTGTCAGTCCAAAGGGAAGATGGCAACCCTCTGAGGGAGGAGAGACCCCAAGCATGAAGACACAGAACGCATGTGTTGGAAAAAGTGACAGCAAGGCAAATGCTAAGAGAAAGCTGCTTCCTTACCGAACCGCGCACTGTTAGCGATACAGCTAGCTGTTGTGAAGGCAGCTGACAAAACCATAGCGTGGCATGTCTCGCCCCGTTTGTGAATTTTCAAAGAGTGTGATTTGCAAATAACATGAGTCTCTGGGCATAGACTGGGCATGTAAGTATGGTGAATAAAGCCCCCCTGCTCTGCTGAGGGAAACCCTTACTTGTCAGCTCAGCTCTTTGTCAGGAACCTGACAGATAAATAGACAGTGTTTTGCCGCTCACTCCTCCTGCCTTATGTACACAGAGGCGTGTGTCTGCTTCCACATACAGGTTGACTTGCTTTAGGGGAGGAATTTGTTGAAAGACACCCCACCGCTTCTCGGGGCAATGACTGAAAATATTGTGGGCCACTTCAGACAGCCTCAAACAACAAACAATAGGGGATGATGTGTAACCAGATAAAACACAGATCGGATAGCTGGGTCTAAGCACCACTACAGGGCTTATTTTTCATGCAAATTACTACTAATGAGCTTCCTGAAATCTGACTAATTATATCAAAGTGATTTCTTTAATTAGTTTGTAATAAGTCCTCGCATAAACATCATAGTAAACAGATTAAGCTATATAAAAATATCAATTTGTCACACTTATATAAGATGCTGTGCAGTTGAGGCTAATCTAGCTTTTCCAAATGCCAGAGCAAACATTTATTAAAGAATTAAATATGTACTTAGAGAATGTTTGGTAATATTAAGACGGCACATTTTTTGCACATTTGTCATGGTTTCACCTCATTCATATCTCTAACATATAAGGAAGAAGCTTTGGAAAGATTAACATAATGGTAAGTATAATGACTTCCATGAATATAAGTGGTGAGAAAGACTAGTTAATAATTTAATAGTACAATATAAAAGTCCATAATTAAAAGTCATGAAATATTTTAACTTTCCATTTCAAATGGAGCTGGTCTTATTTTAATCCGACATCAGAGATTACTCTTGTGAGTGACTGGAAATACTGCCTGTCAAAACCAAATACCTATTTGAAAAATAACAGATGACTTCAGAAAAGATAAGAAATTGAATTTATCTACCACTTTGCACCTCTTGTTAATCCAACAATATTCCTCAAAGCCCTAAAGAGTAAAAAATATCTAATATAGTAGCAGCCACAAGAGAACTGGAAAGACTACCGATCTTTCTGATACCCTCAATCTGCACAAGATGGATTAAACATTCAATTTGTTACTCGCCAGACCACCACCTAGGTTCACCACTTACCATACAAATGGAAAACACGCTAGTAATCTATTAGCCTGCCTGGCCTGACACTGTATTATGTTGTATTTGTATTATATTTACTTCAGGGAAATTACGATTCAAGTCATATTTATCTTCATGTGGAAATGTGTGTCTAAATGGAAATCACCTATAGTGCGAGGGTGGATGCAGAGCAATACTAATGTGATCCATGAACCGTGCGATTTAGTCACCCTCTATGGATGCACTATGGGCTGATTCTACATATCAAACATGCACTCCCCCTGTTAAAGCCCATACCCAGAGCCTCTGATGCTGTTTGATAATTATTACACTTACATTACAACGCAAGACCTTGCCTGTGGAGCTGGAAGAGCACACCCTCCCCTTCTCCGTAAACACACACACGCACACACGTGCAAACACATGTGCACACGCACCCTTTGTCATATACAGTAGTAAACAGCTTCCCAGTAAGCTGTTTGCACTTCACTGCCCGCTTTAGGAAATAAAAACAAAGAGTAAATTGGGGGTTTTGCGTCTCAGTGAATAAATAAGGTTGTTTTACTCACAGAATCCATTACCTTTTAAAACATGTGCCTAATGCGTTGAGCCTTTTCATTCTACAAACAAAGCCTAAATTAGGAATTAAACACATCCGTATTTAGATAACGGTATTAGCTTTCTGACATCAATGTAAAAAAGTTGGACCCCATCCATATCATTCCCATGCCTCCATTGTTACGTTAAATTGCAATATTAATCCTGGCTAAAACCAAGGTACTGCAGCTTTTATGCAGTACACTTGAATTATGCTATTGAAGTAATTGATAGTGATTCAGTCATTGAGGGTACTAATCCCATGATTCAGTTCATCTCTCTCAGTGCCATTTACCTCCAGATGTTTAGAGTTTGGGGTAATCAATAAAGAGGGAATAAAGATTGGCATTCACAATACTCCCCTTGACAAGCTCCAGCCGAATGTTTGTCAAGCAAATTAAACACACTTAGACTTTTCACCTGCTCCTACAACGACACCACATATGGCCGTGAAGTTAAAAATAAGAAACTGTGCATACATTACCATGCATAATGCACAGCTCCCTCCATTTAATATGCAAATTTTGTAAAATATTACTGAATACCTTCTGTTCGGAATGAATAAATTTGAATTGCAATTAGAATAATCTTGTATAATTAATGAAAACTGTCAATTTTGGTTCCGAAGTAATTTGATTAGCATGTTGATAGGACACTTATCAAGTTCAGTAAACTGTTAGATTAAGAAGATGAAAAAAAAAGATTCTAAGGATATTTTTCTCAACGGCTCTGACATTTTCCCTTGGCGTTGTAAACAAAGACAGTAGCTGGCAAACTTCCTGATTCGAGGGGCGAGGAAGGGAGGGTGCAACAGAGAAAGAGAAATAGAGACGAGGACAGAGATAGAGAGCCTCTTGAGATAATCTGTGAATCTCAGTCCACAGATGAAAAGGAGTCTATCGTCAAGGCTCCTGAGTGAGCTACTCATCTCTGCCCTCTGCTCTCCAGCTAAGCCCAAGTTTATGGGATTTATCTTGTGAACCATTTGTAGTTTTCACATCACATGATGAGTTAAAAACAGCACAGAGCCTTTCTGAATGTTTCCAGGCTATAAATGTAGAGTTCTCAGCTAAAACCCACAGACAACTGATCCCAGTCTGCAATTCATCTGAGAGTAGCTATCTATTAACGATCAACAAATTGATGTACGCCATTGTTGCATTGTATGAAACAGAACCATCTGTACTGTCTACAGATGAACAGAGCTAGTGACCTCCTTTTCCCCTCTCTTTCTCTGCTCATTAGCTATCCTGAACCTCTTTCTTTCCTGCCTTTAGTTTTCAAACCCCCAAATGAGACCTAAATAGCTTGCAATACAGGTTAGCTCGAGGAAGGGGGGGGTGCAAACATCTGTCGCGCTAGGTATCCGCATGCAGCTCGGGGTATCTCCTGCGAGGAACTTTGGGGATGTTTAATTCATAAACGCTGTCATCCATGTAAACCTCCTGATTTCATAATGACTAACTCTTGGTGGTTTAATTAATTTAATAATGCCTTTCAGAAGCCATAAATGAAAGGGTCTCTGAAGTGTTGCATTAATTAGCCAGCACCGATGCTACCCCCTGTCAGACCGGTGGCTGTCAAAAGCGGGGCAAAGCAGAGGATGGGCACCGCTGACGTCCTGAGTTCAGAGGTCATGCCAATCATGCTCCTCACCACACTTAATGAGTCATAATTTGTGTCTCGTAAACACATGTATTAGGGTCAACCGGTGGTCATGTCCGTAATTCTCTCCCCTTGCAAGGCTACATGAAAATAAGCGGCGGGACGACAAGGTAGTAACATTCTCAGTAATAAGCTGTTGCACGGTCACATTATGTTCCTACTTGTATTTACATGGCAACCCCCTCTGACACTGCAATCCATCATAGCTTTGCCTTTACTTTATGTCAGACTAAAGTTGTGACTCTTGGCATATTTTCTGCTTTAATTACAGCATTATGGCTTACTTGCACATAAGGTTTCAACAAAGAATAAATCAAACTTCATTAAAAGCCTCAGTAACTCAGGCACAGAAAATCATCACAGAACCAGCCAGATTATATTCCAGACTAATTCCTTGCATCTCATGAAGAGGCTGTTTTCCTTTTTCATATTTCATAAATATGAACCAGGATGGTTTGTGTCTGTGTCTGTCCATTTATTACCATAAAAATCAGCTGACTGAAGTATCTCACTATCTGTGGAGGCAATTAACTGTTTTGAGAGAATGCGTAATACGGGACTTTGTAATGGTATCATTTGGAGTCGAGGCACAGATGCGCCGTGCGGAGCCATACTGTAATTAGAGAGAAACGCTGTACAGGTTTTCCACTAATTAGCAAATTATGCTGAAAATAGCATCAAGCTAATTAACAGTTATTATGGCATTTTTGAAAGTATGACTTTAATTAGCAAAGTCCTGACGCAGGCAATTTCAAACTTGTCTCTAAGAAGATGAGGGAGAAAACCAAAAAAAAAACAAAAAAAACAAGAAAATTTTAAAAACTAAAACAGAAAAGACAAAAAACTAGGGGCATGATCAAGAAGATACCCAAATTATTATGATACTGTCAAAAACTAAAGGAAGGGTAGAAAGAAAAAAAAAAACAGGAAACGAAAAGGAGAGACTGAATGAGTGAGTGAATGAGGGGAGGAGGAGGAGGAGGAAGACCGGGGGGTAAAGCTTTTGTGTGTTGTGTCTGAATCTCCATCCAAATGAGGGGACATGTGTGCTGTGCCACGTTGCCAAGAGGAGCCCTGAGCCGTGTGCCCAGTGTCAGGTGGCAGCGGCTCACCCCTCAGCTACCAGGCGAAGACGAGACTGAGCTCAGCTGGTGCCCACAGCCACTCACTTATTCTACTCCGCTGCACATTAAAGGAGCCCTCGAGTGGAGCCAAGCAACGCCAGCCAGCCAACCTGACAACAACACTCCACCTCCTCCTTATTTCCAGCAGTTCCTCTTAGCACTTTCATGGACCCACCTCGGAGCTAATGATGGCAGTAGGTAAACTTGGATCCTCCTAGTTAAAGAAGGGAAAATACATATTTTTGCAAAAAGGTTGCGTGGAGCCTTTTCTGTGTGCAGAAATGTCATTCATTAACATCACAGTTGTTGATATGATGGACGAGGGAGTATTTTGGGGGCTGTTTGATGGAAAGTTTGTTGTTAAAGGCACCTGTTCAGACCCTTTTAAGGGGATGAAGTGGATGTGGGGAAACAAGTAAAAGAGGACTGGAAGAGATGGAGGAAGAGAGGAGAGAAGGAGAGGGGTGGACTGAAGGGTCTTTGAAGGCCCAGTGTGTGAGAGAGAACAGAAGTGTGCCTAGCCCCAGGCAGCCTACAGCTCAGGCCCATTAGCTAGACTGACCTTGCCCGCGCCTTTGTCTTTGTGCTCTCCTCCCGCTGCTTCCCCTTCTCAAGCATTCCCTTTTTGTTGTCTCCGAGCGAAATTGGGAAGGGGGCCATATCTTTCAGCTTTCTAACCCCCCCCCCAACACACACACATCTCACCCATGGTCCCATTCCTCCTATCCCCCCACCACCACATCCCTCACACACACCACCCCCCCATGCCTAGCCTGGAGCTTGTATCCCAGAGGGCTCAGTACAGTGACACGCCTAGCTGGTGGCCACCTCTGCCCCGACAAGAACTTGGCTGGAGCGGTCAGTCCCCCGAAGACCCCTAGAGAAAATATTACATATCAGGGAGCCCAAATCGTGGCGTTGCAGGCCTCACGTACATGCACCCACTCTGGGCAGCCTGCCTCTTTATTGCCTGCCTCTCATTTGAGAGGATGGAGACTGGCTGCCAAGTTTTGACACCGCCACATATGGCCTCCTCCATCAATCGGACTAATCAAGCATCAAGGGGAGGCAGGACCAGCTTAATTGCCAGCCAGATATAGCTGCTCTCACTTGACGTGCAACCTGAAATAGAAACAGGTCTAAGGAGACATGACAGGAGATAAATGAATACGGCCATTGTTCCATTAATTGTATAAAAATGCATTTCTTTACACTCTAATTCTTAATCTATGCTCAACACAAATAACAGATAATGTGATTGATGTGGTTATCTAAACAAGACAAATCAACACCATTGCAAATATTACTTTAACATAGCATCATCCACTCATTAAAATGTGGATTATGTTCACATTTGTAATGTTTGATACCCCAGGTTAGAGAAGAGTACAGTAAGTTGTTAGGCTTTTTTTTCCCATGCAGAGAGCAGTGCTCTGCTCCTCCAGAGTCCTTGAGGCATTCTGTCTGCCTCTGCTTGCCTCTCTCAACTTCCTGTTTCCCTACACCCCCCACCGGGGTAGCAGCCACGGAATAACTTAGCACATGGAATGAGGAGGCGAGATCAACAGCAGCGATCCATTCATCTTGAGTTTCTCCTGTCATTCTCTCTTTCCGTTTGTAAACACTGAGGGTCTGTGGTCAGAATGGCCTTTTGTCCACTGTGTTTTTCTGCATCCCTCTCTTATTCACTTCAAAGGTAACAAGTGACAGATGTCTGTCTTCTCTGCGGTCTTGAACACTGAGGCTCTGCGATAGCATCTGGGCTGAATGTCAAACTGTGAATCTACCCTGAGAACGCACTGTGGTTATGCCAAGCTCATTGTTATTAATGTCAGGGACACTGCCTACAGAAGTATTTAAGATGCTCCCTGTAGTTCACAGCAGGGTGTGCAGTGGGGGGAGGGGGTGGCAGGAAGTGGGGCCATGTATACAGAAATGATGGACAAAGATTATTAGATAGATATTAAAACAGAGAAATTACAACAAAGGGCAAAGTGAATGGATGAATAGCATAATTAGATCTTTATCAAGATTTCCTGGTGGGCGTGCAACTTCCCAAAGAATCTGACTCTGCGTGAATCAATTTAGCCACAGGAGGCAATTATAAAAATAATAATCAAAAAAAAAAACAGAAGCAGAAATGTATTCTTTCTAAAGCAGAAGTTTAGCTGGATTAAATAGTTTCTTGGAATTGCAGGAACTAAAACAAGTGGCAAAGGTGACGGTGTTATGAGCTTGTAATCACAGCACGGCACGGTGTTTACTTAACTTTCTCTTCTGCTGCCTGCTTTTGGTATTTACATGTTTAATTGAGAAGTGTGCTGCCGGTTTCTTCTGCCCATCTGCCGAGTCCCTTCCTCTTATCAGGCTCATTCCTCAAACTGACAGCTCTTCCTTTCTGCATATCTCTCTTTCACTCCCATGCCACTACACTGCTAACTCCTCTCCCTCTCCCTTCCCCTCTCCCTCTTCAATCTGTGAAAGCTGGATATGAGTAATGACAACGCGTTTTCTCTCAAATCAAACCAATAAGTAGCAACATGCACAGACAGACTTGCAACAAAATCATGGCCGAGGGCATCACGACATGGAGCGCTCTGTTGTGTGGTCCAGGTTTTTTTTTTTTTTTTTCTTTCTTCAAACCACATCTAAATCACGGTGCTGTCAGACGCAACATGTGTGTCATTGTATCCCCATCAGCGTGTTTCATTGTATACACTACCACCTCTGAAGAGCCTCCTCTTATCAGTGGAGTGTCAGAAAGCCCCCAGCATCACCACCTCCTTCCCCACTGGCTTTCTAAATGCTTTTCTATTAAGAGCAGTGTTGTGTCCCTCTGATAGCAGCAGCTTCTCCACTTCATCATTCATAATCCCAATGGGCATCAATGGAGTCTTTAGCCTCACCACACCAAAGGCTCTGTCATTCAGCGCAAATGAAAACAAGTGAAATGAGAGTGAGAATCTAAGGAATGCACTGAATGAGACAAAGAAATGGGCCAATAGGCCAAAACACTCTAGTCATGAACAGTCCACTCAACACCAAGGCACTGGTGGCACCTCGCATGCTTGGAGTGGGCTTTCATTCTTCCTAGAATGACATAAAAACATTTGGAGGGGATTATCGAGGTGTAAAATGGTGCTACGTATGTGACCTGTCTTTTAAATGCTTTTCTATTTTAGATTTTAAAAAAAACATGGCATGACAGAAGAAAAGAAAAACTTCCCAGAGACAGATGAGTGCTCTGCAAATTAAGCCATTCCCTCCAAACAAGGAGGAAATGCATCCACCATGCTCCATTATACAGACAACATAAAATAACTTTTACAAGCTTAAAAAAAAAAAAGTCCAAACTGATGTTCCCGCCCTTCCCAGCATGCAGAAGTCCCGCTGGGGGCCTCAATGTGATCAGCAGCATCCCCACCACGTCTCCTCATTATTGAGTAAATAGGTTTGGGCATGTCCTCAGTAAACAAAGCCAAGACTGACAGTTAAGGGAGTGAGCGGAGTGGGAGGCAGCCTCGTTCCCAATTAGAGTCGCCTCAGGCAAAACTTTAAAGAGGAGATCAATCCTACAGATCGCTAAACTGATCCTGTCACAGGCTGGGGATATTTAAACCGTGGTGCTGAGCAGAGCAGTGCAGGGCAGTTCTCAGTACTGTTTGACTGTGTGTGCTAATGACTTGGGGGTAGGCTCCCTCACCAGGACACCCACCCCACAGCGAGGCGGCCGTGATTGACGGGTGAGATCGGACCTCAGCTGCAGTTCTCGGCACAGTAGGGGCCAGATGGGGGAAATAGTGATTTGCGTTTTTTAGTATGCAGCTCCTGCACTTACGAATATTCCCTAATTGTCTCCTTTACTTACCTGAGAGGCCATTTCCTATCACAGATGCAGAGTATATTTCAAATTAACCCAGAATGTTTTGATTTTTCATCTCACCTTACACCTTTGTAGCAGACTTATTAAAATGTGCCGGCAAGGCTCATTCCTGTCTATCTACTTCAGGTTTAAAAAAAAAATAAAAAATTGAAAACTAAATAGGGTAACATGACGTCAATGAAGCAGGTTAGCTGCTGACAACCAAGTTTAATCACATTGTCAGGTTATGACACCTAACTGAAGCTGCAGACACAGAATCTCTGACTACAAGTGGTAAGATGGCATACTTCAGCTCCTAAGTACACAATGGAAATGTGCAACTGCACAGGAACTGAAGATTTGAATGAGCAACTGATATATTATGTATATCACAGAGGTTCTAGTGATGGAATTAACCACGATCATGAAAGCCACAGAGAAAACAACATAGTCAAGTTGTCCTTAAACGGTTGTGAAGTAATGCACAACAAATTCATTCTTCATGCCATCAAAGATAAAGAAAATCTTAAAAGGTTTGGTTTTGCTTGTCTGCATCTCTCAATGAGAGTCATTCACTTTCAACTTTATTTGCGGATTATTGCAAATCCCCGGTACAAATCATATCATGAAATCATGTAGCTGGGACATTGGATGTGTTCTGCTAATGCTCAAGGAAGATCCCCTGAGGGAGCTATTGAGTGGGAGAGAAGGAAAAGAAAGAGAAAGGAAGGAGAGAAGGCGAGAGAGGTGTGGAGAGCGGGTTACAGGATGGGAAAGAGAGCGAAGGGCGGGAACGAAAGGCAGAAAGGAGGGGAGGGCGGCGGTAGTCAAGCTGCACTTTATCCTGACAGATCTCCTTTACACACTAATTTCCTTGTTAAAGAAGAGAAAATGGCACTCAATCCGGAGAAATCCTTTTCTCCCGGAGCAGGCCTGTCAGCTGAGGGATGAGTGGATACAAGCAGAGCTTTCCTCCTCAGGCAAGCTCCCCTTGGCACACAGCAGCTAGGCTACCGCTCACAGCACAGCTCTCTATCTATAGCCGTAATTAATACACCATCGGAATATAATGAACCATACCATGATACATGAATTTCAGTGGTTTCTGTTGACAGCTTTCATTTAACCGCTTGTTGGGAATCAAATGTGAAGTGAACTCATTTTTTTGATTATGTTAACAAATCGTGTGCAAACATTTCATGCTCAGTCGCTGTTCATAAACAATCCCAAGACAAAATATTAACACCCCCCGCCCCACCACGTGCATTAACAGTTATCAGCAAAGACAATAACATCCTACCAGGGCGCATCTTTCCCTGAAACATATTTATCTCTGAATTTATAATTCAGCTAAGTGCATTAGTTTGGATGTGAAAATAAGCAAAAGGAAATGCATCTTTTATTTTAAGTCAGTGGTGTTAGCCATTCAGCCGGGATGTTCTCATCTCCCAAGATTACTATTTGGAGGGTGTGTGTCAAGACTACTTTTCAGAAATCTCTGTAACAATTCAGATGCGATCGATAAGGAGTGACAGTTTATTCTAAGGCTTAGCACAGGCCAAGAAAAGAACGACTGAAGCATCAAGTTTAGAGGAATGAATTTGTTTTGTATTTGATTTTTCCATTAAATTTATCACCACTTTAACTCTCCCCTTTCCCCTCTCCTTCTCACTCCTTCCCTCTCACTTTCTCCCTCACTCTGTCACTCACATCGACAACAAGGCTGTAAACGGCTGTCAATTTCTCATCTGTGATTCCCATGTCTTCATTTTCATCCATTTTGATTGCTTCACACCCTACGCCTATGATGCTTTTAGTGCTCATCGGTGACCTTGTGAGATGATGGGGAAAATTATAAAATAAATTTTCAGTGGCAGACTGAGGCTGCCCTTTATAACACTTCATCATATCTGCTGCAGACGGAAAATAGTTGAGAAACATTTTCTTACAAAATAGCCTAATGCTGGTTTGGCACAAAATCATATGGTAAATCTATTACCACTTTGTCAAGAGAAACCACATGAGGTTTCCCACAGTGTAGCAGCAAGCAAAGTGGGAAATTGTAACCCTGAAAGTGCTGTCCGATTTCTCTTATTAAAGCGTCTTCAAAATCTTCTCCCTTCTTATATTTAAGGGTCATTGAGAAAGCCAATCAGAGGGACAGGCCAGTCAGAAAGTCAGTGGCGTGAACAGGACAGGAACCAGCTGATGAAATTCATCCATACTTCTCACTTATGATGACATGATTGATTTTCCCTCAGAGTGCTCAAATGTAGGATTGTCTTCCTACCCCCATCTCCTCCTCCATCCAGCCTCAATCTGCCCACCCACCCGCCACGCCAGCAGCTAATGGATAAAGCCTCTGTCTGTCTCAGGCATGGCGGAGAGTTGACGAGTGGAAGAGCAACTGCAACGAATGAAGGGTGAAATCTGAGAGTGCAATTTTCCGTCTGTCAATCTCCCTTCGAGAGAACAAGTTGACCACCAATCAGGGGAGTCGATTCGGGGCTGGTGGTTGATGGGAGCACTCTGAGTGACAGCATCATGTCACTACATTAACACAGCAATGAAAGACATAAAAAAGGAATTTTTTGAAGGGCCCGGACAGTTAGTTGATTTCTGGCTGTGATTTGAAGGGCTGGGGCCATGCTGTTCTGCCTTAACAAACGAACAAACTGGCAGGTTAATGCATAACATATCATTCTATAATTCATGCTTCTGAATTTGGGAGACTCCTGTCATCCACTAGGTGCTTCAAAATACAACCAATTAAACTTTACTTAATTATTAAATGTAGAAAGTGAGGGAGAAACATGCCTTAAAAACTCTTGCTTGCAGTCAATTATGATAAAACTTTAATGAGGCTGGATAGAGAGCCATAAAAACTGATAGCCCCTCTGTCATGAATTATATATCCATATCGATTTTGTTTCTTTGCTATAAGAATTGCAGGTAATCGTATGTTACCACATGTAAAGTGCACTTCCACAGCCAAGATAAATATTACCTATCAAATATATATGAGGTGTGTGTGCATTTATGACCAAGCTCATGTAGAGAAAGAGGAGCAGGGATGTCGAGGCGAGGGCCATTGGGAATGGATGAAGGGTGCCATTTCTGACAGTGTGAGAGACCCTTAGTGGTTCTGCCTTGATATGTTACCTAGTTAGCGTCACAGAGAGAGGAATAAATAGTTCTTTATTATTTGTGGTTGCCATCATGTCTCTCCTAATAGACAGGCTATACTGAGTTTAAACCACATTATCCTCTGCGAGACCATCACAATTACTCTTGAGAGCTGGGTCTGATGTGTGGATCAGGCAGGTCGCCCATGTCTTAATGAACACAAACAATGTAAAATGGAGGAGGAAACAGTGGGGGGAAAGATAATAGCAGGGGAGGGCTTGTTTTAATAGAGACAGCGCTAAGTTGTTTGCTATGATCTATGTGCATTCTGAGAATGTTGAAACCCCCAATTTTAGTTTGCTGTGATCTTTTCTCATGATCCTATTAACCAATCAATCTGCATCGTTTCCTCTGCATTTTGCCAACAAACACCAACAAATCCTGTTCAGAGGATCTCACCGAGACCTGTGTGCCTTGCTGTCATTGTTCTCTGCGGGCTGGACACTCATTGAGGTTAAAGGGCACCAAACTGGATCACTGTGACACCCAGCGCCAGTGTTATCCCCAGCACAACTGAGTAAGAGCTGGATTAATTGATAAACTGCCGCTTCACTTCATTAGTCAGACAGACCGGGCTTAACGAACGAACACAGAGAGATTGTCACTCTGAATATGTTAATCATGACCATCTATTATGGGGCTCTTCCTTCTGCCACCTTCTCTCAGTCTCTGGAAGGCTGCAAAGAACACAGACTCTGACTCATATCAGACTCCAAGTATGTGTTGGGCAAGACTATTTATCAGTGACAATGGGGGAAAAAAAAGTAAGAGGAGACAGACAGACTCAAGAGTGGTCCTGGTGTTATTGAATATAAATATATAATAACTGTGTAAAAAATGCATCATTTGGCCTTTTCACAAAGGCAGTTGTAATATAGCGCTAGGTGAGTACTGTACTTGACGTACACAGTAGAGGTGAGGGTGTCAGGGGAGAGCTCGCTGGAGAGAGAGGAGGTTTTATTGTTGCCCAGCCCTTCCGCTTAAGTGCACATGGCTGGGAGGAAGCCGGGACCTCCAGCTCTGACCTCTGCGCATGTATATTTAATAGGCCATCAGTTGGCCGGGGCAGCGCTCTGATCAGGATTCAGAGAGGGGCTTTGAACACCCCTGTGTATTCCTGAGCGTGCAGCCTCAAGCTGCTCTCCCCAGCTGTGTCAATCCGACAGCACTGTTACAGGCACCCAGACAAGGCGCTGGGCACTCCACTGCTACCGCCTAATGACTATAGAAAAAAAAGAGAGAAAAAAAAAGACAACAAACGCAAAAACAATAACATTTGGCATATGGAGCTCTGCTACCATCTAATGAGTGGTTTTTAAAACTGAAATATTACACCAGCTGATACACTGTAATATAGGAGGGCGTGCAGGCTGAGTTTGGATTACATCAGCTATGCTATATGATGCTATGTTCCCCTTAATAATAACAAAAAGGCAATGTCACGGTGACTGCACTGCATACTCCTGTAACGATTGCAGAAACAAGACGGCAAACAGAGAAGTGCCACTCGTGTGTCTTCTCTTCTAACAAGGTATCACTACTCTTTGAGTCAAATCGGCTTTGTGTGTGTAAGCGTATGAGTGTCACAGTGTGCGCACATTTGTGAGTGTGTGTGTGATGTGAGGGCAGCTTAACGAGGGTGGTTCATTTGACAGGCAATTAGTTTGCGGAGCTGCTATTGACAGCCCCTGTGCTTGTGTTTGTTCAACAGCTCTGGGTGAGTTCCACGCTCCCTGGGCTACGTGACAAAGCACCTCCGACAGGGAGCTCCTGATCTCCACCGAGGCTCGGAGGCTCACTCTGTGAGGGGGGGTGGATATGTGACAGCCTTGCAGACAGAAGAGAGGAGAGAGACAGGGGAGAGATACAAAACCCACAAGGGTCTATTAGGGGGTTGTTGCAAGTTAATGTAGCTACAACACACTTTTTGTGTCGTATTTTGAAAGGCCTGAGCAATGATGTTGTCATTTGTTGTTTGATTGCGGGGATAGCGGAGGGTAATCTTAGGAGACACGCAGGCTCTCACAGTACATGCACGCACATAAAAATGCAGAAACAGAGGAGATGAGGAGGTGGGGGAAAGCTGGAGGGAGATAGAGGAGAGGAAAAATATAACAAGATCCAAACACTCTTTTATCCTCGAAAATCCCATATTCTAATGCAAGGGCCCATCCCTCTTTTAGTTGCAACCGTTTCGTTTGTAGAGCCGAGCTCCAATCAATATCATTATTTTCACAGAGGATCGAAGTGCCTTCACAGAGTTAATGGGGGATTGAGGTGGTAAACGTTTACCCTCTCACTGTCAGCAGAGCAGTGGTCCATAGTGGGCCCAGATGACAGCACTGGCCCCACTGTGGACACACTATGTGGAGATGTCCTGTGGGTAGACAGGCTGCATGGACTGTCAACCGCCTGCCATGCCCTAGATGGCCGAACATATCAGGCGCTTGAGTTAGAGCAGCAGCACGGGCTTTGACTTCTGCTAGAGCTAACAGAAACAAAATGACCAGTGTGGCAGCTGCACTACTACGCTGCTTCTAATTGTTATTGCTGATACAAAAAAAAGTTTTTTTCCTGTATTTTCCTTTTAATAAGATTATTCTATGTAATGCACATTCAATTAAGAACAACATTAAATAACAAGATGCACTGTCATGTCTTTGACTATGGATCAGCTGCGCTGTCCAATTTTGCAGAAATGGAGACTAATCTGCAGCTGGCAACAGCAAAGCAAATTCTTTGGTATAGCAGCATATGCTAAATAGCTCTTCAAGCACGCAGATGCATTGCTGTAAAATACTTCTCATGTCTGCATATCTGCATCTCCCAGATGGGTCCCAAGCTGTGCCAAACTGCATCTCATCAACTGCTATGAACTATGGCATCACATGACCACAGAAGATATGTGGGGTCCTATTCTGTCTCGCCTTGGCACAATGTGGTCATGCGATGCATCATCAGGAAGCCTCCGCTTCGTCAAAATGGAGGTAAAAACAGGAGGCCAGCGAATCTGGGTGTTTTCTGCTCAATCTTTTGAAAGTTGTGTTTATTAAATAGAAGGAAAGAAGACGATTTGTTGCGATGGTTTTTTTTTTTTTCATTTTGGAAAAAAGACCAAAAAAAAATCAGCACAGCCCAAGTTGATCTGTGTTTGCACAAGGGTGTGACAGAGCAGTGAAAGATTTCATGGGACGTTGCCACATGATTCATTGAGTTATTAGTTTCCGCCCTGTTTTAATCGCTGGCGGACCTGAGCCAAAAAATCTCGGAGGATTCCGGAGAGTTCTTTTCTCCACCATTCACCAGAATGGAATTTGGTCTGCAAGTGCCTCACGTCATTCGAGGCGTCCTTCACAGTTTCGGGGGCCCTAATTCAAACCACATGGAGGCCAGCGTCCGGTTACGGACCTCTGCAAAAAGAAAAAAAAAGAAAAAAAAAAAAAAAAAGGACACATTCCCATTGGCTGCTTCAGGACGGGAAATGGGGTGACTTGAAGGAAAAAGATAACAAACACTTCTAAGTAGGAGTCACAACACAGCCAAAGTACACACATTCACATGCATAAATATACATACACATGTACATACACAGGGACATATACAAATATACATGCATATACACAAATATACACACAGACTGTGAAACATACACTTATGGGCCTGCAAAAGCTGTTTGCTTGACATGATGGAAGAATGAGCAGCAGCCTCTGTGATATTGCTCCTATTCTTCATTGACAAGCATATATATTTTTTGCTGTTCCCAACTGACTTTGCAGCGCTGAACTCCATTTATGAATTATCTGACATATTTCCTGCTATTTTTTTGACAGGAGTACTCAGAGGAAATTTCAAGGCACCTTTCTCCTGACAAGTAGAAATATCAATATTTGAATAAATTGCAGATTTGGATCTCCTCACATGGATGCTCTCCAACAAGAGTTTGTGTGTGTGTACGTGTAGGTGTGTGTGCGTGTAGGTGTGTGTGTGTGCATGTGTGTGTGTGTGTGTGTGAGTGTGTGTGTGAATGTTTTTGCATGTGTGTGAGTGAAGGAAATGGGAAGGGGTTTGTTTCATTCTGTTACCACAGTCTTATCCCCTTGAGCCCGGAGGCAGAAATCTGTATGCAGCATTTCATTAGGAGAGCGCTCGACTGAGTGACATGTGAAGCACACTTTGCCGTCGACCTGATGAAGTTTACTTCTCTCAAACGACAAAAAGCCACTTTGTAGACTAGCCCTTTTTTCCACAGAGGAAGAGAGGGGGTGATGGCAGTACACCAATAAAAGAATCATGAATGTTGTTTCACAGAATGACAGGCCTATCTGTACACAAATATTTCTCTTCGAGAAAAATGTAAGTGTCAGAGCTTCTTTCCTCTTCTTTTTCAAGTTGATTTGACTTCACAGAACTGACAGTATTGGAAATATGATCACCTAAATTCTAAGCCTTGTAGAAAACAGCTGACAAGAGGCACAAAAGGGAGAACAGAAACAGATTGTTCTTATCTTACAGAAGTGGCAACTTCTATTTGAGGAAAGTAGCATTTCACCCAGTGAACTAAATAATTTACAAACAAATACTCCATTGTCCTACAGCCTTGATGAATACACTATCTGTGTATCAGAGGTCAATGTCAAGCATCCATAACACTCAGCGCTGTCTTCTTTAAGCTGCTGGTGTTACGTATGAGAGACTTCTGCCTATCTGTCTCACTCTGTTTAGCTGCAGTAGCTGCCATGCTGTCTGCATGTCTGCTGCCGCCACTGATAGATCACCCTGCTGCCCACCCCTTCAACCTACCCCCCCCTCCCCTCTCCACCCCAGCGTCATTTCAGGGAGGCTGAGAAATGGCTTAGCCATGTGAGGTTACTCAGGTACCAAAAAGGCTGCGACACTGTGACCCCTGGAGGTGACCTTCCTGACCGGAACGTCATACTTTCTCCCTCTGCGAGGGAAGACAAAAAACAAATCTTATCATAAACCTCCGCGGCTCAAAGAAGGAAAAAAAAAAAAAAAAGGAAAAGCCCTCTTTCAGCGTGGAGCTTTGACAATCATCTATCCACATGACCTGTGATTTCTCTGACAGGATCTGCTTGACACTCGCAACAGAGAGGTGACGGCACGCAGGTTGTCCATCTCTCGACTCGCCTGCCCTTATCTCCTTTCCTCTCCATCTCTCTTGTCCCTCTGGCTTGTGTGCACAACTTAATAAGCAAGCAAGGGGTAGATTCCCATTATGGAAACCCTGGAAAATGGCCCGGACATTTTCCCCCGTATCTGGGATCTCCATCTGGAGAACGCACCCTCACTCTCACTGCCCCCCTTGTCCAATCTCAGTGTGTGTTCTGGTGAGCCTTTGCTGCAAAGATGGCTTTCACTCTCCACTGGCTACAATGAGATTGGCCCACCAGGTTGACTCTATTCGAATCGACAACCCATTTCAATAAAGTAACAAAACAGAACAGAGGCGTGATGTTGAATAAAACATTTTTGAAGAGTGCAAAAGGGGCAAGATGGGATTTTAAATTATCTAAATTTGTAAATATCAGAGCATTTCACCTTAAACATACATTTATCTAGACAAAACAGAAAATAGTCTCTTACTTAGTAATTTAATAATGTTGTGTAATTTAGTTTGTTTCTCACTAACCTGAGCTGTATGTCAGGTCGGGCTGCTTCATAACTAGACGATGCAGTTAACAGACTAATAAAGATTACACTGAGGTCAGCGAGTCACTAATCCTTAGCATTATTAGTAAAAACAAAGTCTACAGCTTACACCAGGCATCTCATCACATCTGAGTGCCTATGCACGTGCATAAGGCCTGAACATAATATGGTGTGACTTAAACCATGCAATGAGAAGAGAAAATAAATATGCTAAGAGCAGCAGGGGTGGACTAGGCCAGGCCTCTGCGGACCTATGTCATCACTCCCTCTGGTCTCGGCTGTATTCCCCACCCGAGCGAAGGGCTCAGTGATTACGGAGGCTCAGCTTCCCTCTAAGAAAGCAAACCGGAGCTGCAGTCCAAACAAGGCCGAGCCAACAGCAAGGAAGCACAGCTACACCAGGCAGCTCGGGTTTAGCGTCGCCTCCGACCTGGCTGGCCCCCGGGCTTGCATTAGTCCCCCAGTCCGGCTTCTCTAGGACAAACAAACAACCACCACTTACACAGTCAGGGACGAGCAGTGAGGCAGCGAGAGCTGGTGCCACCAGCGCTGTGCAGAGGGGAGCCTGACCCAATTGGATTTGCTTTATCACCCCACATAATGACTCCCAGACTGTCCTGTTCCAGTGGCCGAAAATAAAAGATTACAAAAAATATCTGCTTGCCTGCCATTCCGAGTTTGGCCCAAAATGGGCAGGCTCCCCCCAAAACAGATGGGGAGGCATCTCAAAAATGTTCTCTGCCTCTGGGGGCATGTGGTTTTCCCCATCATTATATAACTGTAAACTCCTGGATGTCAGAGATTGGGGATAATAACTTTCAGATGTTGGCAGGCCAGGCCAATGCTGGGACCTGCTGGATGGGAACAGTTATTTGGCAGAGGAGAGGAAGTCCGAAAGATTACGACTAAGATGTGACAGGGAGGAAAGTGGATCTGGCTGGAGCTCAGTGGGTCGCCTTGGTCTGCTCCAATGTGTTCGACATTGCACTGGGTCCTAATGATGTCCGTGTGGGAGGCAAGGGCCCAGCGTGTGTGTGAGTGCATGGGCGGGGCGGAGAATGAGAAATGAATTAATAACAAAACATCAGGAAATCATGTCATCGTGTTAACACGATGAAATCTAACTAAAGTGATCCACCACTTCTAGTATTCCATTTCAATTCACTGATAGATTTGATATGACAGTTTTAGCACTCTCAATAGCAGTGCAGATGTGCCACTAATTCAGAAACAGACACACCTCCCTTCAATACATGAGTCCTTATAGAAGTGTCATCCTGTTGAACAATTTTTATGGGTTCGTCTCGCATGATGGGAGAGGATCATTGTTCACTGTTTGCCGGTTGCTGTTGTGGTCAAGGTTTGGTCGCTTAAATTCATCCTCTTCAAATGAAATGAAACATCCCCTCACATTTTTATACATTCCAGCTGGTCGCTGCATAGAAAGAAAGCACAGTCCTGTTTTTCTTCTTTTTGAATTTTTTTCCCTTTGCTTTAAAGTATTGATCGCAGTGCTGAACAAGCAGAGGAGTGTTTTTTATTGTAAATCAATACTGATCGATCTGCAGCCTGGGTGTTGAATATGGATCAATATCACACCAGGCTGTGGAGGAGATCTGATTTCAATTGGCAAGAGAAGCCCGCAGCAGGTTTCCATCAAGCGGTAATTCAAGACATGGGAACATAAGTCAGATGGATTGATATAGACTAGCCAGGACCTTTCTTGCCACTGAACCAGCACAAGGAAATTTCTGTCATATATCATTAACGCAGTTGGGGCAGGCAGTAAAAAAAAAGTGGGGGAGCAGAGTACCTTAGGGACCCTCAATGAAGAACTTTGGTCAAACATTGAATAAATGCTCCTTTATTAGTGTGACTGTTTTTTGGGGGGTTTTATTCATAAAGAAATTCAAGAATAATAATAATTCTTTAAAAAAAAAAGTGACCATTAAGAGCTTAAGCTCAACTCTGCACCAACAGCACTATGCGGTCATGTTCTGTGGGACTTCTGGTACTGATTATACAGAGGTCAGCTTGAGATTCATACTGTAAGCTGTTAGTAATTTACTGAACAAATGTCCTGGAGAAAACTGGTGAATGGTGAAATATTTTTGCTACACTTAGCATATGGACGCTGTCTGTTAAACCTGCACGTTTGTTTAATTTAGCACAGCAACAACATACGTAATATGATTTAACGGCACGCATGTGTTGTTAAAGTGCGTCCAGCATGTCTATATGTTAAAAAAGCTGGTCACCTGGTTCATTCATCACTTGTTTGTGATGCTTGAACAGAGGGGCACTGTTCCAAATGACAGCATTGTAAAACAATAAAAGCGGAGCTATAGTTAGAAATAACTTGTCACTTTTAATAAATGACACTGGTTCAGGGCTCTTTCTCTGGGGCTTCTCTTCCGATACATCCCAGGCACCCCTGGGGCCAACAGAGCAGCCAGCAGACCAGCTCGTTTCCCCGAGGTAACTGATGACCCTATCCCTGAATTCCCCCATCTTTGTCCTGTGACCTCACACCAGCAGGAGCAGGACCATGTCCGATGAAATCTTCAGACTGCTTCCCATCCTAATCTTGCCCGTGTCACACTACAAATTGCTACATTCAGAAAATGGAAATAGATTGAGGTGGAGGTGGAGGGAGGGACTGACAGAGGTAGGGAAAAGGGGAAAGAAGGGCAGGGAGGGGGAGCAGAGGAGTGTGCATCGACAACCAGTCCCTTAAGAAAAATACTTGAGGAACGAACGACTCGGGAGATCCCGACATGGAATCACATCTCAGCGAACATATTGATCTGATTTACAAAACCTCCACTCTAATGCGAAACAAATGGCGTGGGCGTGAACTGGTACTTAACCATAAAACCCCAGCATTACTCCGTCTCCGATGAAATACCACATATATCCCTCACCAAGGCCTAATGTGCTGTTTTACGGCCAGATACGACTGAGGTTGACCCAACAGTTTGTTTGACAATTAGGGGAAACCTAATAAGGATTGAATGGGAGTGAGAACATGCCAAAAGAAATAAAAGTAACCCTTCTTCAGGAAAAAAAGAAAAAACAGGAAAAAAAAATATAGGTTTGAGTAACCTAAATACGGTTGTTTGACAAAGCTCTTGCGTCAGTTCATTATCGCTTTAGGAAACCAAACAGCACCATCACAACAGTTACGAAGCTTAATTGCAAAGGAGTGCTGCTAAATATTTGAGAGAGAGCGACATGTTTTATTTACTTCAGATTTAATTTCAATAATGTAAGGTTTTCACCACGGTGGCTCATTGCAACACTGTGACAGGGAAAAGAAAATTAATTTTAATAGACTGTTTTCTTTCATAATTTCAAAATAGATCACTTACATTGCTCCACAGTTGGATTTAAAACGCATGTGTGAGTCAGTGAGCAGTAAGTCAAGCTAGCAAATAAAACTGAAGACAGA
>JBAMYA010000007.1:8786637-8805763 GCA_037176975.1 Arrhamphus sclerolepis
GTTAAAAATACTGATTTATAATCAGACAGAAAGTAGAGGTGTTAGATTTTAGTTCAAGACACTTTTCTTACTCTTCTTGTGTGTGTGTGTGTGTGCGTGCGTGTATGTGTATGTGTGTGCATACAAGGTCCACTGTTGCTCTTGGCCCAGCATTCATCCCATCACCCCAGCTCTGGCCTTGTTTCTGTCAGCAGTGAACCAGGGGAGTAAGGAGCAGGGGTGGTGGTGGTGGTGGTGGGGGGGGGGGACTGCAAGGGAAGGAGGAAGAGAAGGAAAGAAGGAAAGAGAAGGGGGTGGTGAGGTGGAGGAGGAGGAGGGGAGGGGGGGTTGTCTCCATGGACAGATGGACTGCTCTTTCTCAACACATGTGGAACCATGTTTCGTCTTTCACTGCCGTCAAGCTGGAGCCGAATCCGTCGCTCTGTTGGCCCGCGCCACTCTTTCGTACTGCACACCTCTCTCTTTAGCAAAACGCACACACACGGAGACACACATGCACGCACACTCCATACACACACCGCACAAACATCTCCGTCTTTCTCTCTGCACACATGTTAAAGTCATCACCCCTGCTCAGCGCTAGTAAAACACAACACCCCCGGCTTCTCTGCTGTTGTCAAGTCTTGCCATTAGCTGATGCCACTGGGGAATCCTACCCCAGTGAGGTGGGTGTCCCGTGGGAGCATCAGGCACCGCGTTACATTCAGCCGCCACTCATGTGAACCCAAACATGTGAGCATAATTTGGAAAATATCATTTATACTGTGCGTCTTTGTACGTGTCTTGACATTTACAAACTGCGATAAAAACCGACATGAGGGAGGAGGGAATAGAAAACAGGGTGAGAATAATTTGAGGTAATGTTTTGCTTAGTGAACAGTATTACCCAATCCTGGATGTTGGAGCGCTGGGACAGAGGTTCTGGCTCTGGGGCTGCAGAGAGGGTCTGGGTTTCATTTTTCAGCAAGTGCAAGCCAAAGGAGAGCTGCCAAGTACAGCTTTCGCTCTCAACACTTCCTGCTCTTCCTACTCTGGCTCTGAAGGAGACAGGCTTCACTCTAACATCACGTCGACTTAGGCAGGGGTGGCCAGTTTATTCTCCTATTCCTCAGCGGGTGTCAAGACCTCACATCTGTCTCGTGAATTACACCAAAACACATCCATAAATACAACATCAAGATGGATATATTATTGGGCCGCAAGTAATTGGGTGTTTGCAGGTGTTTGCAGGCATGCTTAAATATAATAAGAGGGCATTTCCTATACAAGTTAACAGCTATAAATGACTCACTGTAAATCATAAAGAAAAGAAAACAAGAAACACCTGCCACAATCTTGTGAGTCGCAACAACAGTGACCCCATCCACTGCATCATTTTCATTATGGATAGCGGGAGCACAATTCTAGATTAACACTACCTACTGAGTACCATCTTAATTGCCCCTCTGCAGATGCAGTGAAAACATGTCATTTAGACACTTCATAAACAGACTTCTCTTTGCAGGTTATCAAGACAGCCGCTCAGTCAAAACACACCCCCTGTTCCAATGCTGATGTGCAATTAAAATGGTTTTAGAAATCCTCTTTGACAGTCCAGGGCTTAGCCAAAAATGTAAATGACATTAAAGGAGACAATGAATTTAATTTTGTTTAATGTCCCCTTTCGCTGATTCTCATTTACATCACATTTCCACATAAAGGGCTGACCTTATAAATACTGGCATTTGTTCAGCTTTTGGTGGTAATCACGGTTTTGCAAAAACCAGATGGGAGCACGCAAATTTTCCGATTTGTTTCTTAGAAGGCCGAGGGAACCACATGTGAGACGTTCTAAGGCTGCGGTCTTTTGTTTCTGGTAAACAACTTGACAACAAGTCAAGTGCACTCTGGGAAATGACCTCGTAGGTGTTCCACAAATGAACGATAACGCAAAGTCGTTTAGAAAATACAGACTGGCTAATGAGGGACATAACAGAAAGCTAAGCAAAATTTACATTAGGCCAAAATTTAATTGCATTAACACACGAACAGGTGCGGCGAGGCCTTTATAAATGAGCTAAATGAATAAAAGCCTCCCACAGCACAACCATGTGTGCTGACCAAAAAAAAAAAAAAAGAAAGAAAGAAAGAGAGAAAGAAACAAGGGGAAAAATAAGGGGGAAAAACAAGTCAATGTCATGAATTATTCAGTGGCTGGGCTGCGCTCCAAAGGTCAGCGCTCTTTGACCTATGTGACAGGAAGTGAAAGGGAGTGCCGTAGCCACTAGAATAAATGGAGTTGACATGTTTAGTTCTGCTCCACAAACTATTTGTGAATGGCAGCGTAAATTGAGACAGGATGTTTAACTGTATGAACCCACAGTAAAATCAGAATTCATGCACACTGATATCAAATTATGTGTCTGTCTGTCTCGGTTGCATAAATTTCACAATTTTCCCAGAGTAAAATGTGACCCCTTAACCCTGACAGGCAGAATGAGTCATTTTCTCTCATCTTTCAACAACATGTGCTGTCTTATTATAAAATCCATGTGGAAGCCTGAGCAATGTATCTAATCTTTCACACAAGAGAAGACAAAGTCAATATGCAGAAGAGTGAGGAAGGATACCAGACCAGCAGAGTCATCCTAAATTGAGTTATGTTTGGATATTCACTATGTGTACTGTAAATGGGAAAACCATCCAATCAGATATTAGGTATCTCATCACTATAACTCTAAAGACTCAAATTACTGACTAAATAAACCTACACCCCCACTTAGTTTAAAGCTCCATTAACTTATAAAAGTGACATCTGTAGCACTCCTGGATTTATGCAAACTGCAAAGGGATGTGTTCAAAGCAACAACGGAACAATTAGGGTAAAGATAAATTCACAGTTTCTTTTATTTAATGTGCGCACCACCTTGTTTTTACTTTTTTTTTTCCCTGTGGCATAAAATATGTCTCACTTCTTCAAAGGATAGAGAAATTTGAGTCACATCACAAATAAATTCATCAAAATGCAACAAAAATAGGGCCTTTTTTTCATCCAAAAATGATTATGAATAATGCAGGGGCATCAAATGTAAGTGCTAAAATATTTAACGACCAAGCAGAGCTGAAACTTTGTGACAGCTGTTGGGCCTATATCTAACCAACTTTTTTTTTTTTTTTAAAAGAGAATCCTTCCTCCTCAGAAATCTGAGCGAAAATCTGTATCAAAACTCAGAGAGAAAATAGGGTAAACAGATGTCTGGCTTGACCGCAGGAAAATAGGACACATTTGGAATGATAAGTTTCCCAAACTCCGTTGGATATGCCAAATCCATGGGAACGCCAGTTAATGTCTCGCTAGATGCCAGCTAGCTGTGCGCGCTTTTCCCTCTTACCATCTGGGAAAATGTTACACAGAATGAACGCCACCAATGATTCACTCCAAATCTGTTTCTTAAGGTCCAGCCATGCTACTGTTTCTCTAGGAAATGTGGCAGTGCTAGCTGGTTTTTCACGCTGTAATTGTAGACAGATGAGACGTGCCTGATTCAACAATCAAACCTCTCCTCTAGGTTTATGTCACTCAGCTATGTTCTACTCAATTGGAAATAATCAGTTTCTGCCAGCAGCGACCGCAGCACAGGTGCCTCTAATGACGTGCATGAGAAAATGACAGATGTAACAGAAATGGCTGTAAAACATGGAAGCTTTAACTAAAAGCTTAACCATATGCACTGAGGGAAGAGTCAAGTAATTGCACTAAATAATCTTACATGCCAGCAGTGTGCTCTGGTCATGTCCGTAACTCTTGCAAAACCCTGCAACCCTTCACAAGCACCCCTCTCAGCAAGCCTCCCTCGGTCACTGGGAACCTGTGTGGGTCTGTTAGGGTGAGCTGATGGGCTCATAGTTACTACATGGAGACAATGGGAGGGTCTAATGAGGAACATATGCTTTTGTGTTTCAACAGAGCTGCTCATTGTGCAAGGAAAGGGATACTCTACTCCTATTCAGGCTCGTCACAATGAAAATCCGAGCCCTCCCTGAGCCAGTTGAGCTTACAATATCCATCCGCTTCTTCTGGTTTTTTTTTTCCCTTGCTTTTTTTTTTCCCCACCTCTTCTTCATGACTTTAATTCTACATGCATTCATTTTGCTTATTGTACTTAAGTTACATGTGTACTTAAGTTTCGTGTGTAACCCTAAACAGTAAAAAAAAAAAATTTCAACAGCACAACGCAAAGCCCACATGAAAGTAGCGGAAATCCAGTCAAGTAGTCCTCTCAAGTTATATTTTGATATTTGTAATATTAGCTCATCTTTAATAAATGCACTTCACTTATGAATTTAGGAATTTGTGCGGTACCAGATACAGTTACTCTCCTTACACTGCATGGAGACTGCCAGAAAGAACATAAACATTCAAACACAGCAACAGCATCACATGCGAGATGTGCATGCGTGTGTGTCGGGGTGTCTGTCTGTCTGCATTTGTGCCCTCATCTGAGTGTGTATCTGCGTTTATCTGCATGTGTGTCTGTGTGAGTTTGAGTTCAGACAGCAGTAGCTCTGGTAATCCATCCAGGCTCCCAGGGCAGCCAGCTCCTACTTCCTGATGCATGAGAAGCCGCTGGAGTGGAGTGGCAGCAACAACTGCTCAGCCCTATTTGATTACTAATAAGAGAGTTGTCCCCTCTGTCAGATACCAGGCATTCTCCGCTAAGCAAACAGTGATTCCGGCTAGTCAAACATTAGCATTGCTGCCTCTCCTACTACGTGGTGAGAGTAACATTGAGATCGACGCTCCAACTACACCCCCTGCCTCACCTCTATATCCAACACACACAAACACACACACATGCTCATCCCCCTGCCTAAACATATTCACACTGACCAAGACCTATCGTTCTTCGGGAGAAATGTCAGTGCAGGAGAGGAGTTCATTTTTTTTTTCTCCCTCTTTAGAAAGTGTTAAGGGTGATATAAATGTGGCAGATGTGAGAACAAAACTGCAGACATGAAACGTGAATCCCTTTTAAAACAAAATTGTAACGGCATCAAACTCGCAGCTAACTTGAGAGAAGGAAGCAGTCAATGGAAAAAAAACAAAAAAAAACAAACAAGTATTGACAGTGCAAGCATCACTGTCATAAACAAAGACAGGAAGCCAGCCAAATAAATGTGAAGTTGCCTAAGCTAATTGGGTGTATTCCCAGCATGATCCTCTAGTGATTGAACCACCTGTGATTGAACAAACCCTATCCAGGTGGTGACCGCCCCTCAGTGCACAGATACCTGGGAAAGATGCCCCTCAGTCGCTCACACAGTTTCACCCACAGTTCCCACTCAGCGGGTTGTAAGATGCAAGTCAACTCAACTGGGCCATCGGTACGCTTAGAGGGAACTTGTTTGTTCACTAGCTCATCCATGTGCCCGCTCATCCATCCAGTCACTCATCCGTTCCGTCAGTGTGACACTCACTCATTCACTTAGTCATTACCTGTTACACACACATACACACACGCGCACACACACGGAGGATGCTGCACACAGCCTACCTGTCAATGATCACTGGATCTGATGGCGTCTCGTTCCTGTTTCCACAGCTTTTCTTGTCACAGCACCGGCTGCAGAAACATAAAAAAAAGTGTTTTTTAAAGACAAGACCTACTTTGCTATTTTTTTAATGCATTGACTAAGTGCATCTGAGTGGTTTTGATATTAAGGGGGGAAAAATTGCCATGAGATTTCCTTCACTCAATCTATCCAATTCCATTGATGCTGATGGCTGATAAAAATGGTGAAAACAGCATGTTGTGTTGTTTGGCTTAATGTTGGAGGGGAGGGGAGTGGGGATTGAGCCAGGAGGCAGGGGAGTCACTTTTCACAGCTTCAGCTTTTGTTTACCTCTAATTGCCAAGCTGCTATTTCTGAGGGAGATGCAAGGTGCCACCCTCAACCAATATTTCTGCGGGGCATTTATCAATTATGGCCTCAAAAGCACTAATCTATCTTCCAGCACATGTTTCAACCATCTCCTGCCTAAGTCTATAGCTCGCTGCCTCTCACTTCTTTGATTGGGACTTGAATCAAAACTGCAAAAATAAACAAATACATCATCCCAGCTTCCATTTGAAAGGAAAACATAGAAACATATGTGAATGAGATTGATTTATGCCATATGGTGCAGAGAGGAAAAACAAAGATTCTGTGCAAAGCTACTGTCAGTCAAGCACATGCTATCTGAATATCTCTTATTCATATGAGCCAAAAAATAAAATGTATATATATATATACACACACATATATATATGTATATATATATATATATATGTATATGTTCACTTTTAAAGTATTAAAGAAAAAAATTCTAAACTAGTGTTTTAACAGCCCCACAAAACTAGTCAAAAACTAGTTTGAAAACTAGTTAAATAATATATCAAAAGGCAAAAATCTTATTTTGTATACACAAGCAATAAAAGGTTGCAGGGTAGTTATTTTATTCAGCAGCAAAATACACTTCCTCTTGGAAAAAAAAAAAAAAAATTACCTCTACAGCATGACCATATTCAGCATGTCACAAATAAGTGATGGATGCATGTATAAATTGAGCGTGAGTGATGAGTTTATGCATGAAAAAAGACAAATCATTCTAAGCTCTCATGCTGCTCTTGCTCTCCCAGTAAGTTGAACAATGCACCGGTGCAACAAAGGAGAGGTTAACCAACAGTATCCAAATTCAATGTTCACAAAGCTCATGCTGAGCTCAACAATAACAACAAAAGGCATTTTTCCTTTTAGTATCAATGACACCGATGAATAGCAGCGCAATATGAGCAGTTGAGATTTATGTGGTTAAATGACACTAAAAGGCTCGCTGATCAGTGTTGACAGGTGGGATCAACCGAGAAATGACTCTGTGCTAAAAAGAAAAAAAAAAAAATCATCTATAGCAGGCAGCGTTTATGCATGAGGGAAAACACATTGTCTCTGGCAGGCTTAAAAAGTGGCATGTGGTTTTTAAAATGTATAAAATAAATAAATAAGAAATCAGAATTTATGTGCTTTGTCACTGACTGTTTTTTATCCATTCAATTTCCCTTCAGTGGAAAAGACAGTCAGTTCATTCTCTCTGTCATATTCATATCAAAGTTGAATCACATCATATCAAAGTTGGAAATGACAGCAGCTCTGTGTATGTGTGGGTGCTGAAGGACCACAGGACAGTTTACATTGCTGGATCAAATCATGACCATCGAAATGTTCTTTTTTTTTTTAAAGGAGGTGTGGGAGGGGGGCTGTTACTTTTTGCCTTGATCTGCAACATGGAAAAAATATATATATATATACAACAATAATAACAACAAAAAATTCTTACCTGCACATAATTTCATGGGTGAGAAGAACTCTGCACATTTCTGGATTCTTATCTTGACCCTCATAAACTATGGCCTTTGCAAGAAAATCAAAGTGAAAACTGTCAATTCTTAAACACTCATATATCGATATGAAATGACAAATATACAAATATGTTCACTCAATCGTTTTTTTTCTTTCTTATATTTTACTTATAAGGTAAGAAAAATACTGCCATCAATACACGTGATATTAGGTCAATACAATATATTAGATGAGAGCAAAGGATAACTTAGAATTATAGCTAAAATAATCCCAGAAATCCCATGCATTATAAATTATATAGCTTCATCAAAACATCAATAAAATCTTGCTAAATTAACAATTAAAAACCTATTACAACCTATTACCAGCAACATGAATAGCGACATCATCATTCTGACATTAATAAAAATAAAAATGGAATAGTAAAGTTCAAGGTATTAATAAATATAGGGATAATAATAATTATGTGTTTTTGTTTTTGTTTTCTTTTTATTATTATTATTATTATTATTAATCTACATAATATTCCGTGGCTCCCACAGACAGAGAGATTTTCAGAAGGAGAGATCCAATAGAAGTGTCATCAATATGCTTATAATCTGGGGATATTTGGGGGAAAGTGTTAATGGGCAATCTGTTGTTTATTTTGAGCCGCTAACAATGATCTTTCTGTGGATAAAAAGCGGTGTCTGGCGGTACGGTTGAGTAATTTTTGAGCATTGGCTGAAACAGATGGCGTGGAGCTATCAGTTCTGCCGCTCTTCTCTCCCTCCCTCGATCCCTCCCTCCTTCTTCCTTTTCTAAGGATAGACACTTCACTCCCTCGTATACTGAACCGGCACCAATGTGAGCAAAGAGACACATTATAGACAAAATGCTCCAAATAACAGTGAGGGGAGAAAAAAATAATAATAATCCAACAAAAATGGACAGCGATGTTTTATGTTGTTGCAATCATTCTTAAATTATTATTTTATTTCTTTCTGGCACGCTTCAAGCCAGGAGGAGAAAACGACTTTGAAAAAGTGACATATCTGAACCAGGTCGCATCACTCTCTCGCTTTTAAAAGCTGTCCTATTTGAACTGACTTTTCCCCCCTATATATGTATACATATATATATATATATTTTTTTTTTTTTTTCTGTGAGCCGAGCGATTATCTATATTGGTTTGATTTATGTCGCTATTTGCAGCTGTAGAAACAGAAATCCATAAATTGCTTGTTCTGCGTCATTGACTCGGATCATTCGCACAGGAATGTTGTCTGTGACCAGTGGTCCAGGCTTCACGGCTCTATTCAGCAGGCTCTACCTAAGCCCCCCTGTTTAATAACAAAACATGATGGATGGAGTTGGAGAGCAAAAAAAAAAAAAAAAAAAGGAAAGAAAAGAAAAAATCAGGATGTGTGTTTTAATTCCCCTTATTATAATTGAGATTTCTCATCTTTGCGCGGGATTAAACAGGCACACTGAGTTTAAGACTCTGGGGTGGAGGTCACTCAAATGTTTGTGAGGATGGTTAGTGGACCGAACCTCTGCAGAAAAAGAAAACGCTTCTACATTTAAGACAAAGCTACAACATGCAAATTTTCCAAATATGTTTAGAGCGTCACCTCTGACTCTTTGCAAGAAAAGTCAAATCAGATCATATGCAGCAGAGGTAGTGTTTAAATTTTAATGCTGGACAAACTGAGCCTACAAAGAACCACAACTCTGACTGAGAAAAATTGACTTTAGACTCTTGCAATATGATAGGGTCAAACGTAAACAGTCCAAATGGAAGCCGTCTCTTCCTATTACACTGGTAATTTGATTTTATTTTGTGCCACAACTGCTTTTTTTTTTTTGCTTTTTTTTTTTTTGGAAACAGATTTAGAGTGCTTGTGTGTGTGTGCGTGTGGACCTCAGGGGTGACGATTTGCACGGCATGTTAAGGTTTTACACGAGTGGATGTGAGCACCGTTGCATCGTGCGCACAAACAAGTGGAACAGCAGCTTACCTGCTTCGTCATGGAATCGATTAACCGTATGTAAAGATCCTGTTCTGTTCTGACACCTGGGGAGAGGAAAAAGAGGAGCACTTGTGAAATTTGATGGAACACAGACAATAAATAAAAACAAGTGGGAAAAAAACAAGAAAAGTTTGATTAAAAAATAATAAGACAGTGACAACATTTTTAAAGTGAATTATAATTATTATAATTATTCTCAGCATTATTATTATTATCATTATTATTAGTGGGTTTTTGTTTGATTTTGTTGCGTGGATTTATTTGAATTATTCACTCACCGTTGCTGTACAATAACTGTAGTTTGTAATGTATCCCATTGTTAGTTTTTTCACTGGTTGGTTCCTGCAGAAAATAACAGTTTGTGAGAATCAGCATGAATAAAACAGCTGCCCATTATGTCTTTATAAATTATATCCAAGCTAAGTATGTGCACAGTTTATGTGCAAAAGAAAAGAAACGGCTTTAGTCGTTAAAATGACTCCCTGTCATCAGCGAATTGAGTTTTTTTTTCTTTTTTTAATCAATATTACACGTGACTTCCCCTTAGTAACCCATTGCCATTTCAAAGAACATAATTTCGATACATGTGCTGATTTTTGTGCAGGGTTGCATTTATTTTTGAGGGGGGAAAAATGCAGCGCTTACTTTTTCTTTCTCCACAAAGTCCACAAAAGCTGTCCTTTCGATCTCCACGGGCTGACCCTGTCTGTCATACAGCGCCAGGACGAAATGGAAAAAATTGGATTTTCTGAGGTTGGAAGGGGGCTGCTTTTCATAATGTGCCCGTGCCAAGCCGACACCGCTGCGGGGAGAAAACAAGACACCATCTCGGTTAAGCACCGGACACCGGGGATACTAGATGATGGAGAAGCTGATTGAAACATTGGAGATACAGAAGCGCGCCTGGGTACGGGGGAGATTTCTTGATTTGTCACAATAATGGGTAATCTGATGTAATGAAAGAAGGGAAAGCCGAAGGGGGGGCATTTATTGGGAGACCGTAATTGATACAGAGTATTCAGGGGATTGAGGGGTCGATATGATGAGGAGGGAATGCGTGAGAAAAATCAGATGCTTTTGGCATGCGTACCTTTGGGCGGCTGTGTTTGCATCCACCACCCCAGCTGTGTGCATCCAGGAGCGGACCGAGTTCAGTCCACCCAGCGGTTCCTCCTTCATCGTCGTCCCACCCCGCGGTATAGTTTCCTGAATCCCAAACATTTAGGACAATTTGCGTGAAAAGAGCCTCCTGCGAAATTAGGGAAATAAACGTCCAAGCGCGTTATCCTTCAGGGTTTCTCTTTTTTTTCACGGGATAAGCAGCGAGAGCCGATTCAGACTTGCGAGGGAAAACCCGGTCCACAGGTCTTGCCTCCCTCTTCAGTCCGTCCGATGTGAGCAATTCTCAAAGTGCTGTACTTAGTTAGAGCGGTATCCACACACTGGAAAAGTGAATTGTTCAATAGACAAGATTTCTTTTGTGTTGCTATTGTTCCTCTGTTTTTTTCTCTTTTTTTCTCTTTCTTTTCTTTTTTTTTTTTGTGCTATTCACAGAAAAATCGATGGCAGTTGTTTGTGTTTGTGGGTGATGCTGCTCTCAAAGTGCCCACATCCCTGAAGCGCCGCATCCAAAACCTTCAGGACTTCTCGTTGAATAAAAAAACCCCACTCCTGAAAAAGGTGCTGCTGCTTCTCCACAAGACAAACACAGGCAAAGGCTGATCACCAGTGGAGGTGTTCCTTGTACACAGGAGAGGTGGATAAGGGGCCCTTTCGCGTCGTGCAGGATGGATGGGAACATGCAAAACTAAGCCCTCTTTCCCCGAGGACTGAAATCTTTCCCGGGAGCCAAAACTCTAAACCCACGGGAGAGGCGCTGTCAGAATATGACGCTGAAGGGGCGGAGCTTTGACCATATATGGAGCTCTGACGGTTCCTGTCAGGCAGCGGCGCTCCACTGTATGGTTACAGCCCTATAGTGCAGCAGCCTGAGAACACTCATTCGCTCCACTTTTCCTCTTGCTTAGGCCCCTATATGTGGTGAGTTTGATTTTTTTAATGATATGGAAAATTCAACCGGGTGTAACCATCACACATAATGAGGAGGAAAAAAAATAATAATAAAAATGCATAATAATAACTCGAGAATTCATTGCTTATTATTAGCTGGCCTGATGATCGCAATTTCCGTGATTAGTTTTATTGTACCGGATTGAAATGAATAGGATTTGATATATTTATTCGATTAACCTTATTACAAATTGTCTTGATGAGGTTGTTTGTTCACTGGTGTATTGAAAGCATCTCAATAGTTGTAATAATAGAGGTCATAAATCATATTTCAATAATGGCATATCATGTTTTCTTCATATCATTGATCTGTTTTCTTTTTTCTTTTTTGCGCACTTCAACCATGCGCGCTCCGAGTTATTATTTTTTATTTGTTATTTTTATTTATTTATTTTGCTGTAATTAATGTGTCATTTATATAACGCTGATTACAGATGATCACGCACAAATCTGTTAATTTTACATGAACTTTTCATTGAGAAGATTTAACAGCTGGTTAGATGACTTTCAATTGTTTTCTGCGCATGGCAGAGGGGCTTTCTTAATTGCGCTAAGAATAAAATAAAAATAAAAATAAAAAGTTTGACAGTCTTTTACACTGAAATCAATCAGCCAAATCGCTGAAAATGAAGTGGTGGACTTTAAAAAAAACAAAAAAAAAACAGAGGCACGATGTGTCAGTACATGAAAAAAAGAAAAGGAAACTTCAGGAAATCCCATATTGTGTGTCTTCCTTTATGTCGTGCAAAGTCCCGTAAAATCAGTAATAATCAGAAACATCTTAATCATTTTTTAAAGAGCCAACTGGCTACACGTTCGACCCTGTCCGAGAGGGACAAGCAAGCAATTCGGTTCATTAGTGGTGAAAAGGGGGAGAGGATGAAGGGCGAGAGGGGAGGGTGCGAGGAAGAGAGATGTGTGCTATATCCTGAGCAATCTATCTAGCTGGTGCTGAGGGTTAATAGCTGCTGCCAAAGATAAGTGAATTATAAGCTGTTGCTTTCACCTCTACAAAAATCTATTGCCAAATTGCTCAGTCTCAAAAACAAGGCGTCCTTTTTTTTCTTTTCATTATTAAAGAGAAATAAAAGTTTCAAATTGTGCAACAAAATAAAGAAAAGATTTTTTCTCTCAAAGTGAAGATTTTTTTTTCCTCAGTCCTATTTTCTCTTACATAGTACGCATGTTGTAAATTGTCTGTTCCACTGAGATTGCAAATATCTTGCTTTTTTTTTTTTTTTCAACACAGAACTCAAAGCTTTTTGCACTGTTTCAAGTCGCTTATTAGAACTTAACCCCTGATTACACGCACCGAGGCGATTTAAATCTGATTATCAAATTGGGAGACTTTGAGACAAATCCTCTTAGATCTGATACTGTTGACTGGAGAGGGAAAATGGATCTCCACACCCGTCACGTAGGTAACGATGCTGTCCTGAAAGGGAGTTTTAAACCGTATTTGACAACAAATGCAGCTGTCCCGCTATTTCAGAAGATATTAAAGGAAAATGAATGCAAATCTGTGTGCAGGAGCCATCTGGACGTGGAGAGGAGGGAGTCAGCTGCTCCACACACATAAGGCGCCGAGCCTGAATCCGTCTCAGCTCATTCTCTGGGATCATCTGCGTGGTGGGCTTACACCGTGGAAAATGCGCTCTCCATCATTAGGTGAAAATGTTAGCATCGAAATAAAAGAAATGTTGATCCCCGTTAGTTTTAATGCTTGCATGCATGGAAACTTTGCACGGCTGTGCATATGAGAGGATCACATTTTCTCATTACTAAATCTTCAAAAAAAAAAAATAATTAAAAGCCTTTTTCTTTCTCAACAGCATGGAGGTAAGTGATGGGTGACAAGAGGGGGAAGCAAGTGCAAACTATTTCTGATCTGCTGCATCTTGGCCGGCTGATGACACGGGGGGCTTTTATCTCACTCCTCTATTCAATGACCACAATGAGTGAACCCCCAAAGATTTGAGCCTGATCACTGATATCAAACCAAACTCCTAGGAACGCGCGTTTTTTCAATAAAAAAAAAAAAAAGAAAACAACTGGGTGACTTCTCAGACCTCCCGTCTCGACGGGATGAGCCTCCTCCGTATTGAGGGTGACGTCTTCTTTTTTGTGTGTGAATTTACGGGGCGAGGCCCTCATGATCTCCTTAAATTTGCATGTAAATGGCGACATCAGCCTGTGCGCGTGCCAGGGGCCATCGGGCCTCCCAGATGTCAAGGCAAAGTCAATCAGCCGGCCGCTGCCCAGCTGTCCATCGATGCACTTTATTGGGACAACACTTTCATTATGCTCACCTGCATTGTTTCCTAATGGATTGATTGGCAAAAGGAGGAGGGGGGGACAGGAAATCTTATTAGCACCCACCAAGCAAGCTCGCTCACGGCTTTATCACAGAGGTTGTTTTAAAGTGATCTCACTCTCTTTTTTTTTAATACTCTCTTTCGATTAAATATTAATCAAATCCGCCTACAGTTACGCATGATTCCAAATTCCATATGGAACAAATAGGCAGTGAGCCCACTTACTGTTTACCGCAACTCAACTAACAAGGTTTTTTTCTTGTTTTTTTGCTCCATTGTTTAGAGCCACAACATTTTGCTGATATGACTGAAATACGTGTATTTCTTTTTCTCTAATTATTTACCTGGTTATTCACATTTCACATGTGAAAGTTTCCTCTAAAATACAAATAATTAAACTGGACATTTTCTACAACCTTTATATTGTTAAATCTCTTACTTTTTAATTTCATATTAACAGTTCACCTGCAATTTATACGTTTATGTTTATTTCTAAAGGCCGCATAATCGCCGATACTTTACACTGTTATTTAAATACTTTTTTTTTTTTTTTTTTTTGAAGGGGGCGTGTGGGGTGGGTTAAAGAAAAGGGGAAAATGCTTATTTCGCACCAGAATGACAGCTTCATTTGCAAACTTTGGCCCCAGCAGAAGCCTTTATGCAGCCCTGACAAACGCACGTCCGAATTCCGACTTGCCAACATGCAGACATCATTTTAAAATACAGTTGGCGCGTTATTTTTAATTATAGTGGTAAAACACAAATGGGCAGGAGTGATGAGATCAATCATGGAGGGTATCCGTGTCAGGTTCTCGCGGCTGATAGACGGACAGCGCCCCTCGTTGGTTACACTTGAGATCATGGTGTCGATGTGAGGCAGCTGTGTTTTTAAGTGACAAGATAGCTGAATATCTGCGTGGGTTTATTTAGGAGCTGTCTCTGAAGCCCCCTCGAGCGAGAAAATAATTGTCCCCCCTCAGTTAAAAAAAAAACTTAATTAATCAAAAATTGTAAATAAAACAAAACAAAACACAAGTTTGTGATAAAGAATGCTGGCAATGATGTGCGCTTTTATTTTATTTTAATAAATGTATATTTATAGAGATGAATTATTGCGGAAAGTTATTATTATTATTATTATTATTATTATTATTATTATTATTATTATTATTATTACCATTATCATTATTATTATCATGTAGATTTCTGGACCTCTTAGAAGTGTTTGTTTTGTGGTCGTTCCTACATTTTCCCACTCAGAGCCGATGTGACCTCACGTTTCGTCACCAACTTCTCTCAGAGTGCTCATGTTAATTGTGTGCAGCGGTGAGTTCTGTCAAGGGCATTGCCCGTGCGCACAATTTGCATTTCCATTCTGCTGTGGAAATGATGAGAGAGTTTCTGCGCGGTTTCGAGCCTCGCGGCGCAGTCTGTGGGCGAATTACATTTAAAGAAGGCGAGAGAAATTAAATAAGAAACCGAGACCACTTCAGGGCTATTAACATCTAAAATATCCCCTGGAAATTTAGACCAAAATACACATGACCAAATACCCAGGGTGCCTGCGCTCCCATGCAGCTCCGTCTCGATTGTGTCCATCACTGTTTTGTGGGCCCATCTAAAATTCCTTATTTAAAAAAGTCATCACGCAGCCTTGCATTTTCTCGGTGGCGTTGACGTGAAGTGAGGTAAATTTGATTATTCAGCTTTAAATCCGAGCATATTAACTTATAGTGCAGGCGCCCCGCTGCCAAACGGACACTCGTATGCAAAAATATGACTTTGAAAAGTGATTTAAACATTTCATCACTTTGTGTGATATGCAAGATATGCGCGCATGTCGAGTTCAGTAACGTGGTAAACATCAACTTCCACTTCTTCTTCTTCTTTTCTTCTTCTTCTTCTCCTTCTTTTTTTAATATCTCCTTTCATTTTTTTCTCCCAACACTCAGGAGCACTTTAATTCACCTTCTGACCCCTGTGATGTAGGTGTCGCGGTTTTACAGCGACACTGTCCCAGCAGGAACAATCCAACAATTCTCAAGTTACTTCAACAAAAATGCACATTTGCAACATGTTGCATCAGTGCCCCTAATTCATCCAGGGATTATCAGTTGGTGATGGGGAAGCAATGCCGTACAATTTATCACCACTCCACAACTGCAATCTGATCGTAGTCAGTTATCCTTATTAATATTGAACTGTGTTCCTATTAACAGAAATGTTAATTATGATGTCAAGACAAGAAGGAGTCAAGGTGAAAGCTGCACAGCAATAGCTAAAAATAATCCATGCCAGCTATAGTATGATCCTGCAGAGGAGTGTTACTGGCAAGGGACCTTTTTGCTGCAACAAAGAGGTGGAAAAGAGGAAGTAAATGAATTAGAGTACAAGCCAGATTTTGTCTTTGTTTCATCCACACTTGTCCTGTCCCTGTTTTCCAACCTCTCCCTTTTCCTTGCTATTGGAAGTGCTGCAAATTGTATAATGCTGCTCTTTGTTCTACCGAGTCGAGCCACATGAATAGCCGTCCTGAGTGCACACAAAAACACACTGACAAACTGATCATCTTAAAAAAGCAACGCCCTGGTGCTCACTTGGCCTACTTTCCACGGCAGCACTGGGACGTGGGAAGAGGAATAGAATTCAGGGGAGGATGTTCTTGCACTCTGGGAAACATTCAGTATAGCAAGTGTGATGCACATAAACATAGCCCTTGCATTGTCAACCTTAGACCGCATTTGCCCCAGATAACTAGTCCCCATGTGCTAGACTATTCTCTTTGACTTTGCAATTGAAATCCTGAGAAGATTATGCCAAAGCTAAAAGAGGCAAACTCCAGGGTGGGATTTCAATTGTCAATTCCTGTTGGATTTTATAGCATTATGACATATAGTACACCATCTGTTACGCTTCTTGTGAGTGCAGGTCTGCATCTGCACAAGTGGAGTGCATTGATGTGAACATCAGTACAACTAAAACCTGGTTGGAACGGACAGCAATATTAGCTCTAAATTTTTTCCTCTTACATTTGTTTTTCTTTTTTCTTTTTTTTTTTAACACAGATGTATGGCTAAGCAGATAGGTCTCTAGATAAGAAAACACAAGAGTAAATTAAGAAGGTGCAGGAAAGTAACCACTCCTAACTTTCGCTAAACAGACTTCCTGGAGCGCTAGATAATCTGGGGCTTCTATGTACACCGCCTAACCAAATGTCGACATCTGTGAGGGTGTGCATAAAGAAAAGCTCCTCTGAGAAATGGGGGGATAATAATCTTAGTTCCCCTCACCTTCAGCTTGCCCATAGGGGTTTAAAAAGGGAGATGAAGAAATCCTATGTAAACATGCCAAGTCAAATTTTCACTTGAAATGTGACATGAAGGCAAAGGGCAACCTTGGCGCATCACTAATGTGGTTCCACACATGAGCGTTCAGTGCCCCTGGATGTAAACAATTGATGTATTCACTGCGTGGTTTGAACACTGACTCACCGTTCACACTTAGTGCGTTTGAGCATCTCCTTATCCACGGTTGCACGTTTAGTGCACATAGGTGACGAGCCTAAAGAAGTCAACACAAAGCTTGTTCACGATCAGGATCCCTGTACTCAATAGCTCCATGAAAGTGAGTTTTGCTCTCTTGAGAAACACACAAAGTTTGAGCATCTGTTCTATCATGTAGTCTTTGTTGAGAAATTAAATATTGAACTGATCTTGTGTACATGAATGTTTCACTCACATAGTGATTAGACAAACTGGAGAAGGCAAGACATCACAGCACTTTACGGTCTGCTTCAGTATATTTGTTGGTCTTGCCTTTAAGTGTAGTATACACCAGATTGTTTTCTTGTCACAATGTTGTTTGTTTTTTTTTTTGCTTTTTGCATTCATGTATAACTCAACAAAGAAGCAAATGTATATGCATGTCATGTGTGTACAAAAAAAGTCAGTGGTGTGAAAACTATTATGTGGTGTAATCCAGATGATACAGCACAAATAAAAATAATTGGAAAAGATAAATAAAGCCAAGTCGTAGTCTTATGATTAAATTATGAACTTCCTGTCTTCTTTTTGTACTTTAATGTTATTGTGCAAAAAAAAAGCTTTTCTTTAAACTGGTTTTCTTGTTACTGTTCAGAATAAAGGATGCCTCTTTCCTTGCTTCCTCGTGTCTTTCTCCCAATCAACAGCTGTCCCATGAGAATAATCCTAAATTACATTTATTGACATAACAATCTGGATTAAAGTGAGCAGACCGAGGTAACATGCAAGCAGGAGACGGAAACGGTATCATCACAGAGATCATAAAATGGTGTCGTGAGTAGTCTTTTGTCCAGGACCATAGGAGAGTTCTGTTGCTAAAGGGAAGGACAAAAGCAGAAGGCGCCACGGGTATAAGGTTCCCCTGAGCAACAATACTGAAAGTTTCAACTTGCAGGACATGGGTGTAACTTTAACTTGAATACTGTGGATCAAAGACTCACAAACAAAGTGGGTGGAAATGCTGGAGGAGTGTCTATGCTCAAGTGAAGGACAGGTTCACTGGAGAGAAAGCAGGAGTGACAATTTATCAAACACAGACCAGGCAATCACGGCTCATTACCAAGACTGTGTTTTTGTGAACTCTGAGGGCAGCGGGATTCAATAGACAAAATTGATGTGTATTGTAATTTTGAAAAGTGAAATTACCCTCACAAAAACACTCTGTCAAGACAAGCTTATCAGTCATGAAACAAAAAGCAAGATTAAATTAAATTGAACAATGAGTTTTGCATTTGTCTCTCTCATTTGCAGAAGCCTGTACAGTAGATTCTCTTATTGTATCTCAAACATTCACACCACAGTCACGTCGTTGCTTGTCATCTTTGAGAGAGTGGGAGAATTATTCATTTCTACTTCTTTAAATAAGAGACACAGCCTTGAAATTTGCGGAGCTTAAGGCAATTCATCAGGTTAGATCAGTACAACACGGATGTGTAACCTTTACACTGCACTGGAACCTGCACATACAAGTGTTATGAAAGGTCCCCGTGGCACTCTGCTCGTCTGACATGGATTTGAAGACTTGCCACTTTATTAGCTGCTAAGCCCCCACTACTTGTTCTATATAGTGGAGGCCTATGTTATGAGCTGGGATCTCATTGTCTAGCGTTATTAGAGGCAGAGTCTGCAGCACTCTCTTCCCCCCTGAGAGAATAGGCTGACTGTTTGAAGGGAAGCTACAAGTGCAATTTAACCCATCTTATTTACAATATGATCTTTTACAAGGACATCATCACCACATCAGCATCACGACCAAAACCTGTAAGCTCCAGCCCAAAAATGAGTTTCACATCAGACAATATGCCGACTT
>JBAMYA010000007.1:8810623-8821880 GCA_037176975.1 Arrhamphus sclerolepis
TAATGGCTGTTATGTTCATTTATTTTCAGTGATGTTCCTTGTTACATGTTCATTGCTGGATTTATGGAAAAACATCACCCAATATTGCATATCCATAATTATTATAATGGATATAAATAACGAATACTTACACTATAAAGTAAATTAGAAGTGTAACACAAAAAAAATTATTTTTATGCCTATTTTGAATTTTACTCGAATACAATTACAAATACTCCCCCCCCCCTCAACAAATACAAATACGTATACAAATACAAATACTGACTGCTTTACACACCCCTAATGGAAACTTTAGTGGACACACATACAATAAGAAAAAAATGTGTTTAAATGTGTTGTAACATTATGGAATATCCCTAGAAATTAAATTTCATAAAGGTAAGCTTTATTGATTACTTCCTCATCAGACTGTGTTGTTATGATAAAGGACTTTATTTGGTCCATGTATTTTCTTTACCCAACACAGTGAATAGTAACAGGGAAAGATTATGGAATGTGTTTTGTAGTTCACTTGTGGAAGGGTTGACTTAGTAACATGCTCACATCCTCTCTGTATTTTTTTTGCCTTTATTTGCATACTGTTCTTCTTTATATAGCGTGTGTTAAATGCACAGTGTTGTATTTCAATAGTGCATAATTTTGCAAATATGGAAAGATGTTAGTAATGAACCCCATAAGTGTTTTTTATTATGAATTTGAGAATTTTCTTTTATCCATTCTGATTGTACGTACTGCTTGGAAGAAAAATAAATGAAAATGTTTATTTTGAAAGGTCCAGTGGAAATCACTTGTTCTTTTAGATGATTGTCTCACTTAAAGTGTAGTGACACTGCTTTAGAGGATGTGTGCTGGTCCTCTGTAATGGTTAAGTACTTTCAGCTGACCTGAGGAAATATGGCACTGGATGAAGCTATTTTTAAATTCAACCTTTCGTATTTAGTCTGTCCTTTATGTTACTGTTCTATAAGTGGAGGGATAAAGTTTTAAAAATTATAAAAGCATTACTATTACTCAAAGTAGGCTACTTAAGAGAATCCCTGATTTCCAACTTATCCGTTGTCATATTATTGGCCCTTTAAAAAAATACTATAGCTACACACACGTATAATTATATACGTGTGTGTATATATATTTATATATACACATGTGTGTGTGTGAATGTGTGTGTGTGTATATGTATATATATATGTATGTGTGTGTTCATGCAGGCTTTTCCTTTCAATTGGCGATTCAATAAAGTGATGAGAAATGATCATTTTGTCATCCATCTGAAAACATCAAAGTTGGTTTCCAAAGACATAGTAACCGGGAACTGATATATAATTCAGTGTAATAAAGTGAAGCGCGTGGAAGATGCAGATGTAAAAAGGTAAAAAGCTCAGGAGGATGGATGGATGGATGGAGCCAGGATGTGGCATGTGTGCATGACGTCATTTCTCCATGTACTGTGCGCCATTTTGGAAGAAAAAAAAATCACGGACAGTTTCCGTGGTCTTGACAGATCTGGACCCGAGCCTGTACACTGATTGTGGATGCTATCTCTTTCCCCCCGAGCAAGCCGCGCTGGTTGACTAGCCATCGGAAGCCGCGTACATCAAAAGCTGCTAAATGAAGCAATGGCGGGTAAGCTACTAGTGGAGGAAGGAGAAGGATCCACCTCTGAGACTGAGACGGCCTGAACCTGCACGGCGGCTAACCAGCGCTAGCTCTGGCGAGCTAAGTTGTCAAACTGTGTCACTGTCAGGTCGTCGCCGAGCAGGGCAGAGCGCCGGGGCGCAGCCACACTTAAGCTATGTTTCCTCTTTTTTTTGCAGGAGTTGCAGGAGGAAATGATTTCCAGTGGTGTTTCTCTCAAGTGAAAGGAGCGATAGATGAAGATGTCGCGGAAGGTATGTGAGCTAACGTTAGCTCTGGCGGGCTAATGCTAAAATGGATAGCTGCTGGTGAGGCTGCCAGATGCTCGGTAGCTGGAGGTACATGGAAGCGCGGCTTCTGCCGAGAACTTAACCGTGGTGATTGGTGTGAATCTGCACGTGGGTGTGCGCGCCTAGTCGATATAAATTTGCTCAGTGCTGCTAACGAGCTGAATGCTAGCAGTTAGCGGAGCTATTAAAGGGGAGCGACCGTGGTCGTGACGTCAGTGCGCCGCGTCTATAAATTGTGGCGTGACATCATGGTTTGTTTTCATTCATACACGAATGGATGAACTTCCCAGTATTTACAAATCAATTCGTGCATAATAGAGCAGATCCGTGTGATGCCCTTTCTTCCTGTTAAAAATCATGTTTCAGATGTAAACAATTTCACGAACTGAGGATGTGATGTCCACAAAGCCATTCATGTGTTTAGTGAATAATCTTTTGAGCCATTCTGAGATTTATAATCACAGGCGTATGAAAAGCGAGCTTTGACTTTTTTTTTTTTTTTTGATATGTTGGGGGTGGTCAAAAGCAGGATGAATCATTGTGCTTTTCTTTTTTAAAGTCTGCTTTCCTTCTCTGTAAACTGTTACATTACAGAGACTTGGATGTTAATTGTGAGTGGTTGAAATTCCAATTTCAGAAATGAACAGTTGAATTCTGGGTACCCCTCATTCTGCCTTGCTCCCCCTCAAATCAAAATATCTCCATTGATAATTTTAGATTGTATTACAGAATAATGCTGCAGTTTTTCAAATTATGTTTAAACTCTTGCTGACATTAATTTTGCCATGTTGACATATATGACTAAAGCTGAGTTCAGGTTGTAGAGTTTGTAGTCTGTAGTTGTGTACAGTGCAGTACCTGAGCAAGTTTTATTACTAGTGACTGTAGCTTCCAGTGTATTATACCTATGTTGTTTATATCAGCACAAAGTCACACACACCAATTCTGTCTCGTCGTAATGGGTTGTAAAGCGGTCGCGAGTCCACTATAAAACATGCATATCTCTAAATGTTGTTTGGCACTTTCAGAATTGTATATATATAATATATAATTTTGCCTCATTACAAAGTTACTGATATTGATATAAGATAATGATATTGATATTTGTCAAATAATTTGCAGCTAGTAACACATGGTTTCTATAGCAAATATGGTTTGTCTGTAGTCATCAAAATATGCACTGGTAGGTGAGATGTTGATTTCAATTCACTCTGATTCATGTCTTTTCAGCTGATATAATCTCAACAGTTGAGTTCAACTATTCTGGAGAATTACTTGCAACTGGAGACAAAGGAGGCCGAGTAGTGATATTTCAACATGAACAGGAGGTATGATTCATTCAGCATGAAAGCTTAAGTGTTTTAGAAGTCATGACTAGGCCTTTGTGTTATTTTGTTTTGTTTTATTTTTTCCTCCCCAGTCTAAGAATCGTCCGCACCTGCGTGGGGAGTACAACGTCTATAGCACTTTTCAGAGTCATGAGCCAGAATTTGACTATTTGAAAAGTTTAGAAATCGAGGAAAAAATTAATAAAATAAGATGGCTACCCCAACAAAATGCTGCTCACTTTCTACTTTCAACAAATGGTAAGTTTTGGATATTTTTTTAAATACCTGTTTTCACTATTTGTTGATATAGCAACCTGAATCTGTGCATTAAATTCCCATTTAATTCTATTTATTTTCAGATAAAACTATCAAATTGTGGAAAATAAGTGAAAGAGATAAACGAGCAGAAGGTTACAACCTGAAAGATGAAGATGGACGACTCAGAGACCCTTTTAGAATCACCTCTTTACGGGTATTGTAACCACCTCACATCTGCCTCAATTTTGGCCATGTTAAGTAATAAAATGTGTATAAAATTTTATTCATGCGCATGCGTTGTATGTTTCAGGTACCAGTCTTAATGCCAATGGATCTCATGGTAGAAGCAAGCCCACGGAGGATCTTTGCAAACGCACACACCTATCACATTAATTCCATTTCTGTAAATAGTGATCATGAAACTTACCTCTCTGCAGACGACCTAAGAATAAATCTATGGCACTTGGAAATCACAGACAGAAGTTTTAGTATCCTTTTTTCATCATCAGAAAGAAGATATTGGATATGGGGCTACGGTCGTCTATGTGTCATATGTAAACATAAAACTTGTGGTTCCTTAACAGTGTGTTCACAGATATTGTAGACATCAAGCCCGCCAACATGGAGGAACTGACAGAAGTAATCACAGCTGCTGAGTGCCATCCACACCAATGCAATGTATTTGTGTACAGCAGTAGCAAAGGCACTATCCGCCTGTGTGACATGCGAGCAGCAGCGCTCTGTGATAGGCACTCCAAGTGTAAGTACCTTCATTGAATCTCTGCAGTCTTCAAGAATTTAAACATAAATAAGGGATAAAGGGGGAAGATAGGTTACCTGCTTTAACCCCCCACAATTAGGCAAAGATGTTTGTATTCATGTGAGAATGCCAACTGACATTTGTATGTGTGTAATTTTAGTCTTTGAGGAACCAGAGGATCCAAGCAGCCGATCCTTTTTCTCTGAGATCATCTCCTCCATCTCAGACGTGAAGTTCAGTCACAGCGGACGCTATATGATGACACGTGACTACCTCTCCGTCAAAGTTTGGGACCTCAACATGGAGAACAGGCCAGTGGAGACGTATCAGGTACATAAGCATACCCATTAAAGGTTCAATTTAACTTAATTATCACCGACGAAGGAACAAAATAATCTCCCCAGTTTAAGATGTTACATTTGTGGCTTGTATAAAACCTTAGTACACTAAATTAAGCCTTTTTGATCAAGGGGTTTTACTGTTAATGTCAGCTTTCAAGCACAGTGAAAGCTTTCAACTCTCTCTGTAAATATTTGGTTTTATAATTTTTATTTATTTGGATCTTTTTGGTAAAGTTATTGCTTAAATCTAGCAATGTTGCACTCTAGAAAAAGCAAAAGATTGTCCAAAAATATAAAAGGATTTGATATAAGCTCCTTGTGACTCTCAAAAGAATGTTGCCTCAAAGGTAGCCATGTGGTCTGAGACCACTTGCATAAAACAGGGGATGGTGGGGGAGAGAAACAAATGTCACCATTCACTGAGGTGGTTTAAGAAGCAAACATGATGTGCAGAAAGACAATAATTGCGTAAACTATATGAGTCCTTTTTTACAAGTAAATTACATTAAAAGGGATGAAAACATTTTTTTTTTCAGATGGATTTTTAGTTTTAGTAATATCTTTTGTTTTAGGTCCATGAATACCTTCGCAGTAAACTCTGCTCCTTGTATGAAAATGACTGCATCTTTGACAAGTTTGAGTGTTGCTGGAACGGCAGTGACAGGTAAGCACAGAATAGAATTTCACCTTATATGAGTTACAATTCTTTTCACAGTTTTCTCAGGTAATAAGTTTCTATTTTTACTTTCCTCGTCAGTGCCATCATGACTGGCTCCTACAACAACTTCTTCCGAATGTTTGACCGCAACACCAGGCGGGACATCACACTGGAGGCATCCCGGGAGAGCAGCAAACCGCGGGCAACGCTCAAACCACGGAAAGTGTCCACTGGTGGCAAGAGGAAGAAGGATGAGATCAGCGTGGACAGCCTAGACTTCAACAAGAAGATCCTACACACTGCCTGGCACCCCAAAGATAATGTGATAGCTGTGGCAGCCACCAACAACTTGTATATTTTCCAGGACAAAATCAACTAGACGATTCGGGGCTCCAGAGGATAGGGCTTTTACCGTACCTGTGTAGTTAAGCCTACTACTTGTCTATCTGTATAAGAAGAAACAGCCTTGTTGTCCTCCTGGTGAAGAATTTCGAAAGCACGTGTCTACATTTTTTGCCACAGGAGGTTGTTCCATAGGCCTGTTTAATTTTGAGTCTGAGCTTAGGTTGTTTTTTGCCGGCACCAGGGCAATCAACATGCCCCTGACCCAGAAAGCCCATTTCGGGTCTAATTGATGGAGTGGCACTCAATAGAGGTCAAACTCTGAAACGTTGGTGTTTGTGTTGACATTTTAAGCCTTCATTTCACAATTTAACGACAGAACTCTTGGAAGTCCTTAAAATGACGTCTTGTCAAGGTAGTATCCATGTTTCAAAGATTTTGGGCCCTCTGAAGCACGGATTAATGGCCAATAAACCTAACTGTAACATTCCCCTTTTGGCCATGTATTCAGGCCAAGCTACTGGTGGAATAGGCCATGAATTTGGAAAGTGGACTTGTTTCTTTTCCTCCCCTCCCTTCTCTTATTTTACCCCAGTCAATACAGTGACATAATTTCACTGACTGTATCTACTCAAGTACACCTTGTCATCCACATAATAAAAGAAACTAAAACTACAGATGTGTTTTTTTAAATTTAGAAGTATGTATTAAAACATGTTTATTGCTTTGCATGTTTTTATGTTGTAGAGAGGTGGAAAAATGTCCGGTCACACCACTGTCTTTTGAGCAGATCTCAAGCAAACAAGGAAGTACTGTTTGGGGTTTATGAGAACCACTTATGGAAACAACCGTTTATGTGTTTTATGTCAAGAGATTACGTTCTAGTTTTTGACAGTGTTTTAGGATGCAGGCTGGGAAATGAATGGCACAAGATAGGGTTCAGGACAAAGGGAATCTGCAGCCTTAATACCTACTTCTATCAGTGACAGCTACAAGTTATGTCCCCAAACGTTTTACAAACCTCATGTGCATTATTTGTAAATCCTATTTTATAGAGTTATGTCCTCATACACTGCTGCTATATGTGGCTGCCTATGAAAACACATAAAGGAGGAAAATTGCACACCATACAGTTTATGTGATAGAGTGCCTCTGAAACAAATAAGACAGGCCTCATACATGTGCCCTTATTCATTTATTAGGGAAATCGCCCAAATCGAACCGCATCTTGCAAATGTGGATCTCAGTTAGTTGTGAATGCAGACATGAAGGTTCACTACACAAAACATATACTGATGACATTAAAACACACATAAAGCATTGTCTTTGTTCATTGATTCCTAACATGGTGGCGATGTATTCACTTGTTCATTATTTTGACCAAAGTTCAATAAAATTTTAATTGTGTTCATGTGCATGTTTTGCTCCTTTAATAAATGGTCCACTCAAACATTCAAGATTTCACATATGTAATCTATTAAGGCGATGTCTTCCTACTTTCTGTAACAAAAAATAAACATGCAGTCAATGAGAAGGCATTTAAGGTCTAAAGCTAATGATCCCTTGGGTACAAAATATTGTGTATATATAAACACACAAAGTTGTGTTTACAATAATAGTATGCTTAAAAATAGTAAAGCTCAAATTCCTTGTAATAGGTCTTGTTTCAATAATTGTAAATAGACTGGGAAACTGCACAATCAATTCCCAATCAAACTTGGATGAATCACGACAGAAAATAATATTGTTCTGCATTTTCATTGTATATTTAAACGTTTACTGTATAAACTGAGAAATACTTCAAGATGTTTCTTTCCTGTGAACCATATTTAGTTGTATAGCTGCTGTTTTTGAGAACCGTTTCACATCTGCGTTACATGGAGTCGACCAACTGGACTACATTCCACAGTCCCTCTGCATATCTTGGTTTTACCTCAGACGTAGCACATTTGATATCACCCCAACAGTTTTCTGTTGGATTAAGTTCCAGTTACTGGAACGTTAACGTTGGTCAGGTACCAAGATGCTGCTGCTTACTGGTGTGTTTGGGGTTGCTGTCTTGTTGAAACATATTTTCGAGAGCTTTTCCTCTTTTGCATAAGGTAACGTGACCTCTTCTAGTATTTTGTTGTATTCATACTAATCCATGACCCCTAGTTTGCAATACATATTCTCAACAGCGTGTCATCAGAAATGTTGCTCCGTTTTTCTTTTGGAAAGTCAGTGTGTTCTTTGACAAATTGTAACATTTTCAGCACGTTGTTTTTTTCAGCAATGGAACTTTGTAAGGGCTTTATACTGTTAGCTTGGCGTCTTCAAATTCTTCCGACACTCACAGGATTTTGATCGACCTGGAGCTGATCACTGGCTGTGTCTTTACCATTTTGGCTGTTCATCTGTCCATTTGAATGACCGGCACTTTTCTGTTTTCTTCCACGTCTCCCTGGTTTTGGTTCCCATTTTAAAACATTTGACATTGTTTTAAGTGAACAGCCTATAATTTTCTGCACTTCTTTACATGTTTTTCACCTCTCCAATTAACTTTTTAATCAAAATCCACCACACTTCTGAATGTGCAGGGTTCTCAATGTATTTGAGTGTATAGAAATAATAATAAGCCGTAACAGGGATATTGAGCTTTACTCACTTTTTTAGACACACTACTATTATTATGAACAAAACTGTGTGTGTATGGGTGTATATATATAAATATATATATGTGTGTGTACATATACACACATATATAAATTGCCAGCACATGATCTTAATTCAACCATCCAATCACAAAAAACAAACAAACAGTGAAGTATAATATGTATCTATTCCCTAACATGCAGATTTAAGGAGCAGGAAGCAGCAAAACAGTCATCTCCAAGACTGAGACTACAGCGAGGAGCAATAACAGAGCCTCAATTCTGTACACTAGCATAGAGCGCTCAGTTGGACTATGTCACAGGCCACATCCCCCTTGATCGTCAGAACCTCCCATTTTAAGGCATGCCAAGCTGTTGGTATGAAGATGCTGCAGTCCACCAGCTCCCTATCTAGTAGGTGTTGTGGGAAGTGAGACGCTTCCCAATATAGATCCTGAAAAAGAAAGATTAAATAAATAAATAATAAGGTATATTAAGTACATTCGATAATGCTGATCATTTTAAAACTCTCCTTAAGCATTAAAAAGACATTAATTCATCAATATATTACATACTTACATTTATAAAGTTTTACACATTAGTTTATTATCATGTGATAAAGTTTCATGGTTGAAACAATATTTATATTAAATTAGTGCTCTATTGAAAACGACATTGTTTATAAAACAAGCTATTTTAATGACAAACTACTTGTTAGACATTCCACATTATTCTGCACATACTTGTTTACCATTAACCCGGAGATACTGATAATAATTAAGAATCATAAGCTGCCATAAACTGCCTTTTTACTCACTTATTCAGTCATCATCAGTATGTCTCTGTATGTTCTATAACTGTATGTTGTGTTAATACTTTTTTTTTAATTCTAAAATGTTGACAATTCATGGAAGTAAAGGTTCATTAATGGCATTTTGTAAATGTAATTAAACACCTGATCCATCACCAAAAGACATTTTCATCCATAAGATACAAAAAAAAGCATAATCTGTATGCCTTGAAAAGTGTAATTTTTGTGACCCCACAACATTCCCAGAATTAGAAACTAAATGACGTTGCTTACCCTAAACCAACAGCGAGAATGTGAGAAATGATTAACGAGGGAAGGAAAAGCTTCAGGAAGTCAGCAGAGAGAATGCCTCCCTTCTTCATGACGCTGGTGTTCCTTATGCTGAGAGAGGCTGAACGCTTGGGGTACTTCAGCAGGAACTCCCTGCAGAGGAACACATTAATATTTTATTGTTTTTGAACAGATTAAAGATCAGTGGGTTTCATTTTAATGTCACACGAACACCTTTGCTCTCACAAAACCACCCTAAAGTCTGCAAATTACATTCTCACAATCAAGGCATGAAATGAGAACTGAATTAATTTCCTATTTCTGTTTCCTCCATCATTGGAGTAATAACTACCACATTTTTTTGCTAGCTGTGCGTGCATATGTGTGTATGTATGGGCTTGAACCTTGAACTAATTATGTTAATAAAGATCATTTTACTTTGGTGGATTGTTCTCAGGTCGACTGGACCAGTCCCAGATCCAGTCAGCATTTTTCTTCATCAGGTTTTCCACTTCCCGTCTTCTCTCTTGGAAGTCTTCATCAGACTGAAAACACAATTTTGGATAATCAAGTTCTGTCAGAACAATCTGGTTATCACAACATGAACATAACTTTTTCTAAATGCACATATTTTCACATGTCACAGTAGGGGGAATAAGGTTGGCATTAAAAACATTAATCATTATCTTATATTAGGTGAGCCTGCGGGTACAACAGCAGGACGTTGTCTTAGTGGAATGCAGTGTTTTGTTTTGTTTTTTAAACACACCTCTGGCTTTCTTGCTTTGACATGTCAAAATGTCTGTTGTAAAAGTGTAATCTACTTGTATTATGATCAGAACACCATTCAGGCTGATGACTCAGACACACGTACCTGTGAGCTGCTGTTTCCCTCGGAGCCTCTCCACCTCTCCAGGAGGAGGGGGGTCTGTGATCTGAGTGGGCTGTTGTTGAGAGGAAAACATAGGAAAGAGGCAGAAGAAACTTACACGTTATCCACTGCAAAACCTTAACCAATCCTCCCATTTTTCATCACAAACCTGTTACACTGAGAGCTTCCTCTTGAGCTGTTTCTGCCCGATTCGTGTTGTGCTTCTAGCAGCATTTTCTCCACGTCGACCACCTGGCTGGACGTGGGGATTTGCTCCTGGCTTCCTCGGTGACTGGTAGCCTGAGAGCCAGTCCCGCTGAAATGTAGCTCGACCCAGGAACCTTCCGTGAAACACAGCTTTCAGACACAAACGCTGCTGGACTGGCAGTGTGGCGTGGTTATTGTTGTTGTTTATTGGCTCGAAATGCCAGCCAAAGTAAGGTACACCAGTACAATAACCACACAGGGTCGTTCCAGTACTTTTAAATTTCGTTACGCTTACTTGCCTCTTTCTTTTTTTAACAACAGCTCTGAGCTGTGGTTTATCGATACATTTACGGTTAGCCTTCACTGGTCAGCTGGTTGGCGGGGTTACTTTAGGTGATTTGTTTAAACGTTAGTAACATCGTGTGTTTTCTTAACTATTAGCGTGTGTTCGTGAATACTTTACCTTGCAAACTTTCATCAGATGGCGTGTCCTTTTGAAGCGACATTGTACTCTTGTAATTACCTGTTTCACTGTTTTAAAGGCTGCTGAAATGTATATTAAGCAGCTGGAGCTTCAACTATGACAATAACAATGATGCAATATTGTGTTTATCTAAAATTTGATTGGCTGAAAAAGCAGGACACGCAGCAGCCACGCACACTGAGCTCGCGCTTGACGTCAGACAGAGTGCGCATGTCCGCAAGGACTGAGCCTTGCTGTACATATACAGTCATTGTGCTGTACACGCACACGTATATATACATATATGTGTATGTATATATATATATATATATATATAGATAGATAGATAGATAGATAGATAGATAGATAGATAGATAGATAGATAGATAG
>JBAMYA010000007.1:8836583-8853791 GCA_037176975.1 Arrhamphus sclerolepis
CTGCTTACAGACGTGATTTTTTGACAGGGTGTACGAGGCTGAGATTGAGGAGATAGACCGAGAGAATGGCACTGCAGCCGTTACCTTCAGTGGATACGGAAATGCTGAAGTGATTCCTCTGCAGAACCTTAAAGTTGTAGAGGAAGGAAAACACTCTAATGACGACGGCAGTGGAAAGCCAAAATCAAGGTACGACTTAACTCTACTGTAACTCACTAACTCTTCATTTTAAATTCAAATTCAGTTTGAGTTGGTCTCATAAGACTGTGTTGAGCAGACTGTGCTCCACCTGCATTTACACAGTATGTTAGATGTTCATAAATCAGTGTTGCATGTGTTTACAGCAAATCCTTAGGGCCAGCATTTTAGACTGTCTTCCACAAAACATTTAAGTGCTTCTGTAAAAATATTAGTGTGAATAGATCAGCGAAATGTGTGCTGATTAAAAAGCCAACAGTCACTTCTCAACACGATCATGTTTTGATTTGAGTGATAATATGGAGATTAGAGGCTGATGTTAATGGCACATTTTCCTCTGCAGTCATGGTGTATTTCTGCAAAAGAGAAGGAAGGGAGGGGGACCCTCACTTTACCCTAACACACACATTACTTGTTAATCCTCTTGTTAATCCTCATCAAAAAGAATCAGTGTGTCAGAAGCAGTATGTCAGTATATGCGTTGAAGTAGCAAATAATTATGATGGAACTCTTGCTTTTATTTAGAGCAGCAGCATTTTCGACAAGGCTGGCTGTCCCTTGTGCACACACCTACATCGTCGATTCGTCCCTGTGATAGCCTTTTATGCCGTCAAGTGCATCCACCTCAATCCCAATACCCCATACCAGAGCAATGCTCAACAGTCCAAAATTAAGAAGGCGGTGTGAGGAGTTCATATGAAACAAAAGGGTTGAACCACTGAGCTCTTTACACCTCACCAATGTAATTATTAAAAATAAAAACAGATATTCTGTGTATGTGCAAAAATGTGTTAATGTTCATAAATACATTCTGAATATTATTCTATAAGTTTTGATCACAACTTAAATAAATTGCATGCTAATATGTGATTACTTTCAAGAACTAAGAAAAATTAGAAACGGATTGGAATTACAAGGATTTTCTGTTATTGATTCTGTGAAAAGGTTGAGATAACTCAAGAGGTGCTCCAATTATGGAGCATTGTGATATGGAAATGCTCATTACTGGTAAATCATGAGCCAGTACTCTGACTCTAGATTTTTGTGTTTTGTATTTAGAGGTGTTGCAGCATGTGTTGTAGAACTTGTACATCATGAAAAAACAGATTTTCCTCATTTTAAGGAAAGAGAAGATAGCGGAGCAGCGAGAGTATAAAAAGAAGAAGGCTCAGAAAAAGGTGCAGAGGATGAAGGAACTGGAACAAGAGAGGGAAGAGCAAAAGTCAAAGTGGCAACAATTCAACAACAAAGCTTATTCAAAGAACAAGAAAGGACAGGTAAGCCCCCTCGCCTTTAGTTTTTTTTTTTTTTTTCCTTTTTGTCTTAAATAGTCAATTTTCTGACCTCTTCTCATGGTGTTTGTTTCTTGTAGGTAAAGAGGAGCATATTTGCATCTCCAGAAAGTGTAAATGGGAAGGTGGGAGTGGGAACATGTGGTATTGCAGACAAACCTATGACCCAGTACAATGACACGTCCAAGTACAATGTCAGACATCTAATGCCACAGTGACCTAATATATTCTGTACATAATAATCCACTGTATACAAGCTGTATCGGTGCTTTCCATGGTGTTTATACATAATTTTGAATTTCTCAAGCAAAGAAAGCTTTCAAAGTAATGGCCTGCACACCAGTGTTTGAAATATTGCTGTAGTTTTCTTATATTTTATGTAGATAAAACAACAACAATCCCTCATGAACATGGTAATCTGTTATGTAAGAAGAGAAAGTGACGTTATAGAAAATTTGTAGAGTTTGCCATTTGTGTTCATATTTGACTGAGGCAAAATATCTGATGAGATGTGTATGAACATGCACCTGTAGATTTGGGGTGTATATTTCAGGTTGGATTTTTAAACTGACCAATTATAGGGAAACCTGAACATTAATAATGTTGTCCATTTGAAATATCTAAACTTACCTTTTAATTTCTGTATATACACAAAAGTGAAATAAACATGGTTTTGTTTTCCATTTTTAAGTATGTTGAGTTTGTGTCATTCACTGTTATATAATTTACTAGCTGTTATGGCCTGTAGGTGGCAGCAAAGATGTTTACCAAGAAATCCATTTTCATAGTTAACAAACAAAATTTAGATGATTTTCTATTCTTTTTTTGGAGGCTTTTCAACAAAATGTTGAACCCTAATTGCAAGAATATTATTTAATTCACATGTACCTGGATGTTTCTGTAATCGTAGTTGGGACCAACCAGCAAATACATAATCAAATCCAACACTGTTATTGTTTGACATAGAAAGTCATAAGAGAATTTAATTAAAAGAAGACAGACTTGGTTTATGCTTGTGTGTAGAGGTTTATTAAGATTCCAGAAATACTTATTAGGAGCAGTAACAAAGTATAAGCAGGGGACCAGCAGCACATATTTTGCACAAAAGTCACCTTGGATGGCGGATCAAGCACCAAAAAAAAAAAAAACTTGGGGGGTGTGCCTCAATATAATTGGTTAAGAAAAGTTTTGTTTTTTTTGTCTTGTTATAGTGCATTTTTTTATATAGGAAGAGGGGTGATGGACCACCAGCAAGGAACTTTGTGCAAGAGTCAATCCCCATGTTAAGACACAATTTGGTGGTGATCTACGCAGAACTTGGATCAGAGGAATGCAGATAAAATGATTATACTGAAATGTCTTATTTGGTTTCAGGGATTTAAACGGGTCAACAGTGCAATTCTGTGTTAAACATATGTTGAATTATCAGTAAGAAGTCTTCAAATTTCAACAACTTACACTTTTTTCTTCTTTTTTTTTTTTTTTTTTGCTATGGTACCAAAAGAAATTACACCATTAAACATCAAAGTATAAACAGAAACTGGTACTTTATAGAATCTGTCGTTCATGCTATGACATTATTAAACTCGTCAATCCAAAGCACATTAAAAGAATGATTAGAAAGGATACATTCAAGACACATGCACCATAGTGTTTTAAGTCAATTACAATCATTTGACTACTGATTATTAGTATCTGATGTCACTACTGAAGCAAGTGTAAATCTGTATTTTTGGATTGGACAGACAGAATAACGTACTAAATCCAGCCAACATCACAACTATGATCAAACTGGACACATTATTGCTTGAGCTTTGTGCTTGGGCAAGTGCAGGATGGCTTATTACTGTCTAAATTAATTGTATTTGCAAACTGTGTGCGTTGAACTAAATATCACAGAGTAGTGGATTAAACTCAGCACTACATGTGCTTTAATGGGAATAAGTACATTTGGTAGACTATTTCAAAATGATAAAGGAGGGGGGGGATTGTTTATTTTTTCCACCCCTGTTCAAGCATGGCAAATATGTAGCTACAGTATGATTAAATATACCAAAATAAATAGAATTATATGCTAAATAAATTAGAACAACAAATATGGACTACACCACCTGGCTTGATGGGATCGTTTCATTCAAGAGGAGAGACACCACGTGGATCAGTGATGGTTGTGGGTCCTAAAGCAGAGATTATACAAGTGTGTAACACATTTTGGAATGCAGACATCATAGCCCTTGCTGGCTTGTACACTGACAAGAAGTGCTGTCTGGATGTATTATCCAGTGTAAAAGGGCATTGTTTTTACAAGGCAAATGGAGCAAATGTTCCCAAATGTCGAGCTTCTAGCTGGTATAGTTTTTTTTTTTTTGTGTGCATGTGTGTGTGTATATATGGGTGTGTTTTGCTGGTTTCTGAGGATCAGCTTGATTAAATGTAGTCGACCCTTCAGTGTTTGACACTGGTGCAATCATGGGTACTCTACAGAATCGGTATTAAGAGTGAATATGGTTGATTCAAGCTGGCAATAGGTAAAGGGACATTCAGGTGATTGTTTAAGTCAGCTTTGAAAACCAGGAAACTATTGCCAAATATTTAAGCTGGTTCTGGAAAGAAGACCTGCCAGCTTTTGGAGAGAGACCATTGTAACCATTTAAACTGAGCTAAATTTAAGGCTGGTTCTTACGTGGGTTCCATGTTTTACTGAGGCTAGTTCTTCTGAAAAGAGTTAACTTAAACCGTTGGAGAGAATGGAGCTGTAGGCTGGTACTCTGAAGGTAAAAGCCGTAAAAGACTGCAGCTTAGACAAAAGTAGAGGCTGGTGCTTTAAGCAGAGAAGGCCAGTTTTAGACTGCAAGTGGAGTACCCCTCATCACTGGCGGAGCTCTGCCGGCTGCTGTGGTCATCCAGGTCGCTTGCACCACTGGTGCTAACACTGTCCATTTCTCCATGGGAGAATTCAGTGTTTTCCACGTCGACTTCAATTTCCTCTGCTCAAACACACAAACATGGCACAAATAAATACAAATGAAGCCTCCGAGCAGCGTGAGTGTACGTTAACTGGCGAGGGATTCCAGCTGGGACACAAACCTCTGTCAGACTCTGAGCGATCGGAGTCCATGCGGGAGCCCAGGCTGTCTGTGCGGACCCTCTCCCACTCTCCGTGAGGCTGCAGCAGAGCCAGCTGCCTCTGCAGGTGCCTCCGCTCCCTCTCTAAAGTCTCCAGTTGGTGCTGACTCCTCCGGTCCATCTCTTCAAGTTTCTGAAAACCAAAAAAAGCAAAAAGAAACAGAATGTTCATTAAGATCATAGATCACTTGTACGTATGTAAACCAGATTTTGACCGAGATCCAATCTGTAAGGTGTGCACAAGATATGAATTCTTATTTTCAAACTACTTACTGAGCATATTTCTGGTGAAGCCCTTCATGCCAATCAACATCTTATTTAGCCATAAATTATTAAAACTAAACCAAACAGCAGTAATACAATGTTGTTGTTTTTTTTTAAAAGAAGTCCTGATCATTTGTACACAAGCCAGAGGTTGAATATATTGTCAAATTCGAACAAGGTGCTGCAAGTTCTTAATGTCTGAGAGGGCTGCACGTTTCTGCATATAAAGTAACTTTGTAATTAAGTAACTGTTTCATTCTCAGATCAGCTTTAATCATTGCTTTTCCTGCTATGACAGTTGTCTGTTTTTTTTGTTTGTTTGTTTTTTACTTCCTGTCAATGTATGCCTATTCCAGCTAAACCTGCTCCACTCTTTTACTATGCAAAAATACCTTACAGTAGCATTTAAAAGTTTCATTTCCTGGAATTCAAGCAGGTCAAGTCCAAAGTCGACAGATTCCTCTCGCTGTGATCGACTCCCACTAACTGTTGCCAGGTTTGCTCTCACATTAAAGCCCTCTGTCACACATCAGCTGTTACTGTATATCCTCCATAAATACATCTGACTTGGACTTCAGTCATCGGAGAAGCCAAAGTCTTGAATGATTTTATGCTACACGGTCTTTTGATCCGAATATCAGTTTTATGTAGCTCAGACAGTGATCCATTTAGCCAGGCGGCATCGGCAGTCAGATGAGAAGTGGTCACTGTTGAAGACATAAGATCAAATCAAAGACTAACCAAAGTCCAAACTCCTGCAGAGGAGGAGGCCTACAGCACATCTGCCCCAGGGGGATGTGCTGAAAAGAAGACACAAACTGCAACTACAGGAGCACCACCAACTTTAACGTCCCAACACTGAGGACAAAGTACCTAAAGATGCAGTATCTACGACTCCAGGACTGCATAAAAGTGCATGTGTAAAGTCCTTTTTGCTGCACATAGACAATATGCTCTTAGCTTTGGAGAAAAAAAAATACATAAATGGGTATATTCTTCCTGATTCAAGTTGTTTATGCTGCTTCAACTGGGATTACAGAGCAAACATGGCTCTATCCACAAATACATTTCAGAACTAAAATACGTTAGAATGAATAGAATTTCAAATGAGCTTCTAGCTAAATACTGAGCCTTCTGTGCAGAAACTGCAGAAAGTCTGTGATGATGGACAACAAAGTGTCATGACAGCACAGCAGTTTGCACCTAAAAAAAAGACTGGACAGGAGGGTGAGCTAAGAGATTAAAATAGATTTTCTCAGTGCACAAGTTGATTGACTGGTAGGACTATTATTGTGGATTCACTTTAGATCTCACAAATGATTTGACTGAATATTATTACTTTCCCTGTGTCAAATATCTCATCGTACTGGCAACATGGCACCAACATATTTTACTCAATGGAATAGAATCCTTTACTTTGTAAGTGCTGAAATTCAGTTTTAAACACACATCTACTGTCACAGCCCACCAGCAGGTGCATGTCGTTCATTTTTGTGTCAGGTTTAGCTCTCTTTGTAAGTGATATCTGAGCTTTTCCTAGTCTAACAAGCCAAAATGTCTGCTGTAATTACCTTGATCACAAACTGTTACGCTGTGAAATAAAAATAATAATCAAACATGATACATTAAGTACACAGGTTCCTGATGAAATTTAAAATGGCATTTGAAGTCCTTCTTCTCATATATGAAGGTCTTTATGGCCTTGAAAGATCTCGCTGCTCCCTACAGCCCAGCTAGAAGTCCTCACACTCAGAATGCAGGTTCGGACCAGGAAGGAGAGCCTTTAGTTCCCAGACTTCTCTCCCATGGAGTCAGCTGCCAGGCAGTGCAAGAAATGCTGATACTCTCTATGCTTTCTGAGATAGAAATGATCTATTTAAAGAAGCTTTTATTTAAATATAGTGTAGTGCACTAAATGCTTAATATACTTGTTTCTACCTATTTGGAACTCTTTTAACATATTTCTTTCTTTTATTACTATGATAGGTGTTGATGTTTCAAGTGCCAGGTTTTGCTTTTGCTCTGTTAAGCACTTGAGTTGCACTTGTGTTTGAAAAAGCATTTTATAAATAAAGCTAAGTTGAGCTGAATGAATACTTTTAAGAACAAAAAAAAAGTGCCCTCAGCAGCCTCCAGTCCCATGATAATGCCAAACTACTTAGATTACCACACCTTGATGTGTGCTTTGGCCTTGTTGAGCAGTCCCAGTGTGGTGTGCCGACTGCAGTCTGGTCCCAGAGGGATGAGCGACTTCAACCTCTCCAAACACAGGCGGAGATGTGCTCGCCTGTGGGATGAGACACAGCCACCCTAATTTCTCTTCAGAGACGGCATACACAGAGCAAGGTGCATTGCTTTCCCCTGACGATACATAAAAGAAAACTTAGGGACCAATTTTGATATGAATGCGTTCATCTTGTTTGTACTCATTTAGATTCTGTTAGTTAGAAAAAAAAAACATAAAACAAAACAAATGCGCTATCTGGGTGGTCTTGAGCAGGTGCAGCAATGATGTCATGACATGAACAATGTCCTGTTGTGGTTTTCAGACATGAAGCTTTAACATGAGGGTCTATCTGGCCCCAGATTTCAAAGATTCTGACTACAGCCTGATATTCTGTTATTTCTCGCCTCTGGGATCGGAATGAATGCGGAAAATGCCAAGGACTCTCACTGTCACCTTTAATAATGTAGAATGCTGTAGGTTAGATAATGACATCATCTCTGCATTGGGAATTTTGTGAATGAAATAAATAATCCACCCTGAGCCTGAGAGATTCCCCTTTTCTCATTGTTAGTTTTTTTGAAAGTCAGAATCTTCAATATATATATATATATATATATATATATGTATGTATGTATACAGGTGTGACTGCGTAATTGTATAATAACATTTATTTAAATATCCAGCCATATGTCCGTATGTGTGTGTAAGATTTCTCTCTCACACACATACACACATATATACACACACAACAAAAGTGACTGGATATTTAAATATAAAACAAAAGTGTCCTGATATTTGCTTCCTCTTTAAAGCAGAAGTCCCCTCGTTCTGGTGCAGCAAAGGCAAGCTGCTGCTGGGTATACCGCTCTGAATCTCTCAGGAAGGAGCCCTGTTGTCTGGAAACAGACGGTTCCCATTTGCTGACTGGGGAAATGTCTGCATGTCCTCCAGGAACAGTGCTGCCACTGGAGCTGCATTTTATTTGCCTTGCAAAATGCACACTGCTGTCCTGTACGATGCCTGAATTTCCAGGTTTGTTGATTAGAAAAACAAAAAGTGGTGTGTTGATAACAAGCTGATTTATTGGCCTGCAGTACGTCTTGTTTTAAAATTATATGGTTGATGTGTTTAGCATAGGGCCAAGATATGCAAATGCAGCCGAGTGGGGAGAGCTTTTGGTCAGCTGAAAGCTCCATTTTGAGCAGCTTGAGAGATAAATTTGTGCCACAGCAGTTTTAAGGATGTGTGAAGAGCCTATCTTCCTCTTTTGTACGGCTGTAGATGTCTATGACATTGTAGAATGGAAATCTTCTATGATTCCCACGGTCTGTTTTTGTTATAAACATGCACTGCCATGACCTCTTCAGTCTTGCGTCACTCACCTGTTCTTTTCAAGTTCATTGTGCGCTGACCTGTTGAAATGATAAACATATAAACAAAATTGTCATGTACGCTGATAATCGAAACTACCACATATTATACAATCAACAGAAGCTTTTGGCTTTGAGCTAATACTGCTGCATGACAGTTAAAGTGATAACATTCCCATCAGTTAGATTTGACTTGGGATTAGCCTACCTGTTGTGAATATTGTCCAGTTTTCTGTTCTTGAATTTGCGCTGTTTCTGTTGATGTGCAATCTGTGTTGCAGGGTATGCTGAGGCGTAGCCATGTTCACATTCTGGTGAAGAAAAACATAAAGAAAATGAAATGTATTGTTTGTTCCTAACTAATGTGCTAGACACATAGATGAAACATACGCTAGCCCAATCACTGTGACCTTAGTGACCTGAATGAGAACTGATTTCAAACATGGTAAGATATGTATGGCAACAATACAATTAAAATGAAGTGAAAGACAATCCTTATTTCTTTTTTAAATGTTGATGCATTCCCAAACTTTTGATAATGATGAACTAATGAGGGTGTACCTCAAGCTGGTGGGTCAAACCAGCTCACAGAAGGCTGTGTCAAATGTCAAATCCTACTTCAGTTCAGCTGTGTTCTCACATTTTGTTTAAACTGCCTACACTTCCCATGACTCCTCATTCTCGGTAACATGCGACGTCACACATAAGCCCGCGTGTGATTGGATATCAGCAGTGACCCTCGCGCTGGAAACATGTGTCCGGACCAATGAAAACTTTGCAATTTGTTCCATGTGGAAACCATGTGAACAACACATACAAGGAAGCAGCAACTACCAGAGAAAACCATAGCAGGATCTCAATGAGGATTTATTTTCCCAAATTTTTTTTATAATTTTTAAAAAAAGAAAATTTAATCTGACAACGAATCTCGATTAACAAAAAAGAGGCGTTAAATGCAATATTTCTGAGCGGATGTGATGTTTTAATGGCATAATATGGAGACGATAAACTGAGATGAAAGGTTAGGACTAGAAATGTGCAGCTTTTAATATAATAAAGTGGGTATTTACGTAGGCCTGCCTAACAAAATGCACCCAGGGAAGTCTGCTGGAGACCCACAACAGGCTATAATAGGGAAATCGTTTCCCGTGGTTTGCAGAAGACTCATTTAAATGGCAGCAGATAGCTGCAGGCTATTGTTGCAGTAAAATCGCTTTCTCTGATGCAGTTGCCTCCTCGATCCCCAAATTTAAGACATTGATTTTTTTTTAAGTCTTCATCTCAAATATGCATTTTCTTAGTGTGTGGCCGATCAGACAGCAGCTTTGCAGCCGCAGCTGAGACATCCGCGGCTGCTGTCGGGCCAGTTCATGTGTCCGCTGCGCGTCTTTTGTCGCCCTCGCCTCTATTGTTGTCTGCTCGGCGCATTATCCCCTACAGCCCAGTGTTTACTTACTTCCGTTGTTCTTCTCGACATTTTCAATGTAATTGGCTGCATCGAGCAGCACTTGCACGTTCCTCATAAAAGTGCCGATTTTGTCCATTGCGGAACAGTTGGAGTAGAAAACGTCGGTGAAAGAATAGTCGGGCATCTCTCTGAAATCCTGCTGGTCCATGGACGCGTCAGACTCCGACAGGATCTCTTCGGGTTTCAGCTCACTGTGCTGCCGCGTGTACTTAACCATTTTCCCCCCTAAACGTTTGTCTTGTAATTTTTTTCTCTTTTTTTAAGGGGAGGGGACGCAAGGGCTTTGACAATTACGCAGCGCTGAAATTGCTCCCCTTGTCCTGTGTGTGTGCACTGAGCGGATGACTGAAATGAACTAGGCTGGATGGAATTGCAGTCCTTAGCCTCAGCCTCTTGCCCTACTTGGTGGATAATCCCTCCCACTAACGCATGCACATTGCATTCATTGTCAACTGTGCCATGATAAATCCTCATTATCAATACTGCAAGAGAAATAACAAATAACACACTTATGCCCAGTAACATTTTTTAAAAATAATGACCATTTTACTTTACAGCAAAGCTCCTTTATTTTACTTCACATCATTATGAGAAATACTCTTTCATGTGCACCCTGTTATCTCATAAATGATCAGACTTGTGTGGACAGCAGACGGTATCAGACCTAATCACCAGTTCAAGCATGGATATCAGCTGCCAATGCTGGCCTCAGTAATAAATATGTAATCACCTGGGGCTTTTGTGTTACTGAAGGGCCCACGTGGTGATACTTAAATGCTGGGAGCATCCATTATTCCCATGTTTTCCTCTTGTTAGAGTGACGCATGTCTTTCTTTTATCTGTTGCAATGACTTTAAATATATCTGTGAAAGATTTGAAAGCCGATTGAATATGCAACAAAATGCTGCACTCAGGTGTCTGATGTGGTAATTTATGGTGACACTTATTCCCTGGTGCACCTCACAAATGAGGTTTTCCTTGGATTTAAATTCAGTAGATCTAGACAATTATATGAGCCATTTGTCATTGTTTCCACTTTGATTATCTATTTTTTCTTTTTTTTTTTCCTGTTGTTACAGTCTAAACTCACACATCCATAATAAGTCAGGTATTAGTGAAATTGTGTTTGATATTGCACTGAACAGAGCTCTTCCTTCGGGGTATGGTTCTGTTAAATGGACAGCAGTGTGATAGTAAAAAATGGCTTTTTTTTTTTTTTTTGGTAAAAGTAACCTTGAAATTAAATCTTCTTAATTTGGTAGTCCACTGCTGCTGTCCCATTTGAGAGATTAAGAAGTCATTCCTCGCCCCACACTCAGGGATGGAGGAGAATTGAGGGGAGAGGGACTGCCTTTACGAGGCCAGCCATGCGTGTAGGGCTGTGTTGTGCCTCCTAGACAATGGGTGCAGATGGCTGGCCCGCTGCAGATGTGGCCTAGCCTGTAACGGACGCCTGTGTGAGAGAACACCCCCCACCATGGAGTCTCTATCAGGGGCCTGGCAAGGCCTGACACATAGATGGCCCTTATGATGCACACTTTGGTAGCACAAATTCTTACAAACACAGATTTATTTAGATACATATGTGTGTGGCATTTCCTCCTTATATAACCATCCACTCCTTGTGACTTTATTCATGTGAACTAAGATCTCATCCACTGCTTCCAAGCATGCTCAAAGGACATGCAGAGTCAAACAAGGAGTTCAGTGGGGGAGGGACCAAAGAAAGTCTCATCTGTGCTGTGAGGCTTGTGGGCAGACTGACTGACTGACTGCAAGTGCTGCACTGATAGCAACAGCATGGAAAGCTGACCCGCTGTAGGTTGGTGTAGAATGTGATCCCAACTGGAGTAATCTGAAAAGCCTGAGGATTACACCAGTGGCTCGGCTGTCACATAAAGGTGAAGGCTGGAGTCTCTGAGAGTTTGTTTGCAAATGAATCTATTCCTCGATCTGATGTTACACCTGCTCGGTGTACACGCTGATGGTCTGCGTTGTTCGGCAGCAACTCCTGTTGTTTTAAGACAATAGCTGCACTTTGCCCTGAGGTCACAGCACAGCACTGCAACACAACACTGCAGCAGACGTGTGTCACCTGCTCTTTACTCTCTAGCACCGTCCTTGCAGGGAAGACCTCTGAGCTTTGTCATGCACATATTAGAAGGACTGTTCATATATTAAATATGGCGCTTGGCACTGGTTATCAAAGGGAAGGGATTAATTATTAATGATCTCCATTAGTGGTTAGTTCTTAACTATATTGTTTTTGTTATTATATCTCATTTTCATAATGGAGTGAAGCATTCTAGGTGTACCCCACCTCTTGCTTAAAGACAGCTGGGATGTACTGCAGTCCCCCAGAGACCCTGGTAAAGAGGTATGGATAATGGATGGATGTAAAATATGACTTTAAAATAAAATGCTTCCACGTTGATGCCTCACCTTCATCCCTATATGTCATCTTCCAGGAAGGGTGCACTGGGTGGGTTGATGGGGGGGTGACTGAAGGTGCAGATCCTCAATCCCCCAATGTGAACACCTGTTGGAGACACAAAATCCTCTCTTTGTCTCCACAACCCCCTCTCAGCATATTACCATGGCAACGGGTATTCGTATCATGGCCAAAGACTGATTATGCAGCTTCACACGGTCAATTATCACCCGATTGAGTGCTACTGTTCTCCCCCCCCCGCTTTTTAACATAGGGAACACTTTGGAAGTAGTTTTCAAAAAAAGATTTATTTCATACAAGAGGGTGTTACTTTGTATTGTAGAACTGATCCAATTGCAGTTTCTAAAGTGTCACCTTTGAAATTTCAGTTACAGATTCATCAAAAAAAAAAAAAAGCTCATGAGTCAAGATAAGAACCATAACTTCAGACAGCTGATGTGCCAGAGAGCAATAGGGCAGATATGGTACGTGCCCTCAGCCTTTTATTACATCAGATAAACAAAAATGAAAAGAAAAAAACAAAACAAAACACGCACACCAGCCATACAAGTAAGTATGCAAACAGGGCGAATACAAACACGAGGCACATAAATTACAGGAGTAATACAATCTTGTAAACATATGTCTAAGTTCAGTAAATACAGAGCTTAATTAACGTGAGTAAAAAAATATGATAAAAGGAGTGTTAAAATATTATTAGATTGTCACATCAGTAAGTTTAATAAACAACTGGATTAGCGTACGAAAAGAATTTCACAAAAACAACTATTTACCAAAAAGAAAAAAAAAAAGAAAAAATCACTCCCTTTGGGTTCGAACAAACTCATTCACATTGTTGACTGGGATATAAAGATATGGTCCTTTAATATACTCCACGTCAAACTAACAGTGGCTAAGAAAAACAGCTTTTCCACCAGCACGTTACCTTCATCGAAACTTTGGGCAAAACTGGTTAAAACATCCATCACATTCAACTTTATGATTCAGACTTGGCACTTTCATTGTCAACATCCAAAGAAGTCCAACTTTGTCACTCATTAACAACATGCAACGTCCATCACTTCTCTAGGCTCTTTCTGTTCGTCACAGTCAATTCTTTGTCACAATTACAATAAAGCAGCAACCATGGAAACACCACAAAGATGAAAACATGAATTATTACTATATTATTAATCACAGCATGTCTAGTGTAAGACTCAAATCTAGTGTAAGGCTATCAATCATTCATGGAACTATCAAACACTATATTGTTATACCTGTAATATAAACCAACATATATTATTACAAGTAAGTATAACTTGAATATTAGTATATTCAGATACAAATCATAAAGCTAAACGCTGTTAAAACTTAACCTGTTCAGCTACAGTTACTCTAATGTTATGACTTTATTTCAAAATTTGATAAATGATTTTTCCGGCATACATTCAGTAACTTGTGCAAAAACGAGAAAAAAAAAAATACAAATATTTAACAGTTTTGTATTTTTTGTAATGAAACAATTCCTGTAATACCATATGTATACCCCATTAAAAATATGGGTAGAAACCAGATAAAAATGCAGTTTTGCATTTATTTTTGATGTTTTTTTCTTTTTTTTGGTGTATTCATGTCAGTGGTCAATCACCAATTTTCAGGAAAAACAAACCTGTCCAGCTTACTGCACATTTACATGAAATAATAGATGAGAATCAGAGGAATTTTTAGTGTGTATATAAAATTGTAGTCCTGGCAAACCTTCCAACCAAATGATTCAGTCTTTTCACTTACTCCACTTCCCTTCAACACAAACCAGAAAGGCAATTAAAATATTTTCCTCACACAAAACTCATTACTTAAAGGGTAAACATACTCAAGCTTCTGTATTTTCTTTCTCCTCCCTCTTTTTCTTGCTCTTTTTCAAGAAAGAAGGTGTGCGGAACTTGTTTTTCTTTTTCTTGGGGGACTTGGTCTGGCTCTCTGGGGTCTGAGGCTCCCCCGTCTTCTCCTTTGTTGTTATGGAGATTTCCACCGTTTCCGAAGTGCTCACGCTTAGCTTGGATACCTCGATGCTCAGATCCTCCTCCGTCTCTGCCAAGTGGTCCTTCCCGTTGGGTATTGTGTCTGTCAACATATAACACAGAGTCAGCGAGGAGGCGTTTGATATGAGGCCCGCAATCACGCAGACGAGGCTGTAATAATGAGCTAAACTATCCATTTAATTTGAGGCATATCTCGTCCTTTTTAGACAAATTGAAATACCAGTTGACTCACTAATTACCTTGTTTAACTGGGGTCATTAAAGGGGAGAGGGAGAGGGAGATAGTCGAGCCATCAAATGTGGTCATCTCATCAGCATCAGTGGCATCATCATCCTCTGTAAAAGGATTAAGGTTATTAAAGTCACTCATCCAACAATGCTGTCATCCTCCCTGCCTCATGAATGTCTCCACTAATTTTCAATGCACTCTGTCTTAATAGTTGTTGAGATATTTGAATCTGTACTAAAGCTGCTCCTCCACCAGCCATGACATCATGGCATCCACAGATTCAAATGGTATAACTCTGCAATAATTCCACAGTGTTCATTCATCTCAGTTACTGTCGCTAACATGTTTGCGAGAGGAAACTTTATGGGAAAAAAATAAAGGCGCAAATATGAGGAAAACTCAGACGTTTCTCTCCTGCACACATTTCATCTTCATCTACAGTCATAACCAAGAAGCAAGGGGTCTGACAAGAGTGATGTCTGTGAATCCCCTGAGTTGACTTCACAGCACAGAGGAAGTGAGAAGCTGTGGACTGGCAGCTTTGTCCCAACATTTCCCCTCGACAGGAACCAAACATGCTGGCTGGGCTAATGAGATACCTGGACAACAAGCTCATGAGACAGTTGTCATGTGGATACAACAAAAACTTTGCAAAAAGAAGACGGAATCAGCCTGAAAGACAGGGAAGAGTACCTTCTTGTCCGTGCTGCTTTTGTTCTATCATGTTCTTGTACTCTTCCAGCTCCTTCTCGGTGAGCTGACTGAAGGGGTTGGGGGGAAGCGAACGTGTCTGCTCCTCATCTTCAAAGATGAAAGCCTGACAGAAGAGAGAGAGAGAGAGAGAGAGAGCATATGTCGTAGTTACAGACAGCATGTATAACTGCTGACCGGCAAGAGCGAGTCCTCTCAAAACATGTTTATGGTCCATTTACACAGCTGTCAAACAAAAACAAACCGCTCCTCTAAATCCTGTGAGGATTTCTTAGATCTACATTTGATTTTCCCATAACAGCATTTGCATTTCTTGTTGATTTTATACAGATAGTGACGGTGTTGACCCAATCGGCCTAAATGATCATAATTGACTCATTTAGATTGTAGCAACAAGTGGGAAATGTGCTCAAGCTTTCAAGAACAACTATAGACATGTTGCATATTTAAGCATGATTGCAACGCTTAATTTTGTAACCTTTCGTGATAGATACATGTACAGCACTTACTGGTCCTGGTATGGTGTCCACAACTATTCCTGCTAGTAACTGAGATTTTGGTCCTGCAGTCATCTGGTCCCCTCTGTGCTGTTCTTTTATCTGTTCAAACACATTTAATAAATAAACAGATAAATAAGTGTGTGTTAAACCTGAACGTAATTTTCCACTTTACAAACAATACCATTAATACCATACTGCACTTGTTAAACTTAGGATGTGTCACGCAGGAGTTACAGATGTTAAATAAATAACAATACAGTAGTTCCATAAGTACATGTCTCAGCTTTGAAAAGTGGCTTTCACAGGATACGTAACATTTATTCACCAATCTGTGACAAATGTTTTTCAGATGGGGCTGCAGATACAACACTCAGTACGCAATGGACCAGAAAAGTTCAGCCAAATGTTAAAATGTTTTTTAAACCTAAAAATGGCAATAAGAGAACAATATTTTTGCTGTCCTGTGTAATTTATATATTTTGTTATTTTTACACATTTTTATGTACAAGCACTACGAACAAAGAGCAGAGCAGAAACATTGTTACCTCTTCAGCTTAATAGAGCATAACATTTATTTTCCAATTTTGATTTCAGCTCGGCTCTTCAGTATCGTGCCAATGAACAAACGTAGCGTCAAGATATTTACACTGAAAGTAAACCAGTTCAATAAAATGCTGTTTTAATCCCATTATATTCCAGTTAAATCAAAGTGGTTATAATCATATCCAAATTCAAATTTAATTCAAAATACTTGAAGAAGCTCAGTTGTTGCAGGAGTCATTATTATTTGAGTGTCTCCAAAAATCCAATATTCACACCTGAGGCCTGTATCACAAAGTGAGATTTTGCTTTAACGAGGTAACTTCAGGGTTAATCCTGGGTTTTCTGTATCACAAAACTGAGTAATTGCTTATCGAGGTACGTCACCGCGGTAACATACGCTGAACAGCTAACCTGCTCCGCAGCAGGATAACTCTCAGGATTGAATCCAATCCTTTATAAAGCCCCACCCACTGGCCAATCAGCTTTTAGGAGAAAATGACGTGTTCTCCCAGACAACATTATTATTAGTCCCATTTAGAATAGTTCTTCTCTATGGCGCTGATTATTATATATACAGTCAGTGCAAAACACACATACATCTTACAGACGTCGGCAAGATGTAAAACGTTTTATCGGCAAGGCGTCGCATGGAAAACATTTGTTCATTGGTAAAATGTTGCCCAGATGTCGGCCCATAATGGAAGAATAGAATAAGTCAATTTTCGACATGTCATTTGTGAGACTTTAGCTCTCAATCAGAGCATGTGAACGGAGCTGAGCGCTCAGAATTTCCGCTCCCTGCTCACGT
>JBAMYA010000007.1:8853891-8865568 GCA_037176975.1 Arrhamphus sclerolepis
GACAGCATTTCAATTCCACATTTTTCTTTCCCATTTTTCCATTCATCAGCCTATCAGCTATCTGTCTGTGTCACTGACAAGTGATTTAGGTTGTCTTGGTAAAACCATTAAAAAAACAGTTGTTGTGTGCAGGTGTGCAGATAGGATGCGTATGCGGTTTACAAGATAACCACTTTGAATCAAACAGGAAATAAAATTTTATTTTCCAGCTTTTTCCATTTTACTGCATTGCTCTGTGACTCTAGGACTAGCAGAGTCAGCAAGGAAGGGCAATTTGGAGTATGACTTCTTAAGAAAACAATTTAAAAAGCAAACAAATATCTTTAAAAATATGTGAAATTAATCAGTGCCTGATTTAAATAAATAAATAAAAATGTGCCAGGAAAACCCTTCCCAGTTGAACAATAAGCAAAGATCACCTAATGTGTCTCATAACGCTTGTATTCATCTAATAATAACAGAGTGATTGTATCAGAAGTCAATGGAATCTCGTCAGAGCCATTTTGTTTATTCACTTACCCTAAACATGAAATAATACCCCGATTAAAGTGTATCTGAATCAGTGCTGGTTTATCTTCAAACAAGCAGAGATCCCATCTCTTCCTGCCATCTCTCCCCTCTTTTCTGCCTTTCTGGTCAGCCTCTGTAGATGTCGTTGTAACAATAAACAAGTGCACTCCATATTAAGTATTATTTAATGCAACTATGGAATCTCTTATATTCTCACAACACTGATCTTATCATCTCACTGAGTTATTGTCCCTTTAATCACCCCAAATCAGATGCACCCACACATTTATCTAAACTTGAGGAGTAAGAGGGATAAGGATTGGATCACCGACTGACATAATAATTCCAGGAAACAGAGTGGAGTCTGGGAGGCGGGGCAGCTATGTGGACGTTTGAGTTGATGTAATGAAAAGCAGAGCTTTCACTCTAGAGCACTGTGACCCCTCAAACCCCCCAAAATCCCCCTGCCTCAGAGTTTCTGGCAGAGTCCCAATGAAACCACATGCAAGCTTCGATGCCTACGCACAATATCCTCCCACCTTCCAGCCTCCACATTCTTTCTGACAATTTGAACTTTTCAGTGAAGGGAGTCGATCTGGAAAGCAATAACCACATGTCAACTGGTATCAGTTAATGGCTGCTTGTTCCCAGGGATGACTGCCGAGGACAGTTATGCCCACTAATAAAAGCACACCTTTATCTTGTCACCAGCCATTCCACCTAAAGATGCAGACTTGCAGATGTTCCCTGGATTAATCATATCATTTACAACTATGAGAAAAAGGAAATGCTCAATCATACAAACCTGGATGAGCTTAAATGTAAAGAATGCTTAAAAAAATATATCAAAATATTCATGCTATGTCTGAAATGGTGCTCTTAGCATTCTTGGGACTATTGTTTGTTAGTCAGATCTGCACTCCCATGGGAGGTAGTGAACATAATTTATATAATCAGTTCATCTTCTTCTTCAAAAAAACCCAACTCCCCCATAACAAGTTTAATGTGTTGAAATTCTAATGTTTCCCCTGGGCATCCTGATACAATCAGACAAAGTAGAGTCTCAAGAGATTTAAACGGTTAAAGTTTATATATTAACAAAAACATGTGATGAAAACAGAAAACAAGACAACCCAGAAAGTGAAAAAAAAGTGAACAATCTATCTTTTCATTAGAAACAGTAAGCTTAGAGAGCAACAAAATCCCGACCAGAAAAAAAGAACAACAAAAAAGTTGTGATCAGCAGGGTTTAGGGAGAAGCAAAAGCTCTCAGCGTGCCAATCAGATGACAAACCGCAAACCAGAGTAAATCCAAACAGAAAAAAGCAGAACGCATCCCGCGTCATCATTGAACTTTGAAAAGAAGTCTGGCAGACTGTTCACACTGCACAAAAACAACCAAAAAAGGGATGCATGAGTCCACCTTTTCACCTGTGGACTGTCAGTCTCACTGTTTGGTCTTGTCTTAGCTGCTGTTGGGTTCGAGGAAGTTTATGAAGCAGGTGCTGAATCTTGTTATTCTGCACAGGAAGCAGATGAGGGTGAAATTATGTTTTTTTATTATTAAACAAGGATATAGCTGAGATTTTATTTTATTTTTTTGGCAATATAGGAAGAATACATAGAGATTTGAAAAATTTAGCCAATCTAGACTTTGTTAACATCATTTTAGGTATAAACCAATTTAGTGTTCACAATGGACTCATGACATTTAAACAAACAGAAATTGCATTTTGAAAATGTGAAAGAGTGAAATGTAAATTCTAAACAAATAAAATGTAGAGCAGCTGAAGTAAAAGACCCAAAATTCTCTCAATTCTGAAAATGATTCATTCTTGAATGACAAGCTCATGAACCATCTTTCAATAAAATTTAATAAATTCTTTAATTGAGAACTATAAGTTACACTGTGAATCTAACCCGGTTGATTTTAGATTATATGTCTCTGAAGTTGATGGAGACAGCTCAAAAGAAAAAAAAAAATCAAATTAAGGTAAAAATGTCATGACTTTCAATCCTGTGTTTTTTTAAAAAAAAAGTGCATTTTATCATGTTATGCATATTAAGGTGCTTATTTTACTAAAAGGTTATAACTCATATATTTGCAGCCACTGTTGACACCTTCAGTTTGATATGTCCAATGTCTCCATCAGCTCATCCGCTAACTGGCCAAAAGCAATGTTCTGCAACATTTCAGAAAGATATCAAACTGGACAGCTGACAAAACGCTTCCAGCAGTTCAGGAACAATGACTTCTGTGGGAGAGAACCTGTTTTTGAGAGGACAGCTGAGTAACTTCACAGTCTTTTTATGGTCACAAAAAGAGCTTGGCAAAACATCTAGGGAAACGATATAACATAACATCTGTGTATAATAAAATATAGCATAATATAACATGCCACCTCCTTCTCCAAAATAACATTTAATCATCCTGCGCTGTTCATTCTCAGATCATTCATGCCTTATAATGTTGAAATAAATCAAATTTAGAAGATATGTATTGCCTTTTAGTTCATCAGATGACGTGACTTTAGTAAACTCCCAGAGCACTTAAAGTTTGTCTCTGCAGAATCTTTTGACTGCTGTTCCAGCTGCCAGGAGGAAGACAGCTGTCTAAATTCCACCTGTATGACAACACAAAGTGCTCCCGGACCAGATAAGTAAAGTGTTGCTATAGATTGCATGGAAAGAACAGAGGAAGTTAGCTGCAGATGTTTCGTCAAAATGCAACATCAAAGCTGAGCTGTATTCAGGAGCTGAACATTTTTGGGATTTTTAATTTGGAGAGAGGAAGGGAGAAAATGACCACTTTGTCTCAGGTCCATGCGCACACAGTTACCATGGCAACTAATGCTTATGCCTATGCTATCGCAGGCAAAATTAGAAGGAGAGGAGTGAATGGGTGCCAGAGGTAAAGGGAGATTGTGAATTTTGTTGTTATCCAAAGCTATTCCTTCTTGAGATCCTTGAGGGCTGGAATCCTGTTTCTCCTAAAACTACAGACTTATTTGAAATATTTTCCATTACCCTTTTGGCCTTCTCAACCAGCAAGCCCACTCCCATTTTGGCAAGGCATTTTTTTTTAAATAATCAGTTGAATCACCCTTAACCCTGAAGGTAAATGTAAATGACACACCTTGCTTTTCTTTTTCTTTTTTCTTTTTACAGCATAGGAATCTGGGAAACATCATTTTTGTTTACACTGATAAATATTTATGCATTTAGAGATAAGGCAGCGCAACCTTAAACACACAAATTTGATACGTGACCAAAAAGAGTCAGAATAAGTTTAAGATTAACGGTCTAAATATTAGATCTTTCTCAACCTTGTGATTTTGCCTTAAAGCTGGTTAGGCTCATTATTATCCATCCAGGTAATTCTACAATTCAAATAACCTATCATTCAATTATTTAAATAATTAAAATAAAATCAAAGCTTTAAGGGAGCAGGATCAAACTCAATTTAATAAAATGAGAGCTTCCCTTCTGAAGTTTCCCTCTTATACTGTACATTCAGTTACACACCAACTCTCAGCCAAACTGTACAGATTTGAGGAAGGAAGAGAAGTTGTAGCACTACCACCTTTTTTTTAAACCACAAAACAATGTCATTGTCTTCATGATTTCCAACAAAAACTGCACCTTTTGCTAAAAATGGGGCTTTGCTACATCTCCTCGACAGGGTGGGAGGCAACAGCAGAGCACACTTTGAACCTGAAATAATTGACATTGTTACAGTTGGATCGGTGCCTTCGCAGCATTTGGGTTTAGAAGTGCGTCAGCTCACACATGCTTGTAATCACACACACTCAGATTGCAGCGGTGTGGAAAGAGGCAGACTTGTTTACTGAAGTGGAGGAGCTGGCTCAAGTCCCCACTGTGGTTGCCTTTGGATGGCCTCCAAGTTGGAGATCCAGCGGTTCATTTTAATTTATACTGATGTGGTGGTCTGGCTAACAGATCCCTTGTATGTTGTCAAATTTAAATCACAACTTAAAAAGAAAAAAAAAATCAAGTGGTTTTTCAGTTTTATGTCATGAAGTTTTCTCAATTTTCAGTAAAAATCTGACATTTACTCATGCATATCCAAACATAGATGAGCTGGGGAATATGGTTCATTATGAAGGGAAACTCACAATAAGCTGATGAAAACATAATTTAAATTGAAAAGTCATAAAACTTAAACCGTGTAAAGACATAAACTTTCACAGGAACAATCGATTGCATGGGTGAAAGGGTTTGGGTCATGACCTGCTTGTTCAGTTTTATGGCAGCCTATAACTCACATCACCAGACGCACATATTATGAAACCCTCTGCAGACGCCCCCCCTGCCCAGCTCCACATCTAAAGTCAACAAATGCTTGTTCAGAGTACCCTTTCTAGGGGCTGACATTAATTGAAAACATCTGTTTGAAGCCTCTGCAGCTGGAGTTGACAGGGCAGATTCAGACAGGCCAGAGCTGGTGGGGATCGACTACAAATCAAGAAAATGTAGAATAAGACGAGTCCTAAAGCAAAAGCAAACACAGAAACTATCAAGTCGACATATTTTATGTGCTATGCAAGAGGGATTAATTCCACAACAAAGATATTTCTCCCCTTCTTTTTTCATAGAAATTCTGTTCTCATAGAGTCCTTCAGCTGTTGTCAATGCATTGAACGTACCCTCTTACTCTCCAAAAACATCAAATCTCACTTATCACAAAACATCTCCATGCCGAGTAAGTTGTTTTTTGCTTTGATCTCAATTCTATGCTTCAAAGGAAAAATGAATACAACTTACAGAGCTGGCTGTTTTTACACTTATCCTGCAGGAGAATTCTTCACGTTTTATTTCAGACTCCCACGGTTCCAGCCGTTGGTAGATAGCTGTTTACATTATCACTTTGAGGAGGGTCATCTGGTTTCCCAGAAGAAAAAAAAAGGCAACTGCTGCGTTGCCTCTGATCTCCTGAACTCCCTCTGCTCTGCTGTGACAGCGGCTGCCTATTCTCATAGGAAAGCCGGAAAACCTGACAGGAGAAAGACAAAGCTTTCTAATGGAGCTGAACTTCAGTGAAAAAATATGGGAGGGACAAGTGTCCACCCCCACCACATAATGTATGAGATGCTGGCAAAGTCACTTAGTTAGGTGTAATAATGCTATATTACTAATCAGAAATGTTTTGCTACATTTGTACCTGACACTAAATGGTGGAAAACCGCAGCTATCTCATCTCAGATATATTTTTCCTCTGCATATAGAGCGTGCCTCATGTTCTAAATTTTGCTCTCGAGAAGGGCATTGCACACAGCGTGCTTTCACCTGCTTTCACCTCCTCCCACTTACTTTCTTCGCAGTGAATGAGTAGGATGAACTGCTCTCCCTCCTCACTGCGCCACCTGAATACAGCAGCCTCTGAAGAGTCTATGCCATCGCCATGGAGAAGGTTGAAATACAAGATAATATTATGCTGTAGGCCACGTCTTGTGCTGTGGCAGCAACTGGACCAAAATGAAAAAAAAAAAATGAAACTCTATGTGGGAGACAGGAAACCATGCATGACTGATGATTTTGAGGGTCTGTATGAGGTTTTTTTTTTTTTAAACGATCGAGAAACACCACAGAGTGTGAATTGGATGAAGTTCAAGTGCAGATTTGAGCACTCTCAGTCAACATAGATGCAATCTGTCCAAAGAAATTTCAGATATCATAGAAGTGAAACCAACAGGAAACTCTCCGCTTATGGTTTTATTTGACTTGGCCTCAGATGTAGAGTTAAATTTAGACATTTCTCTCTTTTCCCACCCACTACACTGCTGTTGTTGTTGTCTTTACGCAGCCTGATAAAACATTCATTTCCTGAGCTTTCTACAATCGCTGTTACCACACCCACAGGACGACCCCAGTCAAAGAACAAACCCAGTGAGGTCAAAAGTCACAGTGTGATGAAGGCACGTTCTTAAAATAAACATCCATATGTTGAGGCTCAGAAACCTCCACATGAACATTTACTTTTTTTTATTTTTAGGCCTGCATATCCACACAGGGACGGCAAGGAGAGAAGGACCTAGGAAGTTTCTGTAGTGACGCTGTGTGTGGGGAAACGCGTTGACCAATATTTTTACACCACACTGCCATCTAGTGTGCACTTAGAAAACACAAAGACAGGAGAAGATTGGGGGGGGGCATGCCTCAGTATCACACATGCCCATAAACACAGAGGCTCAATCAGTGATCTAGAAGAATTAAGATAAATAAATAAATAAAATAAAAATAAGATGCAGGTAGCTTTAGGCTGTGAGGTTTGTTGAAGTCAGTGAGAAGTGTCAGACAGATGCTGCTGACAGTCCAGTGGAAGTACAGCAGCTGCAGTTGTAATTTTTTATATGGATCTTTCAAATAAATAACTTTATACAATTAAACCAACAGTGTTTTGGGGAAAAATAATAATTTTAATATAAACAAGAATTTGTTTTCAAAGCAACTTTTTCAAAAATAATTTGTTTGTGTTTTTCTTTCCAGAGACCTCTAACTGAATATGAGATTCCAGAATATAAAAAACAAAAAAACAAAAAGCGAGACTTCAATATGAGAAAGATTTCTTTTTTTCATGTCGCAGAGAAAAGTGATGACATGATCACAAAAATTGGCTGAAACAGAACAGTGTGCAGCAGGAAACGTGTCAAAGCTGTTGACATCAGGGACAAATATAACCTGGTCTCATTTGGTACTGACTGGATGATGCTCCGTGAGCAGTCCTGCGATGCTTAAACCAAATTTAAACCTGGAGAATTTTTAAGAAGCAATATGAAATAAGAGCTGATGAATAACATAAAGCAATGGGTTAGAAAAATAGATTTTTATTCTCTTGGGAAGATACTACATTAGTGTTTAAATGAAGATTCATTCACTGTTCATTTTTTATACCCACTTTAGTCCTGTTTTGGCTCATGTGGTCACTGGATCATATGGAGAATGAATGAACGAATGAATGGATGAATGAATGAATGAATGAATGAATGAATGAATGAATGAATAAATGATTTGCTAAAATGAACAGGAACCAGGTGGCTGTTGCAAGTCAGAATCCTCCAACTGGCTTGTCAGAAACATTCCCATGAAAAGCAGAGCATCTCTTCAAAACATGTAATCTATCACACACACCTTTGAAAGGCTGATGTGGGTGGTGTATCACCTTAATCTAGCTCTAGAAGGGTGATCATCTGACAGCAGCAGCAGCCACAGCTGAGGACAAATGAGCTGTTTTGTGTCAGAATGTTCATATGAGTTCTCCTTCCTTTTGAGCTGCTTTCATTTTGGTGGCGACACGAGGAGGTACCACCAGTGTTGCTGTGGCTGCTATTATTTATCACATACCTAGCAGTTTTAAATAAATATAATCTTCTCTCTTGGGTCTGTATGTATGAGGTTGCAGTCTCTGTATTCAGGAGTCTTAGCAGTGTGCCGCTCACATTGAACGCTGGCCCACACGAAGATCAGATCCTTCAGTGGAAACGTGCACATGCTGTGGGGGTGAAAATGTTAAGCAGGTTCCCTTAATTGACTCACTGGACCACTTTCAGTTCAGCGCCTGTGACAGTTAACACTGAGGCGAAGAAGAATGGCTCTGATCTGGAAGGCAAAGCCAAAACTGGGGATCATTTCATATTGAAGGAAGGATGAGGTGCTGCCAGACCTAATTCCCAAGAACATGAAGAAGCTGTCTCAGCCACAAAGCAATTAATTGTTATGGTTGTTGGGATGGAGCCAGCTGGGATGTGCTGCTTCCTTAATTATTGACAGTTTTTGCTTCCTCTATAGTATTATGTTGTTACATTTGACATGCTGTTCGATGCAGCAATTAAAACTGATTAAATCCTATAATCATTACATTTGGCCATTTGCTTGATAACAGGCAGAAGCCTATCACATTAAAATTTTGGATGTTGAGTCGTGTCATGCTACCTTATCTAAACCTCACAATTCATCTCATAAATTTCCTTGAAAATAACAATGTAAAAATAAAACAACAACCCCAAATGTCACCAGGTACTGGTATGTTGATTACAGAACTAAATTTACTTGAATAAAATTGAAAGCAAAGTGTTATATATTTTTTCCCAATAGACACACATATACTGTATGCATGCATTGATTGTTTTTTAAGACTTGAACTGTATTGACCTAAATAAATATAAATACTGATAATAAGGTTGTCCAAAGCTAAAAGACAGAAAAAAGTGCATAAAAAGTTCACATAATGGTTTTTCTGTCCTCCATGTATCCAAGTGTCCTTTGGCAAGACACTAAGCCCAAATTGCCGCTATACAATGGTGTGATACTATGAGTCAGTATTGTCTGAGACATAAACGCAGTCTGTTTATCATTGTAATTAACAAACATCTAGACTGCATAATTAGCCCATCCTTCTTTAACATGAGCAATCCATCTAGCCATGCTGGATTAATACTGAAGCATCTATATGTTGGCAGTAAATTGTAAGACTCTTCCTGAAGAACAAGTATTTGTGAAAGAAGGTCATTGTAACTACTATTTTTTTTTTGTCTTGATGCTTGTCAGATGACCATTTCTTAAATTTGTTCAAACTTACAACCTGTGTTCTGTGACTGAGCTGCAATGCATCAACAATAGGGGCAATCAAAAATTGGTTACAAGAAATTAAAATCAGTGGAGGAGGGGTATGTTTCTGGAAAAAAAAAAGAAAAGCAAGGTTTTACATTTTGGCAGAAAATCTTTTGCTGTTATTAATTGAATTACTGTAAAAATAACAACGGCAAAACAGAAATTACGCTCAGCGCAGTACCAATTTCCAATCCAGTCTGCAGAAAAATTAAACCTCCTTAAAAATAACTAAAATTACCTCAGAGGGACGAACTTATAAAAAATGTATTAATTAAAACTATTTAGAGAAGAGCCTTGGGGTTTTATAGATCCCATGGATTTAATAGAGATTTGGTCATTAATTGTTTCATTGAAATTGATGGCTTGAGCTGGAAGGGTTGGAGGAGTCAGCAATGACTTCAGAGTAATTTTTTTTTTGCAGAGCAGCAGTAAAGGAAAAAGTCGACAATGTGTAAAAACGCTGCTGTGACTCAGGAGGTTGAGCAGTTGTCCAGTCTGTCCATTTCAAAGGTCAGTGGTTTCATCCCTCCTACGTGTTGAAATGTCTTTGAGCAAGATGCTGAACCTCACGTCGGCCCGAATGTGAACGCAGGTGTGTTGAAGTGTGTATGATAGAGGAACATGCTGTATTAAATAAAAAGTGCAGTATGAATGTAAAGGTGAATGTGGCTTCAACTGCAAAGGATTTCAAGTGGTCCATTTACCGTCTAAACTGGGTCTCCTCTTTGAGCAATTTAGCCTCAGTCATCCCAAACAACATCAATGGATTAAAACAGAGTCATTCAGGAGGAAATTAAGCAGTTTTCCTCACACCTAATGCCCTCACATTTAGTCTGTGCATAAACTTTGTAAAAAGTTTTTAATTTCATCACCCCATTCACACCAGGGCAGGTCTCAGACTCGGCTTATTTAACAGTGGGGCTATCTTTGCTATGTGTACACACCCCCACTCACACACACACACACACACACACTATGAAGTCACATTTAACCCCATGGTGCTTCATAGATTGACAAAGCCAGCCAGTTTGAAGAGCAACAGTGTCCCCTGGGGTGTCTCCAGCACATAATTACCTCAGAAGCAGAGACATGGATAGATTTCTGAGATTGGGTCTGCTGCAGTACCTCTGTAAGTGAAATGAAAAGCAATGCAAGCATGTCTCCTCTTGTGATCTTATGTATTAATTATTATCATTTATTATTTTTGTGCTGGTGTTCAAACGCCTGAAACTCACACAAACATCAGACTTAGGAGTATTAAACAACAGCCTGTTCACTAAAGACATGAATCCATTTTTAGGTTAATTTCATTCTTTCTCTCCACTTAAAACATCAGGATCTGATTCCATCTGACCTTCATTCATAGTTATAGACAACAATAAATGTCTAGTGGTTAAGTCCCAGTCTGGGACCACCAAAATATAACCAGTTGTTTGTTGGGTAAAGGCTTTCCTGTGCAGGTGATGCCATGTAAATCCATTTTTACATTTTAAGGATTCTGGTGTAATAATAATAATCATAAGAGTTAAGTATACAGGCAGGTAATAAGAGAGCTGATGTGAGATAAATATTTAACACTTCCTGAGAAGTTTTAAATGTTTCTAGGTCAGTGGATAGTATTAAGTATTAGCTTTCAAAGCTGTATAATATACTAGTTATTTCTTGTGGAATAACAAGGGAGTATGTCATTAAAAGTTACTTTCACTGACTTTTAATGATCATGTGAATCAGGGCTTTTATACTTTGATATAAGTTATATGCAAGTGATACAAGAACTTTGTCTTTGAGGAATTTAATATTTGGATGTGTAAAGAAGACTTTTTCACAAATGCTATAATATGTTACCTTTATATTTCACCAGACGGCTCGCTTATTTGTTTGATCTACTTGGGCTTTTCAAATGAACAAAGGTATTTGTGATCTTAAATTCCACTCTTTTATTCATATCATACACGCCGACATGCATTCAGAACTAAGAACCTAATCCAAAAATACATACTGTCTACATATATATATGTATGTATAAAACCTATCCCAATCAGAATACAAACAGAGTTGACTTCCATCAACTTGATCAATAAAACTTGACCAACATGCTGTATACCACAAGCTTTAAAGGCTGCTGTTAATTAAAACCTTAATACACCCCAAAAGGTTTTTGATCCAGGGGTTTTAGCCAATTATCTTCTATATAGTCTCTGCTTTATGTCTAAAAGTTCCTTGAAAGAACTGTTGAACTATGCGACCGATCGCGCGGAAATGTCCAGCTTGAGTTTCAGGATTTTGAGCACTTCAAAGCCCAGACACAGCACTGCTGAAAGTTATCAATGATCTCCTCATGGCTGACTTGTCTTTATACTAGTCCTGTGTTTGACTTCAACACGGCTTTTGATATGATCAGTCACAACATTCTACTACAGAGGCTTGAGTGTGTAATTGGGATCTTCAAACACATGATATTTACCTCTTTTTAAAAAAACAACTGTTTTCTTATATATTAATAGTTAATGCCATCATCTGGCAAAACCTTTTAATGATA
>JBAMYA010000007.1:8883282-8901112 GCA_037176975.1 Arrhamphus sclerolepis
AAAAAAAAAAAAAAAAAAAAAAAAAAATATATATATATATATATATATATATATAGACAATTTGTGGCTGCAGCATTGCTTTTGCAGGGAAGTGTGGTAAACTACTGGCAGACAGAGTTCGGCTCTGTCAAGCCACCGAACCTTCCTGTAGCGAGGCTCTCTGACGCCTTGAAATCCTGCTGAGTGTGTTGTTTATTGGCAAGCTGTGCCCCCCTCCAGGTTTTCTTTCTTCTTTGCCGAATGCAGTCTGACAGAGAAGAAATTCTAAATTCAAGTCAGGTTTAGATTTTATTCTTGAAACAGATCATGTTCATTTCAAGGGAACAGTGTATAATGAGATCTCACCCTTTTTTTTTTTTTTGTCACAGACATCTTTGTGTTTGCACTGGTGTGTGGTGGCTTAAATCAGACTTATGCTGTGTGCGCTGCCTATTTCCTGTGTGACTCACTGTTGTTTCATGAACAACTTCAGAATAAAACATAAAGCTTAAGAATAATTGCTGTAGCAGCTGGCGGGCATGGAATGCACTAGTTTATTTGCAGTAAAAATGTTAAAATTATACAATATCCAGAGAGATCATGCTCAAGTTTTCAAGAAAGCTTTGAAACACATTATTAGTCCTCAGGTGTGTGTGTCTGCACAACTGCACTTCATCTGTGAATCAGAAAGTCTCCCAACTGGCTGCTGGTCTCAGTATCCTTTCGCTTGCTGTTGCTCAGTTTGTGCATCAGAACACTTCTCATATTACAGTCACCACCTGCAGTCCTTGTTTGTAAGAGTCACACCATCTGGGTGCTATAAAAAAAAAGAAAAAGCTTTCTATTCAAAACCATAACTTTGATTCATTCACTCAAGTTCTTCATTTTGGATTTATAGTGATGCAATTTTGGAAGTCTTAAACACAGTTGGTGGGACTAATAAGACATATGGCTGAGAGAAATCCTTCCCGGGAATGTTTATCTAATCAGCTGCTTTACTTGATTTATGTCAAGAGAAATGTACTTTAATAAAGAGCCGAGGAAACTTTTTGTACGCCAGCGTACAAATCATTTATTTTTTTATTTTGACTTTTTTTTTTTTTTTACATTCCCCTTCAGCATCTCCAAATTTCAGACTCAGAACTGAAAATGTAAAATGTAAAAAATAGACCTCCTCGCTCAGTGGGTACAAGTTTTTGGTTGGGCCAAGAGAGCCAACCCACTGGCAGTCTAATCTTGCCTGCACTGATCCGACTCCATCCTCATGCATGCAGAAGCTTCCGAGCCCAGCGGGCAGATGCGGCTGAGCTGCTGAACTAGCCTGGGCTTTCAATTATGGTGAAGAAGCAAAGGGTGTGAAAGTACAAGTCTAAAGAGGATGGAAGTAGTTTCAGATGGTCTATCAACCGAGCTTCCATTTCCACACAGTGCCCTTGTCTCTGCATGAGGAGTCCAATAAACTTAGAGTCTTGCTGTTCTGTTTGAAAGCCACAGCTGCAGCTTGGAGTACCTGCACTATGCCCTTTCAAAGATCTGCTGACTTCATCTTTGCTGATCTTATTGTATGAAGACGTAACAGGATGCCATCAATCACTAAGAGCTGATTTTTATCAAGTTTTATCTTCTCCAAGGACTAAAAAATGCTTTATTTACAAAAACCGTTCACATTTATTCACTCCTTCTTCCATGCATCCATGAATTTTACGAGGACAAAGATAGTTTATGTTGTGCAAAGTGATACTGTGAAGTTGCTTTATAATTCATGATTGCAGTGACCTGCTATCCACGGGAGAGCCAACAGCTCCGACTTCAAACAACCCGGCTTCAGCACAACATCTGGTCTATGAGGAAATGTTGCCTTTGTTAATGATGTGATATAAATTGATGTGACAGACAAAAGCCACTGTACATTATGTGTATCGCTCAGGTGGTATTGAAGTGCGACAGTGTGCTCTTCTGCAGGCTTCTGCTGCCGCTGACTGAGTCACAGAGCAGTAAACTATGAAACAGAAACAGATCACTCTTTTGTTATTAAAGGCATTAAATGATGCTGCTTAGTGGAGTGACTTTATCAACTGAAGTATCATACTTTGTTTTATACTATACTACTTACAGTGCCTGTCCAACCCCTTAGGGAACTTGAATTTGCTTGATGTGAGTATTTTTTTCTTTCTAGAAAGGCATCTGCTGCCACATTTTTAACAGTTTTGTGCTCTTTTATCTTTCTCCTCCCAGTTACTTTACCTAACCTGCAACATTTAATATAACACATTTGAATGTTTCATGAAAATATGAAACCCAGGACATAATATTTAATCATCTGTTTTTTATTTTTTTTTATTAAAGGTTTGTTTAAAAGGTAGCTGGAGCACTGGGCACAATCCTCAGACGTGACCAGTTTTTGATCTGCACTATTTCACTTTATAATTAATATTCCAGTCAGGACATCCTGTAACAATTGCTATCATGGAATCATCCATCTGTTTAATTGTTGCTTCTAAATGTGATGACAGTTTTATTGATGAGGGAAGTTAATTCCAACATCTGATTTGGTTGGATCAAAAGAGTGAGAGTGGGACGGAATTGAAAAACACACTCTTGTGTTTCTTCTTTCACAAACCAAATTCACTCTTTGCCATCTCAATCCCTCTGCCCCACATGACACCTTCATTTCACACCAGTAATCTCCTCACCCTAAGCTCACCATTATGCTTCCAATCGTTTTAGCATAATGAACAAATTCATCCTGGTCCATTAAGCTCCAAGGGTCAAGATTTACAAAGGATTTGAGTTGAAAAATCAATTTGCTTGCTCTTGGATGTCAGGTAATCCAGTTTGGAGGTGTGCTAGTATACTCCAAGCTAATGGGCTCTGCTCTACATGACACTTTTTTTCTGAAATTCAAAGGGAGAGATATGCTAAAACATGAGCCATTATTATTTAAATACAGGCTGCAAGTTGCTATTATCAGGCATGTTGTCTAATCATTAATGGAAGAGCCTTCATCCAGTGATTTCAATAGGAATTTAATGGCTTGCATGACACGCTGAGCTTCAAACACCTTTGTGACACAGCTACAAAGTGAATACTGTATCACTGTATTGATGTGTTAGCTGCAACCACAAAGCATCCTTCAGAACAGAGGAAACTTTTCCAGTCAGCAAGAAGATTTGAGTCACATTACACCTCACTATTATCCTGGATTCGTCCCAGGTAAATGCATAAAGTTAATTGCCGTATGAAGCATGGGTGAGGGTGTAATTTGTTCTAATTTCCTCACTGCTGCAAGTTGTTGTACTATGAAAGAGTGTGGCTGTGCGGGTATGAGTTTTGGATGGTATAGAGGCCATTTTATTGGTAGAACATAAATCTCCACTGCCCAGTCTGGACACTCTGTACCAATGTTGTAACAAGACAGATTTTAGCCAAAAGAGGTTTCTTATAAAGAATTTTGATGCATTCAGCACCAGCTAAGAGCGCAGTCTGAGGTTTCCGAGTCAGCTCGACTGTGAACTAATGCGTTGTAATGAATATGTTTGGTTTGACGTTGCCTTAATTTTACATTTGAATGCTAGAGTGGTCTTTCTGTATGTGATGATAATGTGTTTGAAGCTGCTGGCTGTGGTGGGAGTAAGTTTTTTTTTTTTTTTATCTAAAATGAAATCTTAAGACGAACTTACTTGATTTGAGCCCACTTCAGAAAGTCTCCTCTGTTTTGGATACATAAGGTGGGGGTTTAATGAAGATGAGACAGAAAAAAGAGTTCTTGTTCACATGATGAAAGTCTTTCTTGTTTTACTAGGGATGTCAACCCCAAACACACAATAACAAGGTAGATCTAAAATCCTGAATATGATGCCCAGAAAGGTTTCCCCAGAGAGCTGTATGATGTCCTGGCTTTTTTATTGCACAGGGAAGCCGGGGCACTCCTTAGCCAATAAATTTAAATAAGAAATGATGCAACTTTTGAAGTAAATTACTATTGAAGTTTTGTTTTCATTCCTAAAACTGCAATCTTTCAGAGAGAGGATACTTTACGCTCAAACAAGTTGGAGCCTTTTTGTGCTGTTTCATCTGATGATGAATGAAATTTAACATCTTTGCATAAGACATTTTAAAATGTAAAGCTTTTCATGTTAAATGTGAAATGCATGACTACGAGACTCGTTTAATCATTTATTTCATCAGTGGTGGCATTTCCTGCATGCCAACTGTGTCTTTAAAAGCTCAGTAACCTACATACTTGAGCAGTTTGTCCATGGAGAATGAGCACAAGAGTCACCAGCAGAGAAGCAATGGAGTGACATGCAATGGCTGCTTTTAATAAAATAAAGCGGCATCTGTCAGGGAATGTAAACTTTGTGCACATGGATAGCTTTTGTTTAACTATGTGTACACTTCATTACTGCTGCTCAACACATTGTGCACGTCTTCGAAGCCAGTAATCTGTTTGTTCTGCTTTGTAGGTGATTCTCATGTTGACTAAATACTACGACTTCAACACTGGCAGAGTAACAGAGAGTTCCTTATGGAGGTAAGAGCTCTTTTCTGTCGTTCATATATGTGTTTGTGAGAGATGCTGCACAACAAATTTTAGCATTTAGAACTTCTGGTATTATTGATATTTCTTAAAGCATCTAACTGAGATGCTTTTTGGTGGCGGTCTGTATTTTGGGTATAATTTAAAGACAGAAAACAGAAAAAAACAACAACTTTGATCTTTTCTAGATGTGGATTTTTAGTTGGCACATAAAAGATAACTATTGATGGAGGCAAAGATGTGACTGACTTTTGTATTATCATTAATTTTTTTTCCATTTGGCAACAAAACAAAAACTTTTTTTTTGTTTTGACATTTCAGAAAACCCTCGCAGACAAGCTACATTTAAGAGACCTCAGCACTTGTTGTGTTTTCTGATATGTAATGTTTTAAAAATGCTGCTGTGCTTTCTGCATTTTTGTGTGATTTCTGTTATGCTTTCTTGTCCACTGAAAAGCTGCTTTACAATTTTAAAAGAAAAAGGTAGAAACAGCCGTTATAAAGTTGCAATCACTGAATAAACATTATATATTACCAAAAAATAGAATTTTTAAATACAAAAAAAAATCCTGTAAGATGCTTCCAACTCAACTGTACAACTGAACAATATGCATCTTAGAAATTATGCACCTTCCGGCTGTTTTTAATTTTTTTTTTTTTCTTTCTTTTCCTCTCATATTCAAGCAACGAAGGTTTCCTTTAATAACATCCAAAATTAGAATTTATTAATTTGTTAACACTTTTGGTATATTTGAAAACCAGTTACAAGCTCAGTCAGTGTTGAGCTGGGAGACAAATCTGTTGTCCACTCCTCCATCTGAGCAAGAAAACAGGAAAACAGCCAGAACAAAAGTACTAATAACTCAGTTTGTAACCCTAAGCTACACAGAATATGTGTTTATTTTCATAATCCAAAAACTACTCACTCATCTAGTAAATTACTTCAGGACATCTGCCGCTGCAATTTTCTGCTTGCGTGACACAGTTAATGAAACCAACCGCATCTTAACTCGGAGGAACTTTCCTGTTCTCCTTTACACTCCACTAAACCTATTTACTTTATCCTGTAATTGAATTTCAGATCAACTAATTATGGGACCACATATGAAAAACTTAACGAGGAAGTCGGGACCAAAACCATACTGAGCTACTTATATGTGAGTCCAAACAACAAAAGGAAGGTGAGTTTCAATGTGCATGGAGAAAAATCTTGCCTGCGTTGAATAAATCTGTCCGCAGATTATCACGCTCACGACAAAGTATCCCTGCAGGAGCCTGCGTTATCCGTCTATTCCAGGCTTCTCATTGAACAAGCACGCATTTAAGCCCCGTGGAAGGAATGTTTTTAAGGTGGCTGCTGATTCCTACATGGCTTTTCTTGTCTCAGATAATGTTACTGACTGACCCAGAGGTGGAGAGCAGCCTGCTCATTAGCCTTGACGAGGGGGCGTCCTATCAGAAACACAGCTTAGCCTTTGATATCCTCAGCCTGCTTTTTCACCCCGAGCAGGAAGACTGGATCCTGGCCTACAGCCACGACCAAAAGGTAACGTGTAGGTGTCATGTGGCACGAATGAACCAGAATAAAATCTGAGAATGTAAAAGAGCATCCCTGTGAAAAACATAAGGGCATAAGAGTTTGGGCTACTGTTGCTTTCATTCTTTCGTCAGCTTTTGTTTTCTGCCTGATTGCTCATGGACAAACCACTTCAATACGAAACAAAAAAAAACAAAACAAAAAAATGCTTGACATTCTGGTCAAAAGCATTCATTTTGAGAAAGATCATCTCCCTTCCAAGACATGAGTACAGAATTCTGCCTCTTAAGCCAGTGTTGCAGTTGCCGAATCAGAAGTAGCGGATCACCTGCGTCCCTGAATAAGCCGTAAGGTCTGGCTGCAGACAGCTTTGAGTGGATATGTCCCAGACAGAACTGGAGAAAGTTAACAAGGGAGACACTCCACAAACAATCCACAAGCTCGCGCACGCAAACACACACATTTGTGAGCATTAACACACACCTTCCATTAGTTTGTGCGATAACCCCGCTGTCTGCTTTACTCAACAGCAGAGACATCAAACTCAGCCCTCCAAAGCCCACGAAAGGAAGCCTTGATTTTCAGAGAGAGAAACAGTCAAGGTCTAAAAGGCGAGATAAATGGTGCAGAGAGGAAGATGAAAGCTAAGTTGAGAGCCATCAGCAGATCAAAATGAAGATGCTTCAGAAAAGTTTGCCTTCAGGTTATTCTCTATGTCTTTTTAAGGCCATATTTTGGTTGTTTTTCTTTTAACTCCTGCCAAAAAAAAAAGACAAAAAAGAGGGGGAAAAAAAAACCTAAATGAATCTCGGCTTAGTTTAATTTTACATTTATTGATTGTCTGTCATGCAGTTTAAAAAGTGGAATGATGCTGCTGATCCTCGTAAAGCTGAGAGCTTAAGATGCTCGCCGCTCGATCACTGTGGCAGGGTGACAGGTCTTCAGAGGGCTGGAACACCAGTAGAAATGCTTCATGGAGAAAAATTTCGATGCCACTAAAATGAGAGGTTTTATAATGTCAGTTAGTTTGAAATCCCTCTCACTTACTGTAAGAACAAAAGTCTTTTATCCAAAGCTCAGAACAGATAATCTATTATCTATTAACTTTTTATTTTGAAAGCCTGGCCTCAAAGTAGTAAAAAACAATGACAAAAACTGGTGAATTTTTTCACATAAATATACTGTAGGTCTGTTGTGACAAACAAACACTTACTCAATAATAGAGTCTGGACATAAATCAGAACTAACTCTCTTGGATATTCTCTTTTAGAAATGAGGTCTGCTGAGCGTTCATCATTCTATATTTGTTTGAATGATGCGTTTTCATTTTTTCAGCTCTACGTCTCAGTTGAGTTTGGGAGAAGATGGCAGCTTGTGCACAACAACGTTGTTCCCAACAGATTCTACTGGTGAGATCAACAGCCGGTCATTTGACAGATAAATGGTGTAACATTTTCATGTGAAATTAATTAAACGGGGTGCATTTCTGGCTTTCTGCTCACAACTGTACAGAAGGGAAATTATCAGCGAGCAGCTTATTTAGAGTGACAAAAAAAAAGAAGAAGAAGAAAAAAAGAAATGTTTCTGAGTTACATTTGACCCATTTACATCTCTGAGACCCACAGTCTCTGGTGTACTTGTAGGAAATGTCGTGATATTTTAAAAACTGCTACCATATGTTATTCAAGTAAATGTTGAATATTAGTCACATTTGATAAAATCTTTTGATTTTAGTACCAGACAGAATGCCAAGTTTTAGGGAAAACAGATTGTGTGCTGATGAATAATCTATGTTGTTTTTTTTTGTTCTTTTGTTTTTTTCTTTTTCTTTTTTTATAATAGGCCTATACCCTACTGAGTTTTTTTGTTTACTCATACAGACTTTTGTTTGATCCTTTAAATGCAAATTTCTTTCTAAATATTGCAGGCACTGTGTTAAGATGCTGCAATATTCTACAAATGGAGTGAAGCCAAATACTATCTTCATTTATTTTTCTTTTTTGTCTTTTTCATGTATTTATTTACAAAAGTTGTTTCATAGAGTAGTGAATTGGCTCCAATGATCCAGCAGAGAGCTACCATATATTGTATTACCATATATATGCAATATTAAAGAAAAACAGAGGTAAAAACTAATAATGTAAAAACCATGAAAAGCAGTTTACAGGTTTTTATTTTTTATTTATTTTTTTATTTTTATGAAAGATGAAGAAGGATGTGAGGCAACTAATCAGCCAACTAGGTTTCTTGAGAAGAAAAAGCCAAAAAAAACAAAAAACAACAACAACAAAAAAAAAACTCATATGCATTGAGTCAAGTCAAAAGATATCTAATACAATATCTTAAATTCTGCAAATCACATAGCATCTTTGCAAAGAGACTGTGTCTGTTTCAGTGGTCCATAACTGTGCACAGATTTTTTTTTTGAATGATTAAAAATGTGCATTCATCAACAGGTGGGTTTTATTAACATTGAACATCACAGGTTTAACATGTGAGCATGTAAAAAAAAACCTAAAAGATTCCACGTTATAAAGACAGAAATGTCAGAAGTATGGACATTTTTAGAGCTTGGTTACACTGTTACCCTATTCTCTGTTGTGTTTTCTGTTCCTATATTAAACAGATATTATTTATATCAATATATCAAATATATTTACAATCATTGCCTCTGACAGCAGTGGCTCAACAGGAAACAAGTTCTTCAATCAGCTTCTTCAATTCTGAACAGTCCAAAAAAAAAAAATCAAACAGGATCTACAAAAACATAACAGATGCCCTTCTTGTGTCGACATGGCAGCAGTGCGTGTTAGTTATGGGAAAGCACACCGTAACACTGTGGGGCTTTATTTAAGAGCAAGAGCTGCTGTTCACTGATAGAATTGGATGAAGTATTTGACAGAAAGTCCATTAAAAGAGATGGAGCTGTGAGGCAATTACATAGTGCTGAGGGAAGCAGGATGGGAGCCTTTTATATTATAGTTCAGACGCAGTATGGAAAATGAGAAGAAACCCATCTTCTGTCACAACAGCTGATATTAATACAACAAGTGGGCACTGGCATCCCTCTGCAGTTACAGTAACAGCCATCATGTAGAATCTGTAGATCAAGTGAATGAAACTGCTTACCACACTGCACACAAAACCTGCAGTGCAGCTCAAATGACCTTCAGGTCACTGTCTGTAGATCAGTTTGATGTAATATTACCCCCGAGGAAATAGTAAAGGGTACTGCTGCATCTTTTATAGTTAATAAACTTGGAAAAAGAAAAAAAGAAAATACAGTTTTACTCCTTTTTTAAATACATTTTTTATTTTATTTTATTTTTTACACAAATTCACTTTATTGAAATATGTTTTACAACTACCAAAGTATGCGATAAAGCATTTTGCCTTGTTGAAAGTGCTGGATGTTAAAAAATAGACTGATATTTCATGGCAAATGCAAAGACAGTAGTTACAAAGTAACAAGTCATTGAGTCCTAACAGGGTGTGGAACTCAGCTTCCCAATAAATCTGCTGCACCACGAGGGGATTCTAGGAATAAGTAATATATGCAAACATTTTGTTCCACAAAAAATATTATTATTAACTGTAATTCTTTGACCTTAGCTATAGAAAAGAGAAAGAAAAAAAGAAGGGCTGCTCAGCTCAACAGCACCCGAAAATGAAAGTCTATCCATCAGAGGAGACTACATAGTATATTGATTTTGTGTATTTAATTAGCACACTGTTTACTTTTGTAATTTAAGTGGGTTTTGTGACTTATGAAAGCTGCAGCGCAGTGCAGCTCTGTTGAATTATGAATAAAGATAGAGATTCTTATACCTGTTTTATCCTCCGGTGTGTTACCAGTCAGTGAGACGGTCGTCATGCCTGCGTGTGACAGGGTGGATGGCAAAGCCCGTCTGCCATTATACTGTTTATACCTGCATGAGTTACATAAAGCAGCGAATCAAACTCCCGGGTTCTTAGTAAAACTAGTTTGAAAACGGCCTTTTCTCTGTGGAATATATATAATAACCAAAACTTCATCATCTCAGGCACATTATAGATCAAACTGATGTGACACCCTAGAAAACAGCATGCTTCTCCTCTGCTCTCTTGATTGCCACTGTGATCAGTACCAACCCTAATGGAAGAAACAGCAGCACACTTTTTGGGAAAATGTTGAAAGATCTTTCTTTTCTTTTCTTTTCTTTTTTTGCACTTCCTCTGCATTGATGATATTCCATGGTAATATATACAGATTTGAGCAAATATTCACATTACCCTCCAGCACCACCACGTAAAGTGAAATAAAAAGGTTCTGATAATTTCTTATATTTCTGTGAGACAGTTGACATTAAACAAGCACATATCACATTGACATGGGCCATGTCAAATATTAAGTTGAATGCTTATCATTTGTAAATGTATGTGATTCAGTTATATTTTGCATGAAATTCAAATTTCAGAGTTAGAGATGTTCATTCACCTAGAACATAGTTTTTGTGTCAATCTAACTATTACCCTTTCTATCTAGCAGTGCTTTAACAATTTGGATTTTAAATAATACTGTGTAAATTAAGTACTATTATAATAATTGTGTTTTGCATTGTGCCTGTTAGTGCTAACATTAGCCTTTTCTTTGGTTTTGAGAACTGCCAGACCCAAAAAGACCAACCAGAACCTTGAAGTACAGAAATATCAATGATTTTGAAAAGTTATATTTCAGAGAAGAAAAAAAAAAGCTAGAGGGAGGAGCTAAAGTTTTGACCAGGATTTGATGTAGCATTGATACAACCTTTGGAAGGGGTCAGAAGCTACATATTTTGGAAAACAAACTGAATATGATGCAAAAAAAATATCTTGTCTTTAAGTAGAATATCTGTCATGATGTTTCAGGTCCAGACTGGGTTTAGACAAAGAGCAAGGAATGATTCACCTGGAGATCAGCATCTCTGATGGGCGTGAGTTATTTCATCATGCTACTCCTAAAATGTAAGACAGCTGGAAAAGAAGTCAAGCTGCCTTGTGTTGCAGTGTTTTCAGATTATAGTTCACCTACACCCTCATGTGAACAATAGCAGTTCCCCATCACTGATGAGAGATCAATGCCCAGAAGAAAACTTTTCTTTTCGCCTGCATTTGCTGTTTGGAGACTCAGAAATTAATGAGTTAAGTAATCTTTCGAGGACTTAGATGTGACTTTTTTTTGGCGACTGGACAGAAGGGTGTAGGTGAGGGAGGGTGCCTGAAGTTGTATTCTTGTGTGTTAATGCCCCATCCCTATGGAGACCTCTTCATTTGGCTGATGCTAACACTCTGGGACAGCACTCTCTGCTTTATCTATTAGGGAAACTAAAGCCCGGCCTTCAAAATCCTGTCTCTGTATCTCAGTTCAGACCGTAAGCGTAAGCAGTGTGAAACCTTGATTGTAAACTACAGAGGCTTGCATGTTTCTGTCTTTGTTGTATTTAGCATTCTTTTCTTGCTCACCCCCAGGGTCGCAGTACATAACTTGCAAACTTCAGAACTGCTCTGATGGAAACAAGGGCAAACCTTTCCCTGGATTTATCATCCCCAATTCCCTCGTGGTTCAGGATGAATACGTTTTCATCCAGGTGGGTTTTTATTGCAAGGTCTGGCTTCATTAAAAGACAATTAAAAGCTGTAAAGCCAACGCGTTCAGCCGCATCTTAATGTACAGCCATGCTTTCCATCAGTAGATGGGTTATTATGCTGTGAAAGGATGGACCGGAAATGAAATCATGTTTATTTGGGTTTTTTTGCATTTATTTTCATTAATACAACTGCACTCTACATCATATTGTGTCTCATGGCGTGGACTGTTTTAACACAAGACTCTATCAATAAGTATTTTTGATGATATTTATGAATGTTTTCTGTGTTTCTTTTGAAGGTGCCAGTAGGTGGCCAGCCTGTTCATTATGTGTCGTATAAAAGAAACGTTTTCTACCAAATGAAGCTTCCAAAATACACCCTTCCCAAGGTGAGTTGGTTGTGAAATATGCTTCAGGCTTTTTCCTCCTGTCTGGCTTTCTGTGGTCTGATTTCTAAAAAGGATTTTAAGTGGGGTTGATCCCAATGAGTCACAAACCTGACAAATTATTTAAATTGTTTCCCCAGCATTTGATTTCCCCATAAATGGATATAGTTGAATAACCTTAACCTTAGATCTCTGTTTATTGAAGACAAATGCACAGTTTAGGTTTCCCTTTCATCTGCATGAGCAGATAGTTACTTGAAAAGCAAAACCTTGAGCTGTACAATCAGTGCTTTCCCAGAACTCAAAAGGAAATGTTTAAAGTAGGAAAGAAAAAATTTCTTCTGCATCAAACTGCATGAAGAAGCATCGCGACTTAATGGTTTGGGACTCAGTGCCATAACAACAGCAGAGCTCCAGTGTCGACAGTGTTGTTTCGATAAATCTTTGTAAGAGTCTGTCCATCCATCTAGCTGTGTGTATTCTGGAAATCTCCTTGATAAGGACACTGTGCTTTTTTTCCTGGATGAAAGGTTGAGTAAAATTAAATGGATCATGTCTTCGTTTTTACTGCATAGCGTGAACTGCCTCTGGTCTAATTGCTGCGTCTCCTGAATGATGTCAAGAAGTGACAAATCTTGCCTGTGCAGCTACTGTGAAAAGCACAATTTAGATTCACAATTTTTAACTTTCATTTGTTATATCAGCTGCCAAACTCTGCTTTCGATGAATAATCCAAACAGGACCGTCCCCCTCATGACTTCCATATATATTCAGGACTTGCAGATAATCAGCACGGACGACAACCAGGTGGTGGCAGCGATTCAGGACTGGCATCAGAATGATTCCTACAACCTGTACATGTCTGAGTCCAGAGGGCTGTTCTTCACACTGATGCTGGAGGACGTTGTGAGCAGTGGAGGTCCAGAGGACAATGTCATGATAGACCTGTATGAGGTAGGCAGAAAAAGTGCTGAGAGGCTGGTGCTGTCATCTGATTGCATATTTTATATTGCTGAGGAGTTACTGGCCTGGTTTTATAACTGCTGCAACCTCTAGTATAATACTCATGAATTTTTACAATTACTTCTCATTCTATTTGCTTATTAAAAATGCAGAAACCAATTTGAGTAATGATCAGTCAAATTAAAAAATGCTAAATTACATGCTATTATGCAGTGGCGAACAGTGCTTGTTTAACTCTGAGCTCATGCCCACAGCTTTTTGTATTTTTTCACATTAGCTCTAGGGTTAGTATTTAATTGACTGGAAGGAAACCATGAGCTGCAATTCATATAACTGGGTAATTATTTGCATTATTAACGAACCAAACACAGCAAATATTTATCATCTCATAGCTCTTAGATTTGCTGCTCAAGTTTAAAAAGCTCCTGTTTTGTCTAACATCCTTGCAAATTGATGTGTGCAGCTCAGGCTGTTTGTCACAACTTTACAGACCCTCAAAATTATATAAATAACTATAAAGTTTAGACAAGGAAACTTAACTCTTCATGTTGTTATGATTGCTTAGAGGGGTATCAGTTTATTATAATGGATAATAGATAAATAAAATACAGATAATTATCAATTAGATTGATTTGAGTGAAAAAAAGTACTCACATTTCTACCAGTTTATCTACGTGTCTTTCACTAGACACAGATACTGAATATACAGTTGGGCCATTGCCCAATCTAAGTGCACTATGCAAATTTAATTTCCTGTTTTAGATGCAATAGTAAGCAACAGAAATCTCCAAACTAACCAAATAATTTAGTATGTTTTACTTCTGAAGATTGTCCTCTGCTCAGATGTCTTGAAGATCCTGTATGTCCATATTGTCATACATAGATGTTGACATATTCAGTTTATTTTGCAGCATCTGAGGGTCTGTCTCATATTCTCTTTAAGGCTGCTTTTATTATATTTTTTATGTGACTGCATTGTTGCAGAAAGAAAACATTTGGTTGATTCAGTCCTAAGATAGTGCACCTCACACACGAACCATAGTCACAATACGGGCTAAATAGCAGCTTTGACTTATGCTCTGAACATCTATCTGTGTTGACAGATCTACTACGAGGTTCCAGTCACTGCACACGTATGCATCACTCCGGATTATCCTCATTTTCAGCCAGCAGTGAAAGATCATGTTGCTGTAAATACACACCAAAGACAGCCACCAGCGGCTGCTGAGATGACCTCTTCACAAATTTCTGGCTATAAAATGGTCTTTCTTACTTTAGCAAAGATTTATTTAAGCTGAGAAGAAATGTGAACTCAAGTGATAGCTGTATGTGAGTCTGCGTCTCTGCACACAAATACAAAGAAGAAATATCTCAGGGCTGTGCCATATGCTGTTTTGATTCTACAGTCCTACAGATGGTCCAAAATAGAGCTTCATGTCAGAAAAGCTATCACTGTCAGACATCTCTTCCTCTCCAAACTAGGGCTTCAGCTTTGCTTAAGTTTGAATAATTTACAGTTTTTTTTTCAACCCCTCCTGGATTGTTTGTTATCCTCCTCCCCAACTCTCATGTTTGCAGGTTGCTGGGATTAAAGGGGTGTTCCTGTCAAATAAAGTTGTTGAGAACCAAGTGAAAACTTACATCACATACAACAAGGGGAGAGACTGGCGCCTTCTTCAGGCTCCAGCAACCGATCTCCACGGAAACAAGGTCTATTGTGAGCAAGTAAGTGGGCCGCTCACAACAGAGATGTGGTTATTGGGATTTTTATTATCTGCTCTGAAAAATAATGCCCTGAATAACACCATACTGTACCATGGTCAAACACTTTGAATAAACCTGTCTCATAGCAACGTAGTTTTGAATATGCCACTAATTGAAAAGACTTTTCATGGTTGAATATGTGTTTTATCACATTTGACAAACCTACTCATCAATTAAACACACATGCATATTTGTTTTGACATATTTGAAATGTTACAGCGCACAACTACTGGATCCTGCCAGTATTTGGAATCTGGAAGTTTGGTAATGGTCCACTGCCTCACATAAATTAAATTAATTGGAAGCTCTATATGGCCAAGCGCTATAACTGAAACAATTCAGTTTATGAAGCATAAAGCAGGAAAGAAACTCACATTAGTCAAGGATGAAACTAAAAATAACTAAATAAATATTTAATTTAATGTGGTGTTCTAACAACCGAGTTTTATTTTACTTATTTATTTATTCATACAGTTGATCTCCATCAGCCACTTTATGTAGAACACCTATTAAATTTGATGCCACACAACACAACATTTCTGCTATAGACTCTTAACAAACCAAGTTTGTTTGTCTTTTTTGTTTGTTTTTTTTTACAGTAAAGACATGAAGATCCATGTTGTCATCAGTATTTCTGCACCCGTTATGATTGTATTAATAGTAACTCTTGCATGTCATTGCACTGAGCCTACGCTTGTCCCTTTGTGACTGGTTTGGTACGTTCTGTACCGCCTGAATTGAATAGGATTATCAGACCCATTGTAATTAAAACAAATTTTTGTAAAGTGAACAGGTATGAACGGGGCAGCATGGTGGCTTGATGGTTAGCATTGTTGCCTCACAACAAGAAGGTTCCTGGTTCGAGCCTCCACAGGGGCCTTTCTGTGTGGAGTTTGCATGTTCTCCCTGTGCTTGCGTGGGTTCTCACCAGGCACTCTGGCTTCCTACCACAGTCCAAAGACGTGCGTGTTGGGTTAATTGGTGTTCCTAAATTTTCCCTAGGTGTGAATGGTTGTGTGTCTATAGGTGGCCCTACGATGGACTGGCAACCTGTCCAGGGTGTACCCCTGCTTTTTGGCCAAAGTGAGCTGGGATAGGCTCCAGCAGATCCCCATGACCCTGCACAGGACATAGCGGCTATAGATAATGGATAGATGAATGGGTGTGTTTGGTGCAGCAGGTCTGGAGACAGCACCTGTGAGGGACTGATTGGCACACCTGCGCTGCATATGCCAATCAATGTCCCTCTATTTATGCAGCAGCATGCTGGCTCTAGGGACTGAAAGGTCAGACATGGCTTGTTGTGTGAACGCATAAATAAAAACCATTAAGGAAACATGTTAATGCACATGTAAATGTGCTCTTGGTTGTGATGAGGCTTTTATTTTGATATAAAACACAAAAACTTTCCAGATGTTATAGACAATGAGTCAGTGAACTTGGCTTCATGTTTGATTGGGTGCTTTAATAAAGTGGACAGAGTTCCGGTTGCAGTTCAACTGCTGTCCCACGAGTCGTTATTCCTCCATGAATTGTCTGGTGATGGTCTGAAATTACTCGTGAGGATTGCTACGCAATTTCATACTGCCAGCAAAACGGCATATTGTTGTTGGGTCTGTGCTGATGAGGAACCCTAGTAGCTGTACCTTGTTATAAATGTCTGGTGCCATTATAACTGTTTATTGATCATTTGAATTCCAAAATCATTCACTCAGCTTCTATGTATCTTGTTGTTTTGCGGTTAACTTATACTCTGAACATAAATTAGGTCTGTATTGAACTTTTGATTTTCACATTTCGACTCCTGAAAGCTAATCTCCTTATTGTTTGGCAGCCATACTGTTCATTGCATCTCCACCTTCACGTGTCGGAGAACCCATACGCTTCAGGGAACATTGTAAGCAAAGATTCAGCTCCAGGAATTATAATAGCATCAGGTGAGATTTTATCTGTATGTACATGTTGTTGTTTACTCTTTGCCTGTCTTTGATCATATCCCTCAGGACTTTCAGTCAGGTCTGTTCTTTACTTGCTTTTCCAGCACCTTCTATGAGTTTTTGTGGGTCTGAATTAGCATTCACACACATACACACACATATGAAATGCATTCATACACGTATTTGAAACCAAACTCTCAAACACACAAGTGAAATCTTAGATACATACATGTGAAATGCTTTTATACATACAACTGTAATGCAGTTTCTTCACTCACAGACAGCTGAGATGTGCTCACAAACTATTGAAAAGCTCTTACACATGGTAGTGAAATCTGTTCATAGACACTATTGAAAATATTCATCTCATACATACAACTGGAATACCTCTCATACATACAACTGGAAATCCTGTCATACCACTGGGAATCCTCTCATACATATAACTAAAAATCTCAGTTGAAACAGAAGCTGATTGGTTTAAAAGGGCGACTTTATGTATAGCAGCCAAGAACAAGTCTGATGGAAGGCACAGCATTTTTTTTAAATAATATACTGGATTCAGCAGAGACCGTCCCGACACTCTAAATTGTTGCAAGAACTGGGCTTCAAACCACTGCTGTGGCTCCAACTATGGATATGCTGGATTGTCAACCCTCATCACTTTTCTCATCTCAGCAATGTGACATCCTCCCCTTTTACCACAGACAGCTTCAGCAGCTAGCAATGCTGAAGTTAGCTTTGATTCACAAGAAAACTAAATGACAATTCCATCAAATTTTTGAGCAATAAAGCTGCTTTGTAGTAGCATGGTCCTCACCAGACTAGTAATTCTGTTCCATTTTATTTCACTTCACCAAATAGTCTAGGAAAGCTCAGTTGTTTTCGGTTTACTCCCGATGGAAAAATGACCGACCAGTCCATGAACAGAAGGGTGTGACGTTGCCTTCTGCATCAGTTAGAAATTGTAGTTCAGTTGAGTCTTATAAAAACTACAATGGCAGCGGACACGCATATACCGGAGGATATTCACACTATCCTTGAGAAAATCGCCGGTATCAGCAACTTAAAGTCACAACAAGATGAGTGTTTAGTTAATTGAATTTGAATGGAAATGA
>JBAMYA010000007.1:8907321-8932108 GCA_037176975.1 Arrhamphus sclerolepis
GAGGAATAGGGCGCCCTCTAGTGGGAGAGGGGAGAAAAGGAAAGAAGGGGCCAAAGTTCGCTTTGCAGCTTTTTTTTTTTTTTTCTTTTTTTTTTTTTTTTTTTTTTTTTTTTTAAAGAATTGTGAATATTTAATGGGAATGTTTAATAAAGACACAATAAATTTCAGTTGTCTGTGTGTTATCAAGTTAAACACTAATTGTGGGTCTATTATTGAGACTTAGATGAATATTAGAATGCATTTTATGGCAACTTAATGGAGAAACCAGTAAAATCCATACTAGTTGACACACTTGTGTGTGTATATGGCTGTGATTATTAGTGCATTCAGTGGAAAATTAGGTAAAAAAATAAGGTATGGAAATGAAAAGTTGGATTTCTTATTCAGAATTGAAAACATTGATCAATGTAGGCATTTTTGCTTTATTAAGGTTAAGTGGATGATATCCATTTATAAGACTCGAGGTCTATTAAAAGTAATAATACAGAACCAACAGATGACAGAAATTAAACATGAAATACATTTAAAAAAGGTATAACACCTCTTTTAACTAAATCTTATACCAGTGTTTCCACAACAGAGACACTAAATCTGGGATTTGACAGAACTGTTGATACTGGGAATTTGGTGAGTAGAGCAGGCCCTCATCCACCTGATACGTTGCTGGTTTGATTCGCATACCTGCCATCTGCTGAAGTGTCCTTGGGCAAGACTTTGAAACCCCACACAGCCCTTCGATAGGTTCATCAGAGTAGGACTGTAGGAACAACACGTGCATGTTCTCTCTCTTGATATATACTGAAGGGCTGTAGGAGCGTGCCAATGAATAAATGAGAAACATATTGTTGAGCACTTTGTAGCGCCTGCACAAGGCTAAAACAACGCTTTATAATCATGGACCATTTTACCATTCAGCATATGCCATAAGTAGCGAAGATACTGCATGTACTTTTACTCTGAGGTGGTCGACCTGAATGGAATATATACATATATGTATATTATCGTTTTAACACCCTCAATCACAAAATCTCATCTTTTTGAGCTGTGAATGACTTCAGGCACCCAATTATATATTAAAGCACAGAAGAAGATTTTTTTTTTTTTTTTTTTCTTTTAAATCTTGTCTCTGTATGTCAGCTGCAACATGCTTTAGGTTACCGTGCACGATGGATTCAAACATGTTTATTAAGAAAAATGTGAAATAAGTATTGTAATTTGAAACTAAAACTGCATTGTTAAATCTGTGATGGGGAAAAGAAAAATCTATTTGTGTTGTGGGGTTTGTAATAGGTTTTAAACAAAACCTTGCAGCTTTCATTTGTGGGTGTTTCCTGAGTTGCAGTACAAATAGTTTAGTTATTGAATAAGCAATAATTGAAGAATTAATAGACTTTGCTGGGCTGCACATTGTCTTATTATGCACATTTCATTGGACATCATCCAGCTGCTACCATGGTCACTTGCCATAAGGCTGTAGTACAATGAGAAGTTCACAACTGCAGTGAATACGAAGAATCTTCTGCAAGGGAGGATTTTTCCCATAAGTTATGGTTGTATATTTTTTTAAATGTGTTATTTCATTGGAAGACAAGTAAAGAAGGTAATAGAAATTTGTTCTTTGGGAATTACAACCAAGAATTTAAGCACACTTGCATTAAAAGTAAAACATCACTACCCAATCATGGTTAATCATTTTTAAAAGTAAATTTGAATATGTTGTCAAAGGCTGTTCATAGTCACACTCCTGTTCTGGTTCTCGTATTTGTTGCCACGTACATTATTTATTTCTCTGAATGCCAGTTAGGCAGGATTCACATGACGAAACACTTGATGGTTCGCAGACCTGACATTTGAATTAGTCTCCACAGTCAATCACAAGATCAGACCCATTATTGTCTGGCTTTTTGACTGACTGGCCGCTTAAAAGTTTACCTATTCTACATTTGCAATATCAAGTTACGCTAGTAAAATGGAGAAACTGAGCCAAATATTTGATTTGGCAGTGCAAGTTGTCACTTTAATTAAAATGAAAGAGAATCAGTGCCACTGAAGATGAAAATTGCACATTTAAAATCAAAATTGGGCTGTTTATACAGACACACACACACACACGTGTGTGAAAAGGCAATTCAACTGGACTTTTGCCGAAAAGATCCGACTAACTAATGAAATGTTTGGCAACCACTGGTGATAGTGGTTAGGAGGCGAATTGGATGCCTGTGTTACAGTCGCCCTCTTGTGGTAGTCAGAGGAGGAGGCCCTCAAGGACTGCACTCTTTGGTAATAAATCAGATATTCACATTATGTATGGATGCATTTCTCATGAGGTGTCCATAGTTTCTTGATAGCAACAATTAAGGCGGATTTCATCCTTTCACTTTAAATTTAAGTTCCATGGGGTTTACAATCAGTCAGCGGCATAACTAGAAAGTTTCGACCACGTGAAAACTCTGTTCTCTCATTAAGCCCATCAAATGCATAGTGAAAACAAATTTTTAGGGGTTGCACACTTTGTTTTTGCGTGGAATTATATTTCAAACCCCTCATGGCTCCCTTAGCAATCTCAAGTTTTCATCTGTGCCCAGTTATCATTACTTTTTTAAATAGCTGTTTTCAAGGTTATTTTCAAGGTTGAGAATGCAACTTAAATGCAATCTTTTAGGTTGTAAAGTATCAATCAGATAATCATTTAAATTTCTTTGCCAAAAGCAGTAACACAGTTTATGATTGTAAACGTTTTATTTCCATCCTTAATGTATAGATGGAGCCTGCAGCAATAGATCTCCAGTGACCACCAATTGTTGAGAAATCAATGAGTTTTATTACAATAATGCCGAACCAGCTTGTCTAGCTATACCTAATAAAGCTGCGAGTTTAGATATTGGTGGTGTCAGGATTAACAACAGATTAAAAAAAGAAAGAAATGGAGATAAAATATTCAAAGGACCAATAAAAAAGGAAGCTGTCCACATAAATATGTTCATATGCCTTCTGTACATTTTCTTGTTTCACTCTGCTGGTCTCACAATCAGAGTACAGTCTAATATTGACATCTGAAATGGGTTACTGTGTAGACTCTAAGTCATGAAGTTTAAAAAAAAAAAAAAAAAAGATTTCTGCTTGTCTTTCAGATTATTTCAAGTCGCACATTTTAGCTTTTTCCTCTAATCTGGAAGAGCTGAACCCTGGGGTGCCTGAGTGGAGAGAGGACATCAGCAGAGTTGTGAAGAGCTGCATGGTTCAGGTGGAGCTGCTGCTGTTACAGGATATTATTATTACTATTATTATTTACTCTGTAGTTTCATTTTATGACTACAAGTAACAAAAATAAGATTCTTTTGAAGAGGGAAAAAAATGAAATGAAACAAAACAACAAAAAAACTTAACATAAAGCCTTTGTCTATAAAAAAAAAAAAGAAAGTGAATACTGTTCTTTTCTGATAATTCCACTTGCATCTGACTTTTTATAATTCAACTTCTCCTCCTTTACAATCCCTCTGTGGTTCAAGCTTGTCTGTATCATCCCTCCTATTATAAAACTGGCCATCACATAACAGAACAGGGACAGAGACCCAAAAATGTATAATCTTTTTTTTTTTTTTTAAGGGAAAAAGCTTATAAAGTAACAATTCTGAGGAATTTTAAAGGGCACAGATATTCATTCTGTGCTTAATAGCTGCTAAAGTGAGACATTAAATAAATTCTGTCAGAACACTCCTGGTCTGTAAAGGCTCTGCTCTGACAGTTTCTCTGTAAAAATATGAAATGCTAGTGAGATGACACCAAAACCACAAGTAAACATAGCCTGATTGTGGTTAAGTGTGTCCGGTTTTCTCTTTCAGACACTGTGCAGCAAGTTATGTAAAAGACCTGGATATTCTGCTCTATATATATCCAATAGTAGCCCTCAGTATGAAACATTCACTCTGACCTTCTGTCTTGTCAGATGTAACCACGGTTTATAGCAGGAAACTGACAGGAGACCTCTGGTTATGGCATAAATGCACTAAAAACCCTGGCCTTTACCAAAGAATGTCAGACTGAACGTGCTTGTTCCACTTGATCTGGGCATTAGGTCTTGACAGTGACTGGTATTTAAGCAAATGATATATGAAACAGAAAGCAGAAAGTATTTACTCATAGATACAGACAACCTCTGAGAATCACATTTTAGATCTGAAACATATAATACCACCTCACGCTATGTCAATTAAAAAGAAAGACGAGCTAATGAGGTTTTGTTATTGTTAAAGGTCACAGGAATCAGCGAAGATCAACTCCTGGTCGCAGTGCTTCCAGGTTCGTCAACCACAGCTGAGGTTTTCGTTGTACCAGAGAGGAGGTCAAGGTACAGAGCAGTGGATGAAAAGTGGGCTCACTTGGATCAGGTACTGCTTATCAGATTCTTCTGAAGCTTTTCACAATCGCTCAGTGTTGGTGATAAATGTCAAAGTCATGTCCATGTGAATGCCAGAATAATGCCAGAGGTGCTTTCCAACTACATGAATAAACGTTTTCTCCTCACCTGTTTTTAATATTGCGTCTGAGAGATTTGCATTCATGATGAGTTTTAAGAGAAAGGCGACATTGAGGTGAACTATCTCTCTGTTCGTAGCGTTTAATATTTATGCCCAGTAGTCAGGGGAGAATATCTGCAGACAACAGATTTACAGATGGCAAATACTGCCAATTACTATTCAGTCTTGAGTTACTGAGAAAAAAATGTTCTTTTTCTTTCTTTTTTTTTTAATCTTTTGAATTGTTTTCTGACATTATGTGGAGCCATAATGTTCCCTCATTTTCAGTCAGGCAATAAAATCAACTTGAGGGAACTTCTAACTTCAGTGATGCAATATATCACAATGAGGATCATGTCTATACTTATTTTTGTCAGTCATATTGCAAAGCATTTTTTTTTTCTTTTTTTTTAAGCTTGATTTAGACAATCTGCTACCCAGAGTAACAAAACAGTAAGGCTAAGTTTGACAAAAATATACGTGGGCACGATGCTCAATGTGATGGATCACCTAAGGCAGCCGAGTTTGAAGTCTCCGCACTTGTGTTTCATACCACGGTGAAACGAATAGATGCCACAGGCTGCTGCATCTTGGTTAGAAAAAAAACACAATGTTCTGCTTTAGAAAAGGTCAGTAGTAATGAGGACTGTATACATATATATATATATATATAATATACACGTATTTTTATTTTTTTGCAGTAATTGGGCTAAAACATGCACCCACACAACTCAGGTCCATTAACTTATAGAAGAAAATAACTGTTTTCAATAGGCTCATTGTTCTTAGCATGCAGGAACATCCATCCCATCTCATATGGCTCAGTATTTTCAACAGCAGCTCAGTAGTTTCTCCTGAACACCCCTGCAGAGTTCACTGAGAGAGCTGCTTGCTAAATCTTCTCTGTTCATGTGAATGATTCAGTCATGCAGTCATAAATTTGGAATTTGATTTGCTTTCTATGTCAACAATCATAGGAATCACGTTTTCTCTTCCCAAATACTCTCACTTAGGTTTTATATGCCTTATGTTAGTGTGCCAAATAGTTTTTCCACATATCTGCTTTGCATTTCATAGCTTTCTAGGGAGCAATGCTTTTTTCCAACACTAGAGGGCACTGTCGTCCCATATAAAAGCTATATAACTCCCAAAAAGTGTTTAAGAACATGCCATTATTCAGCCTGCCACTTTTTTTTTTCTTTTAGAAGTTTAGAGCTTCAAATGATAACAACATCATCATTTCAGTCGCCTGTGTCTCATGGTAGTTATTATTAAATTGCTGCAAAAATAAGGTTATTTGGAAATTGATCTGTTATGATAGTTAAAGCTATCAAAGATGTGCACAAAACAAAGTTTTTAGTTTTTAAAAAAAGGCACAGACAAGCTCATTTATCCATCACAAGTAAACATGATTTCGCTGGCTCACATTCAGCCTTGAACTAAGTTAATAGGCATTTAATTGCATTGATGCATCATATAATTGGCACCATCAAGAAAGGAGACAAACTGGGGCAGGCTGCTAGGATTGGGAATTAAAGAGATGTATTTATCTAAAGCCTGTCTGATTACCTGGCAGAACCTCACAGACAATAGGGTAATAAATCTTAGGTTCACTGTTCTCATCTCCTGTGAATGACTTGTGATGCGGAGGCATTAACTGAGCGTGTGCCCACACGTACACATGTGCGTGTGCTGAGTGTATGTGTGGAGCAGCTTATTAAAATGTGTAATAGATTTACTGACCCTGATATGCCACTAGAACAAAAAGTAATTATTCATGCTGTGTAGAGCGGTCTAATTTTAACCAGCGGAAAGATTTTAGAAAGCGAGAGATGGAATTATTGAGGCATGGCTAAGGACTCAAATGGGCACTGGGAAGGCATTCTGGTCCCTAGTTAAATGACTGCTTCATCAAGGTGTGAAAAGCTGAGGAACTTTGAGCACTTCAGGGAGAAAAAATTAAAACGGCAATTTTATGATATTAGAACATACTTTGATTTCCTATAACATCGGCTCCTTGAACTTTTCAGTGGGCTCTTTTGCATTTTCTTTAACATACTTATACTGATGAAATATAGGAGAGAAAAATTCCCCTGAGTTATAGAAATAGCCAAGAAGAGAGTGAGAGAGAGAGAGAAAAGTTATTTCTTTAAATGTCACTGCCGTACTACAAGCAGAACGGCCTTTTACCTGAAGGTGTGTCCATTGTCTACAAAGCTTGTTGTTGGGTTTCAGCACAGCAGGTTTGGTTCCTACATGTGTCATATCAACATTTATGCCTCTTTAGAAAGAGACAAAAATGCAGATTCATAATTCATGCTGCTAGATGAAATGTCTGTGGCTGAAATATTGATGACTGTGGAATATTGTACAGCTAAAGCTAACAGTCCTCTCTGGTGTGTCACTCCTCTCTGTAGCTTTCTCAAGTCCTGCTAAGTGCTCTGAACCAGGACCTCATCCAGTTCACACTCAAACCTGGGGTGCAGGTGAATGTGTACGCCACGCAGCTGTCCCCAGGTGAGCCTGCTGCTGCTGCTGCTAATGTCCTGGGCCTGACCAAGAACAGTTTTTTTAATTTTTTGGGTTAAAGATTAAGTTTGCAGAAAGAGTTTAAAATGACAGGCAATTGTTTTATCTACTTTTATTAGTCAAAATGACCTCCATGTGTGCTCATTGTTTTCAATTTTCCTCCTCAAAGCTCCCCTTGTGGACAGCACTGACGGTGTACACAGCGGTACCGCAATCATCATGCTCGTGTCAGTGGTACTGGTGGGCTTGGCCATCTTTGTAATATATAAATTTAAAAGGTAGCGTACACCGGAGTAGATCCACCGTGGAGACATTTATTTTCATACACATACTTGCAAATATTTATGACTACACACTGTATATTGCATGTCTTGTGTATCATGTGTGTCTTGTGATTGCGCATCGCTCTATAGAGGCTCCCTCTTTATCTAAACCTCACCACTAAACTGCCGGAAACTTTCCACAGGCATTCAGACTCCATATATCTTTTAGATATGGACATCTGCGGCACAATAATAGCAGGAGGAATAAGACAATTCCCCTCTGTCTCAATCTACAGAATATTACAGGGAATGACAGTCTAATCAATTCTCCCAGAGTGCAGAATGGGTGTCAGAGTCCTGCAGTTATCAATATTCATCTATCTGACAATGTGAGGGTTGACCTTTCGGAAATGCTAAACACAGCCATTCAAGGTGAGGCATACTCTGCAGAGAGGCAGGAAAGGTTGACGGGATAAGTCCTGAGACAACATATATTATACAGTGAGGGACATACAGTAAATAGCATCCTCTGCTGTAGGTAATCCCGTGCCAGTCATGAGGGAATGCTTTAGTTCCTCATCAATTTTACTCATTATAAAGTGAAATATCACTTAACTTCAACTTTCAGGAATCTAATTGCTACATTAAGGAATCAACTTTGAGTTTCTTAAGCTCTCTCAAATGCTGCAGCACCAGCTCACAAGGGGGGAATCTGAAATTAGAAATGCAAGAAGTTAGTTTTTAAGCAGAATTGGGGATGCATCTGAGGGGATGAAAAATTGATTGAAAACTGAGGTGAACAATATGAAAGTGGGAGAGCAACGCCCAGTGGAATGCAAAATGCCCTACTTTTACGGCTTTCGAGCAATCCTCTGCTATCTTCAACAGTTAAAAATAGTGTGTGGCACATTATGCTTGGTGAAAGCATTAGTGAAAGGGACCCGATGGCAGGTTTCCATTAACTTGCCTGTTTAAAAAATAAATAATAAAAACCTCCCTCCGCATGACCCACAGGAAGATCCCGGGCATGAACACTTACACAGCAGAGCAGCCTGACAAAGAACAAGAGGTCTTCCCAACGGTGACCTCCATAGACGTCCCGAACCCCGAGGGGGACCAGATGACCTCGCTGGATCATGTGGATGCACAGCTGGAGTCAAAAAGCAGAGGTATGGATGACTCTATTTGCTGTTTACAGCCGCAGGGTTTGAACAATCAGAGTTTTTTTCAGCTCATGTTCAGAGGTGTCAAAAGTGCACACATTCTATGTACTAATATGAGAAAAGACTCTGGTAAAAGTAGAAGAACCGATTCAGCTAAAGTACAGGATCTGAAATGTACTTAAGTAAAACGGTAAAAACTGTTATTTTAAATTATAAACTAGAAGTCTTTTGTGTAAAACTTTTTCAGTTTTCCTGAGACGTAAAAAGCAGAAAAGGCCTGTACAGTTCTGGTACCAGGAACAAAGTAAGAATAATCAATAGTAATAATAATAATGATGATGATGATCATAAAAATCAAGTTAAACTGAACTGAACTGACCAGAGCTCCTGCATCAGCACCTGGATTATTTTTACTAATACTGTACTTACTTTTAACAGATTCAAAAAAGGAAACCAGAGAGCCTCACTTCACAGCAATGTGCAAACTTGTTTTTCATGTCAGCAAAAATACCTTGACACAGTATGGTTAACCTGTACGCTTACGCTGGAATTAGCTATGTCTTTTACATCGTGTCATCATCTGCAGATGGTGAAAAAGTTACGAGCCTGTTTTTGGTTGTGTAGGGAGTATAAAGTACAGATTTTTGTGTTCAATTGTATGGAGTAAAAGTAAAAAGTCATCAGAAAACTAAATACTCTGTACTATAGTAAAGTACAGATACTTCAAAAACTGTTTATGTACAGAAACAAAGTATTTGTACTTAGTTACTTCCCACCTCTGCTCATGTTGCACAGTGAAGCTCGTTATTTAGGGATGTTTTCCATCCCCAAAGTTGGTCTTGGTAATGATGGTATATTTAAAGTTGTGATTAATCACAATTTTCTTCTCACTGATGGTAAAGAATGTACAAATTCCATGTATAAACACTTTACAACAACAGGTGGAAAGAAGCCATAAAGACTTCATAGCCACACTATTTATTCTTCCATCACCTCAACTGAAGGTATAACTGGATTATGTACACATGATAAATTCAATGTGTTTGTGAGTCTTGTAGTTAAATGTTAAAATAATGGAACTGAAGAAGATATGTTTAACAGTTAGTTAGTGGTAATGTTTTATTATTTTGCTGGAAGATATTTTGCTTCATACAAAAAAAAACAACCAAAAACTGAGCATATGAGATAAATAAATGAAATGATTTTGTTTACTGGCCCAGTAAACATTGGAGGTGACCCTCCAATAAAGGGGACAGCTTTGTCCTCAGGGACCACCTTCTCGCCCACGATGATGACAACGTCTCCATCCACAGAGCACAAGGTGTTACCTGATGGAGGCATTGAGTATAACAGTGATGTAGATCTTATGTTTTAGCCTTCGCAGCCACCAGATCTCAACCAAATAGACCACTTATTCAAGATTTGGAACAACATTTCAAACATCAGTCTCCACCACCGTATCCTTCCACCGTTTTGTAACATCATAGGCTGATCGCACCTTAACAAGACATTTTATTCTGGTTTCCTTACATTTATCACCCTACTGTCTTGTATGTAAGCCAAGTTAGATATGTTTCATGACATGTCAATAAAGCTATTAATACACCAGTTAACAGACGACTAATGTGACAGTGAGTTTTGCTTTTTTTTTTTTTTTCAATTAAAACTAATTGTATTAATTATTAATTACAAATCCACATCTCACAACACCAGTAGCACATACAGCCAAACATCTCTGCACAGTCTGGCAGTTTGTTTTAGTACATAAGCGTTTAGCACAACATAAGTTGTCACAACAGTGACAAACTGTTGCCCCAAGTTGAAGCTCACTGACAGCGAAGAGACATTTACTTAATGTTTAGTGCTGAGGCAATTTTCCTCCTCCTGTCCTGTCATACAAGTTGCCAAGAAGCGGCTATTATTATGTGGTGTATATTTATGCATTTGCCAGCCTGACTTTGTCACAGCGAGGTGCATTAGTAAACACAGGTAAGTGAAGGACAATCAAGTGCCAGCTAAAGTGATGAGAATGTCCAGGTGAATTATTTGATCCAATAAAATAATTAGAGCACCGGGAGAGCCGCAGAGCAGTGAAAGCATTTTCATCAAGAAATATCTATGAAGTTCCAGTTGATTTACCTCTACCTGTTTCTACAGTAAACATCCAAGATAAATGTGTTTGTCTCCCCACCCTCCCCCAAAAAAACTTATGCAAATGCCTACATAAAATTCCCCCACTGTCTCTTCCCTTTCTTCTCCCTCGCCAGGCTACCTGCCATCTCACACAGACATCAAGCTCTCTGATGAAGCGCCCCATGTGTTTTAATGTTGGGAGTCTATGACCGACTCGAAAGCAATACATCTTCTTTGGCAGTTACTTCCAGCAAGCTAGGAAACCGCGGTCACAATGAATGGTCTCGAGTGTTTTGCTACCCATGCATGGACGGACCAGCTCACACTGTGCTGCCTAAATCCCTTCGAGGAGACTGTACAGATTTATACTTGCCTCTTGAAAAGGAACACTTTTTGACTGAAATACTTGTATTTTTGCAAGGACATTGATCTTTTTATGTAAATAATGTACATCCATAATGGAAGAAGTAGAAGTTATTTGTCTCAGCTGGTTTCAGCTGCGTCTGCTCAAATATGAAAACGTCAAGCAGCAACACGAGAAGGATGTGTAGTAATATATCAAAGATGTTCTCCTGTTTCTGTTTTTTGGACTTGTGTTTGTGCAGTTTTCTTCATGCAACTGTGTGGAACTTGCTTATCGGGGTAAGACAGTGAGGGAAGCAGATTCATTAAGCTCTTTGCAATCAGTAAATCTTATCGCCACATTCTCATCAAATGAAAGCTTGCAATATCCAGGAGATGACGGAGGACTCCCCGTCCCAGATCAGCGTATTCCATCAAGTCTGTCTCTCTGCTGCTCAAAATGTTATGTATGTAAAAATAAATAAATAAACAAAAAAAAAAAGAAAAGGGGGGAAACAATGACCAGAAGATTACAGAAGATAGGTATACACAGGAGATGAAAATGTGAGAAGTCTTCTTTCCTTTAGGGGACTCAAAAAAGGGATCTTACGTACAGAAATATCACAAATCTGACACTGGCTGATCCAAACGATAGTGCAGTGAACAATATTACATTTGACTGTCATGTTGTTTTGTTTTTCTTGTGTATTTTGATTTCAGCAAGAATGAAATATACATTTTCTAAATAATTTCTGTTTGAACAGGTAAAATGCACTTATCCACTTATTGCACCCTATAATGCAGTAAAAGGTTCAACTGTGCTGTTCACCTGCTTTAATCCATCATTAGATCAAGGTATCTTTTATTTCCCACCTCATAGTTAACAGAGACGCCTTCACATAGTTACAAAATGGAACTGATGTGTGAATGTGGTGGTATGTCCCGAAACAAAATTTTTATTTATCTTTTACTTAATTTTAGAATGTGTTCAAAGGCCTTTTATGTATTTTTGAGCTATTTATTCACAAGTGTGACACCAGCGTCTACATGCACTGTTTCCAAGTTTCCAGTAATGCAGAGGAGCCTGCAGTCTGTTCAAGGTTTGCCCCCAAGGACTCAGCGGACAAAAGGCTGCAGATTTGTTCATCTCCCTTGCTGCGAGGGACGCAGAGATAGAGAAGACGTATCTCCTGTCAACACGGCTCAGCCTACGCACACAGCTTCGGTCAGCTGCTGTCTCTTTGGGATAAGTACTGAAGTTCTTCTTCATCAAACTTTTCTTTTTAAGTGTTGTCAGCATCATATGTCAGTAAGACAAATTGACTGGAGGCGTCTCCATACTTCTTCCTTGCAATCTTCTGATTGAGCCAGAAGCGTAAATAAACTCAAGAAGAACTATCAACATGATAGATCAGAAGATTTTTTTTTTTTGTGCTTGTTATTTAAATAACTAAAATTTTCTCAAGTCCCTGTAATTAACCTCTGAATACAACTGTGAACATACTTGCATGTTTTGTTTTGTTTTTTGTTTGTTTTCAAACTACTTGAAATATGTTTACGTGAAGAAAAAAAATGAAATATTAGAAATGTGAACTGATGTATTTTCTGTTTCTTAAAAAGCTTAGCAACTCATTCAATACAAGTGAAGTGATTATTCAGTGGGTTGTAACTGTGTTTTACATTTGATCTTGCCGACGTAACCATGGTTGCAAAATAAAGCAGAACATGACAGTGATGTAGTGTAAATGGTTGTTAAATTAATTCTTAGAGGCATGAACAGATATTGTTGCATTATAGACCGAATGACTAACTACTACAACACAGTTGGTGCACCTCATGTCTTTGAAGCATCTGACTCTTTGTCTCTCAAAAAGTGATGGTTTGTTGGATTAGTTGCTTTCTGTTTTTGCCTCTTAATAAGTGTTGCCTAACATGCTTAAAGTAGCACTGCAGCCGTTTGCCCAACACAATGCGGCCGAGCAGGAGGGCCATGAAAAGCATTGGAGTAGCCTGGAGTGATTCTAATGGGCTGGATCCTTGGCTCTCCCACTGTGCAACAAATTAATTATCCCCTCTCCAGGAAATCAAAACACACACACAATCAACAAAGGAGATTTTCCAAGGCTGGGTAGCACCTTGAATGAAAAATGTCCCACAACAATAACCCACAGCAATATTGTGTTAGCCCCAGTGTGAAATTGATGAGCATGTTTCCTTTCATTGAGTGTTACATTACAGTGTCTGGCTGCAGAGAATCATCCATTAGTGATTGTCACCGTTCAATTTGATTTTGCACCGCTGAACATCCCAGGGCGGTTAGAGAGAGGCCTTGGTGTTAATTCAGACAGAGAGCAGGAGCGAGAACAAGACTTTCGGGGCGTTAATGGCTGTTGGAGTGATGGAGATCGGTGTGTGATACAAAGGTGTTGAAGTGGCAAACAAAATGCAAAGCAGCCAACGGGCCAGTTTGTGGCAGCGTTGAGTGTGAAGGCTTAGTTTTGTCTTCTAAAATGGGCTGTTTTTACAGTTTGTTGGAAGACAGAGAGCCATAACAATGTCTGTAGCTCTTTACCAAATCAACTCTTTCTCATCACTCATCCTAAACCTCAGTAATTGTTCCCATTAAACATAAAACCATCTGTAACAGGCGACCTGAGCAGCAGAGGTAAAATGAAGCTCAGTCTAAATGTCAGATGGGAATCTTCGCACGGGTGTTATCACACTTCTCCCCATTACAGCTGACTTCAGAGCCTCCGTGAGATCATTAAGAGTTGTATGCCGAGGCTGATACACTGGCTGCCACAAGACACCTTTGCTACAGATAACAATGGGGCAGTGATGTAAAAACACAGCTTTTTGAACCCATTTTTTTTTAGGTTTATGTCATAACAACAAAAACATAATTTAAACCACTTATTCTTACTGTACATACTCCAATATAAAAAATACTGAGGGTGCATGCACAATAGAAAAACATAATTCCATATAAAAAAATACATTTATTTTAAACAATTTCAAAATTCTGTTTGTTCACAGTGATAAATGTGATTTAAAACACAGAAAAGAACAACACTGTAGATCATGTAATGCACAACTTCTCAACAACTGCACAAGCAGACCATTAGACGAGGTGTTTAATAATTTGTTTAATGTGTCAAGTAAAATTGAAACTCATCATAATATATTTATATACAATACCCACTCACCCCAGTATAGGCTTTGATCACAGATAATCAGGGCATGCTATTGTAAAAAATAAAGTAAATAAATAGGACAGTTGTGGGACTAAAAAGTCGTGGAAACATACTGGTGCCTGCTCAGTGGACTGACTTTACAACAAAGTTGGATGACGTTACTGTATCTCTCCCAGTTCTATGTACAATTTATCATCATTCCCACCTTTGAGGTCAGACTTTCTTCATCTGAGAAACAGTCATAGAAAGCACCGTGTTATCATCCACAGCAAAAGCACAACATCTTTTCACACATGTGCGTTATAATTACAACACAAAGACCTCTTATATCAGATGGGTAAAAACATTTTAAAACTCTGTGACAGCAAAACATCACGTAATGTATTAATCCTATCCCTAAGTCATGGAGCCAGACCTGGATGTGCTCTTCTTTGTAATGTCCATCCGAGGTGCAGAGAAAAAAGACACAAATATGAAGGAGGAACTAAAGAAAAAAAGGTCACATTTGACAATTGTTACAGCCTGGGTCAATTTGTGTGGCACAGGAAAATATAGAAAAAGGGAAGAAATAATTCAGCAAGTCCTGTAAGATGGAAAGTCTTTCATTTTTCATTTCTTATAGTATTCCTGGATAGCTGAATATCCTTATAGCAACTCATGATCTTACTTTAAAGTCTACACATTCCTTCTCTTGTACTACATCCTAATAAAGGAGGAGGATAAAAAGATTTGAATTGACAAAATATTCTGTGAATATTCATAAAATATTCATATTAGTCATGTGTGATTTATGGCAGTGGTATAGACATTATCAGCTACTTGCAGCAGTTCACCGTCCTCAAACTGGACGCCCATGGCTCAGTAGACTGGTAATATTCAGATAATGTAAACTACTTACTCTACAAGTGGAAAACATGATTCTAATCAATAGCGTCTGCATGAAATAAATGATTTAAATAAAAGCAATGCCAACAAAGAAAAACCATTTCAGCGTGACTGAAACACGACAAGCTGTACTTACTCAGTAACAGAGCTCATGTCTTACACATTAGTACAGTTTGGAAATTCCCTTGTGACAATTCTCTCCATATTTCTTCCAAATCCTCCTGGAAACATGGAAACAAATGATAAAATGGAGTAAGTTCACAGCCAGTACATTGCTTCGACATCACAGGCTCATCGCAAACTGCCGCCATCTCGTATTTTGGCATTATCTACACGACTCTCAAATGACATTTTGCGGTGACGCAAAGACTTCTTTTAACATCAACCAAACAAGTCATCTCTAATCTTTTTACTTGAAGATGAAATGGTTTATACACGCTTTTATGCTTAATTACAAATTCATCAGCCATGCATTTTGGCTGAAAAGCTGCCTGTTGTCGCATCAAAGAAACACGGCATGCCTGAGCAGGGCTGAGCTGATGTTGCAGTGCTGATAAGATAGGATCACTGTGACAAAAGGGGATGTCTGATTGTTCACACACTGGCTCATTCTGAGGTGAAACATATGTGTCTCAGCTGTGTCAGCAGCTTAAGTTTAGTCATTTGTGTAGAGAGGTGTGAAGGAAATTTCGCCCAGATGAGTAATAACAGCGCAGTAAATTCATTAAGGTAAAGATCTGGCTGTCAGTTCAGATTTGCAAGAGAAATAATGATTTACGAGATTTAAATTGCTTTTACAAGCAGCACGCATACAACTAATTTATGGAGGCTACAACACAATTACTATTTGTAAAGTGTGTAAATGACAAAATGGAGTTAAAAATTAAGATCTGAAAGATTAAACTTTTTAAACTTGAATGTTATGTGGAACTGCAGAAACTGTCAATAACACAAGCAGACAGGATTTAAATAGCTGTGCGTCCAGGAGGGTGACGATCAACTCTGCTCCGTCTCAGTAAATAAATAAAGAAGACGTGGGAACCCTTTTTCCTATGATTACACAGTACAGATCTCAGATCACGTGTGAAAAAGTTCAAATCGAATAAAGCATTTCTCCTACAGCGCACAATTTCTTTGTTTCAGTTGTTCTTTTCTATATTTCTTGTTTAATTTCAGTAAGTTCCCCATCATTTCAGCACAAGACTCATAATTATAAGTATATTAGATTGATGTTCATTGTGCAAGTTAATTGCCACTGAAGCTGCAACAACTCGGTTTTGTTAGTGTTTGCAGTTACAGAGCTACGCCATCATTCATTTGGAGTCACGTTTCTGCCAAGATGATGAATGTAACCCCACGTTAACCTTATTCAGATCCGATTTTGGTCTCATTTAGTTTCTGAGCTGCTAAATTCCCTACCATATATCAATCAGCTTGCTTCTACCTTTGCCTTTCTACTTAGATGTACATGGTGAACAGTATTCATTTATTTAATTTATCTATTTTTACTTTTTTGTGTTGTTTTGTTTTATTGAAATAAAAATGTGGCCATATATATATATATATATATATATATATATATATAAAATATAGTTTTGAGCATTATGTTGTCACACTGCTTTGCTTGTACTCAGAGAAGATATTTATTTGACTCCCCCTAAGCAAAAGGTGGACCAGTGCTGAAAACCTTTCATGTGTAATACAAATCCTCCCGACTCTCCTCTGCAACAGAATGAGTCTTTAAGTTTCTGAGCTGCCGTTTTAATTGTTTGGTATTAACATCAAATGCAGATCATTAAAAAGGAAATATTTTTACCGCATAATTTTGCTGAATTATCATCTTAGACATGACCAGAAAAACAAAACAAAAAACAAAAGCAAAGGTTGAGGTATGTTGTAGTATTTCTTCATCCATCCATTAAGTTTCACGGATCTGATTTTTATTTTTTTGGGAGGTGGGAGGCAGGTCTTGCAGAAAAGCCCAAATCTCCCTCTCACTCCCAACCCGGAGAGGTGATTCTCCCTCACCTCAGATTTGGAGATGCTAATTTTCATCCCCACCACTTCACACTCAGCTGCAAACAGCTCCAGTGAGAGCTGAAGATGCTCACCTGGTGATGCCAACAGGACCGCATCATCCGCAAAAAGCAGAGATGAAATTCCAACACCACTGAACTGGAACCCCTCCACTCCTTGGCTACACTTATAAATTCTGTCCATAAAAGTTATGAACAGAATCGTGCAGCCCTGACAGAGTCCAAGTCTCACTGGAAATTAATCCGATTTACAACTGACAATGTGGACCAGACTCTCATTCCATTTGCATACAGACTGGATAGCTCGTAACAACAGACCCAGTGCCCCATACTCATGGAGCACCCCCTAGAGGACACCCAAAGGGACATGGTCAAATGCTTTCTCCAATTCCACAAAAACACATGTGGGCTGGTTGGGCAAACGATCCCTCCAGAACCCTAGTGAGGGTGTAGAGCTGGTCCAGTGTTCCCCAGCCAGGATGAAACCCAGACTGTTCCTTCTGAATCTAAGGTTCAACAATCAATCAGATTTTCTTCTCCAGCACCCCTGTGAAGACCTCAGCTTAGGACTTCTTCTTCAGCCTAATGACTTCTCTTACCCAAGGTGTCCAATACCAGATTTGAGGATTGTTGCCATGACAGACACTTACAACCCTGTGGCCACAGCTCCGGTCAGCCACCTCAGTAATTGAGGTGTGGAACATGACCCATTCAGACACATTATCCCCAACCTCACTCAGGACATAGTTGCAGCTCTGCTGGAGGTGCGAGTTGAAGATCTTTCTGACAGGTTCCTCTGCCAGATGTTTGCAGCAAATGACTATAAAGTCAATTCTCAAACTATGGCCAAAAGTGTCCTGATACCCTGTGCATTTGTAGACACTCTTAGGTTCAAAATTTCTGTTTGGGTGAAGGAAGTCAAGCTCTTGATTTCACTTCTTCCACACAAATCAACTGAATCAAACTCAGTCTGGCCTGTCACTCAGGACCACCTTATCTCGGCAGACCCTACCAGGGGCAAATGCCCCAGACAACATAGGTCCTGGGATCAATCAGGCACGCAAACCCCTCCTCCACATTAATATGGCGATTCGAGGAGTGCAGTATACCAATGCACCATATTCAGTGCTCGGGGTTCTGGGAACCCTTCCTTCTGGAGAGTCTTTTCCAACATCAGGTTTTCGAGAGGTGTTGGAGATGCATTTCCTTGGACATTTTCAAGGGGAGGGCAAAAGCTTCAGAAATCTAAACTTGAAAATTAAAGTTTATGACCGCACAGCAAGGATCAAGTATGTTTTCCCTCTTGGTGGATTTAGTAGTTACTTTTTACTGAGCATTTTCCTTCTGTTTCCAAGATGTCGTCAAAGAAATGTGTTTTTGGTTTGGTGGCCATGGCTCAACGGATACAGTTAGTTTTTCCAGGCCAGAAATGGAGCTAATGTAAGTGTCTTCTCTTTCTTTTCTTTTTTTTCACAACACTTCATGGAGGACTGCTTTATAAACAAGGCCTGGGAAACTGCTGGATTTGAGAAAGGTCTAAAGCTGAAAGCTAATGCTGCTCCAATGCTAGAAGCACATGAGTCTAAATCACTTGTGATGAGTAAACTGTATGTGCTGTTTTGGAAACAGGCATGTGTTAATTCTAGTGCAAACAACGTGGTTAAAGTGACATGGTTGTTTCTCACTTTTATGTTGCATCCTGCTAGTTAGAAAAAAAATCATGCAAAAACAGCCATGATTTTTGACAGTTATTGAAATGCAATGATTTCTTAGGGTGCTTTCACACCTGTTGGTCCGGTACAGTTGTTCGCTTAGGCCCAAAATTTGTTACAATGCTGCAATTCTCAACTAGTCCGGTTCACATTCACACCAGTGTTTTTTCAAACGAACCAACCACTGTCGATGCCACTCATGTGGCGGAGCTTTTCACAAAATACTGTGTTTTTGGGTGACGTAGATGAAAGCTGATTGGCGCAGCATGTGAAGAGGGAAAAATCCCGGATAAAAAAAACAAAACAATACATTATGCCGTTTGTTTATTTCTTAACGATGAACTGTGCTCTGCTGCTAGTGTTTGCAGCTGTATATTATGATCATTGCTTTATGCAGCAAGCATAAATACTGCTGTTGTTCTATAATGAAACTCGCATTCGGGACAAGAACACTCTGCGGTTGTTTTTGGAGCGGAGAAGACGTGTTGTAGATCACCATCGTCGGCTCCAAAACAAACTCGTGCGGAGAAATTTTATGCTTCCAAAAACAAACACGCGTCTTGCTACGGAAGCTTCGGTTGACCAAAAAGCTACGTACATACCAGAGTAGGTCCGAATCGAGGCCGTGCAGCATTCTCACCAGCAGCGAACCGAACTGGAGTCCACATGGAACCGTACCAAGACCACCTCCACAAGGTGGTCTCGGTACGGTTCTTTAGTCTGCACCAAATTGAACTGGTCCGCTTTCACACCAGCCCTTGCAGGTGTTCCGGACTCCAGTCCGCTTTAAGCAGACCAAATGGTGTAGGTGTGAAAGCACCCTTAACTACAAATATTTAGAGATTCCGTCAGCTTTTTATCACACTTCCCACATCTTCACCTATTAATAGGGGCATGATGGAGAAAAGCATGTACACAGATGGCCAGTAACTAAAAGACAACATAAAGACAACAGCAGGTACTGATCACAGTATTCATCAAACAGAGACACATCCAAAAAGCTTCCTGTCTGACCATTTACATCATATATAACAAATGATCCTAATGTCACTTCCTAATCTGCACAATTTCATGCACTGAACCTGCACAAACCAAAATGGCTACATCTGAAAATTGTCGCAGGCAGCTACGAATTTTTTGTTTCTAGAAAGATCCAGAAACAGAGGAGTCTACTGTGTACTGTTTTATTTCAGCATCCATTCAACAGACCGTTTTTGCAGTTGTCACACTGACAGCCAACCACATCCAAACCATGGGTGAAAACAGAGCCGTAGCAGTAGCAGTTTTTGCACTCTGACCCCGTCACTTCTGCCACTCTGATAGACATATTCCTTTGTGTCACATTGTGAATGACTTAAAATACTTTTTGAGCAACAAAACCATACAGAATGGGACACTTATGTGAAAATCTAATTGGAATTGAATGAGAAAAACCACCTGCAAAACACTTTTACATCAGACTCGGAAAAATTGTATTTCATTGTGACTTTTGGCTGTTTGGACTGTCAACACATCTATCTAAAAATGATCTGGCTTGCTCAAAATTAAATCAGGCTGACTGCCTGAGCATAGCTTTTCCACATGAATCTCAAGCGTTGTTGTTCAGAATTAATTACAGGCTCTAAGAGTTATGCTGGAGCAAAGCTACTCTAGAAGTACTGTCTGTCAAAATCTGCTTCGCGTATTCAAATCTTCATTTTAACCTCCATGAGCTCTGCTTGCAATTTTACTCACTAATAGCTCCAGCTGCTACAACACATGTGGCAGCTAGCGGATTATTCTTCTTTGAGCTACTAAAACGAGGGCACACTGAATCCACACAGTAATTAAATTAACATTAATATAAATTATTAACCCACACAATCAATCCATATTAATAATTAAATTAATATATATTTTTAATACTAGTACAGGGCTTTTCCCACACCATGTAGAATATATAAAATAAATATTCTAAAAAGGTGACCTTCAATATCATAAGTGCAGTAGACATGGCAAAGACCTGAACTAGTGAATATTGCATCATAATTTTGCAAAATAGATGGAAACAACAGATTGAGAAGCTTTATATCTCAGCCAAAGTCAGAAAATATGAAATTGAAATCAAGTTGATAAGTATACAAGAAGCCCTCAAACAACAGGTTGAAAATAATTTTGGCTGGTAAATTCAAAATCAAAAGATCAAATACTGCTCTGCTGTTCAACAAACAAAAACTTTCAAAAACAGCCAAATAGGAGTTACTGTAATTTGTTTCAGATCAGCAAGGCCTCAGAAAGGTAGAAACAGCTGAGAAATGAAGAACAACCAAAGTGCTGAGTGACCAGAAAAAAAGGCCTGCAGCCCACATGTCTGTGTCAGAAGCACTGCAATGCTACTTTTGTCAAACAGTCCACACTGCGTGCAGGCGCGAGTAGTTCTCATCTGAAAGACGTCACAGTGGATGTCAGCCGGAAAATCAAAAAGTTAACTTGTCACGGTGATCTCTGTCTTCCATGTAAATCCTACAGCTGTGCTCCTGGTGGGCAATTTGCAAAACGTATGACACACTGCAGTGATAAATATGTTCCATCTCCTCGGACGTGTGAAGCACATTAATACGTATCAGTGCTTTTGTCCCTATAGGAACCATTTAAGTTGGATTGAAACAATACAGCTGCTTTAGTCTGAACCAAATTGGGTAAAATGCATTCAGATGAGAAGTGATGTATATTTTGGGCAATAAAATGTCAGTCAGTGACAGTTATCCTTTAAATCCTATTTTAATGGATTAATGGATCAAAGTAGTTCACAGATATTAATAGTCTCTTTTTTCAATATTTTGGTGAAATTCATCACAGACTGTAGTTTTTCTACTCCTTAAAACATATCCATGTATCCACCATCAGTCATAGATATTCCACGTACTGTAGTTCAGTGTATGTAATTTAGATTAAATTATACTTTTGTGGGTCAAGGCTCTAAATCATCTTCTAATTTCTCTTCTCAAATTTACCGAAAACCTCAACATCTAGCTGTATAATTTCAAACACATTTGCAGTTTACTTCCATATCCAAAATACCTTTTAAATTCCCATTTAATTTCTAATTTTCTTCCATCATTGTTTAAATATAGTGTGGCACACATTTGTTAATGCTGGTAAAAAAAAATAAATGATTACCTCTGCTCCTGCCCTCCAACTCTTTTTCCATGAGTTCTTTCTGAGAGGGAAACTCGGTGAGCTTGACCTTGGACATGGCATCGCTCTGACCTACTGTACTTATCACCTCGGGCTCCTTTTCATGGTTGTCCTCAGTCTGCACGTGGATCCAAGGGATTTTCCTAAAGGAGACATGCGTACGTATAAACAATTATGAATCTTGATTTGGGGGTGAATTCAACACAATTTACTCATATTTTACATGCACGGACAAACCTCTTGAACTTGTAGATAGAGAATGCAATTAAACCAACAAATACCACACTAAGCAGCATCAGCATGGCCGAGCCACTGTGGATGGAGTTTTGATCCACTAGAGGGGCTGAAACACAAGCAAATTTTAATTAAGATACGCGTATTAAGACATTTCACATCCAGTCACGTGACACATAAATGTTTCATGAATCAGGATATAATTTAAAATAAATCATCTTGTCCTTAATAGGTCTTAAATAAAATATAACCTCAGATGATGAACAAATTAAGCCATGTAATATCATGTCTATCAAAAACTAAATCTATATAATGCAACAGCATTGAGTGAAAAAAAAAAAAAAAAACCAAGGAAGCACCGCTGTATTACTTCCAGGAATTAAGAGGGTAAATAACAGCCAGGTGCTTCTGATCAAACACATTTGATTTATTGGTAATCTGCATGCGATCACTTCCATAAAAGCAAAAAATTTGGTATTTTGCTGGTTTCGAGCAGCCAGGTGTATGTTAACTCAATGCCAAGGAAGAACAATCTCAATTACTATAGAAAAAAACTGTGTTGTCAGTAGAAAGCCTGTTCTCTCTGAAAGGGACATGGTATTTTAATTAGGTTTTTCAAATTTACATTTCAACAATCAACAAGAACAATATCCTTTTGGACACCAAAACCTAAAGTGCACATCTTTGGTCACAAAAGCCACTTCTCCCCAAAGATGGGAGAAAGTAAACGTTGCTAAAGGTTACATGCTATTGAGTCATGGGGTGCACATAGTCTTTAAGACACTGACTCTTGCTTTTTCCTTAATTTAAATAAAAATAAATAAAGCAAAATAAATAATCAAATAGCAGCCTAGTGTAAAATATAATGTTCATCTGAGGTTGTATTTACCTAATTCTTTAGACCTGGTTAAATGTCAAACCCTATCGAAAGAGAGCATATTTTATTTTTCACGTGACTCCATGTCTTATTCTAAGGATATTGCTTTCACTTCCCCATGTCACGGCCCAAATGCAGCGGTAGCTTGAAATTCTTCACTCCGCATGTTTTCCCTTCAGGGCATTCAAAGGAACCTTTAGGAGGTCCACTGCCTGTCCCTGGGGTCCATCAAGAGGTAGCAGCGTATGCATAGTCCTGGCTTTTCAAATGCTGAGATGCAATATTCAAAGTATTTTCCCTTTGCCACCCATCTTTCTTTCTTTCAGAGGGAAGCTTATGAAGTGTATGACCTTTCTGGATCATTTTAAAAGCAAGCCAGACCTTTGTATGAAGACACAAATGAAGACAGATTCATTGGAGGATGAAAAGGGTAAAGCCACGCAGGGTTGATCGACACATTTTTACGATATGCTAATGACCAGGTGACCCTGCCGATTTCCTCTGAATACTAAATGCCTTCTTTGTCAATCAAGTCATTGATCAGGTGATTTCAAACAGAGCTACTGTCCCATAGCTTTGAGTACAACATTGATTGTGTTCATTGTGAAAGGTGTTTAAATCCTGTGATACACTGTACTTTGTTTTGTTTTTTTTTACATTTTTCAGAATTGGTTAAAACCTTAAGACATAAAGGCGCCAAATGAAAAGTACCATTATTTCAACTGCAGTCTAAACAAATGTTTTTGTTTCAGGCACCTGGTAGAAAATGTTTGAGTCTAACAGTTGCTGCTGTGGGCAGAAACATCAACACCAAGAAAAAAACTTACCCAAGGTTTGCTGAGTCATGTACACAATAATGTGAATATTAGGTTTCAGCTCAAACTGGATCAGGCCTTGGTTCAGAGCAGTGACAAAAATTTTTGATATCTGTTTCAGAAAATGAACAAAAGAGACATGACAGAGATCTTACGAACAGTCTTAATGGTAGACCAAAAAGGGACCTGCAGCACAAGTCTAATCTACACTCCAGGGTGGTCATCGAATTTTATGGGGTCTTGTTTTTCCCATGCTCCAACTTTCCATGAAGACTCATAAAAATTAATCTTAGTAGCTGGCTGCAGTCCCTTTTTAACCTCTAAAGCTTCATATGTAATGAATATAATACTTTGAAAACTATTCCCTTGAGTGCTTTTTTTGTTTACTGGCTCCTCCATTTCACAGACTGTATGAAAACTGACATAAAGAAACATCCTATATTGAGTATGCAGTTAAAAAAAGAGTGGCGCCAGATTGTTGGCTGCTAACTGCTGAAAGGGACTCTGCAGAGCCACAACAGAGCCCCTTAAAATGTACACAATGGGACTTTAAGACTAAAATGGGAATTACACCCAATTTTGTGATGGATGAAGTTGACACTTAAAAAAAAAAAAAACAACCCTGAAGCATACTGTTCTGTAACAGTACTGAAATATAAACAAAGTAAACTTAACAATAGTGTTTGAATCCATCAGGATCTGGGATTTCTGAATTTAGAAGACAAATCATGGCAAGTGACATTCAATGTAAAAGGTAAAAACACTTAAACATCAAGTTTGATTTAGTTTGTGGGATGAGAATCCTGTTTTTGTTTTTTTTAAATGAGGTATTTTGGCTGTTTCATAATGTTGTATGCGAAGCCCGATGTGATTCACCTGTTGAAAGTTCAAATATTTTCATTTACAAAGA
>JBAMYA010000007.1:8932161-8948407 GCA_037176975.1 Arrhamphus sclerolepis
ACCAGATGTGCTTCACCTGTTAAAAGTTAAAATATTTTAATTTGAATAAGATCATTTTACTCCTAGTTAGTGTTCAACGTTATAAAGGTTGACTGAAGATTTTGGAAGGACTGGATACTTTCATGAAACGCCATGAAAGTTAGGATACAAACAAGTCAAAGGCATATATTTATTTGTTTACACAATGTTTACACTTTACAATAAGGTACAACAATGTTGATTAATTTGTTTTAATTAATTAGTTACTCTTTTAGTGTTTTTATGAATGGACTTTTAAGTTAGCATTACTTTCCTTAATGCCCAGTTCATACTGTACGATTTTTACAGTGCTATGAGTTTAGTTCAAGGCTATGACAGTGTGTGTTTCATGATGATAAACTAATGGTTAAGTAGTGGTAAGTTCATAGTTTGTTTTCTGAAAATTAAGCAATAATTAAGTGGTAATCAAGCAACATTTTGTACCTTATTGTAAAGTGCTGCCATTAACTTTTGAAGAGTCTCTTGAAGAGAGTGAGAGAGAGAGAACCATATCTTTGCTGCAATGATGCAAAAGTGACTGCATTTGATCAACATATGGACATAATGATTCTTACCGTTTCCAGTGCATCCTCGCTCCCTCTCTTGTGCTCAACAGATGCGTGCTCATTAGGCAATATGAATAGCTCTGCTGTTGTTGGAATCCCTGGGTACAGAGACACCAGCAGCTGATCTTCAGGAACTCCAGAGACCTGCAGTGACATGACACCACAACTGGCAGGTGTTGCTCCACTACAGAGGTCAAGGTTGAGCATTTTCATATCAGTCTCAACTGAAATTCTCTCTGATTAACTGTCATCACAGAAAAATGTAAAAACAAACAAACAAATAAAAAAAAAGGGTCATCAGGAATATAACAATATAACATCCCAACTGCTGTTCCATTACTGCATACAGGTATAAAATATGAATGACTCTAAAAGCCACTGAAGTCTGATGTTGGTTCCAGGAGAGATCTTTTGGGACTCAGTGTACCTGTGACAGAGCTGTCCGCACCACGCGTCCTATGTCCTCCCTCCACTCAGGGATGTCAGGATTGTGCTCGTCAAGAGCTGGTGAAAATGACAAGAGCAGGGACCTGAAGAACTCTGCAAAATAAAAAAAAAAAGAGTGAGGGGATGTCTGTTAGATAATGAATGCTACTTCTGGTTTGGTTTTTGATTAATATGATGTGCATTTTTGTCTTTATTCATTTGGTAACATACGCCTTGAAGTTAATTGCACCTCCAGATTTCATGTTCGCACACCGTGACATTTTATTCATTAGATCAGTCTACGTTGACATCAACAATGTGCAGCTTGTAGTGCTGACCGAGAGGCATCACACTTTTTCTGAGATTCCATATTGCATATTCATGTAACTCCAAATAAAGTGCTTTGAAGTGTCTCACCCACTCACCTTTAACAGTAATAACGTTTGAGTCCTGCATTACAGTGCTTCCACATGCAACCTGGACAGTGACCTTGTTTTTTCCCAGTCTGTGAAATGTGTGAGAGACACTTCCTTCCAAGGTTACAATAGGCTGGATTTCAAAAGGGAAAAACACAAGGAATTGCACAGAAAACCTGCTGAGTGTTGAATGCAACTTGGATATAGTCCTTGACACACTGTATAATGAGGGGACGTGCTGCAGTGAACACAATCAATGTGATAAATAAATATGACGAGCCATCAGGGCTGAATCCACCAGAAAGACACAAGGCTGTCATGGGCAGCCACATTTTACATGATTTACAGAAAAGGTCTGCAGATTTACAGTCTTAAATTGTAAACAACAGCACAGGGACTTTAGGGGAGGAGTGGAAGAATGGAGAGGATAACAGTAAAAAGGAGGAAAAAGTGTGTGAGGAGAAACAATGGTTGGAGAAGGAGGAGGAGCCTCTCACCTCGGAGCTGTTGTCAAACCACCAGAAGAAGGTCAGAGTTCTAGGCTGGCTGGGCCAGACCACAGCAGTTAGATTAGTGGCCTTCCCCCTGATGGCAACAATAGGGGCGGAGAGATATACTCGCTCCACTGGACCTGAGGCGGTAACACAGCAGCACATATCCATAGATGCATCAAGTTAACGCACGCAGCAATAACTGAATAATATTGTGATCACAGTTGGTTCATATTTAGCTCCAGCTGTGCGTGTTTGCATTTCCATGCCAGAAATGCATAAAAAGTAATACAACCATGACTGACATGATGTGCGCCAGTGTGGGGACATGACTATGCATGAAAAAGTAGAGGTTCATGCTATATGCACTGCCACAGGAATGAGTAATGATGTTACTTATTCACATACTGGTGATGTGCAAAAACAGCGTGCTGCTGTCAGATCCCTGGCTGTTTTCTGCAGAAGCTGTCACTCGGTAAATCCCAGCCGTTCTGTAGATGTGCTTGATGCCATCATCTGTCCTGCTCAGGTTAGAATATGTGATCTTGATGCCATCTCCGAAGTCTAGCTGGATGCTGGTGCTCGGCGAGTCTCCCTGTGGACAGATGGTATGACACAGCATCTGTCACCATGGCTTAGAACCGGACACTTCAGTTAAGCCACAAACAAGTGGAGATAGCTCAGCCCGCTGCTTAAGTGCCAAGGCTGGGAAGCCCCTTAAGCTGTGTCACTAACATTTTATAGTGAATATGAATGGAAGGAGACAGAAATTCAACAGAGAAAACAAAAGGAAAAGGGAAAATGGGGCCAAAGAGACACAAAAGGTCATCAAGTGTCCAAAGAATGAAGGGGAAGGTTAGAAACGTATAAACTGAATTTCCCCATTTGATGAAATCCTTCAAACACACCCAAATCAGTGTTGGGTTTTACAAACAAATTACCAAAGAGGGGGAAAAAAAAGTAAAGAACAAAAACAAAAACTTTGCAATCTCAAACCCTCAGTCCGAGTTTTATTTACTGAGGGTTTGAGATTTCTGTAGCGTTAGTTTTCTGCTGAGATGTTAATACAATAGGTCAAGTAACTAATTTGTGGTGCATGCAGCAAAGAAGAAAATAAAATACATATGAAGCAGCAACACCCTGTCAGCAGTTTTAGGTTTCACTTCCAAAGAAAGTATTTCCAATTAAATATGGTAAAAGTGAGGAGTTTGTGAGTTAATGATACCATTGGAGACCCTCAACTTCTCTTATACTGTAATCATGATAATATAATGTTTTTTTTATATGAAATGTAGCATATCTTCTTAACTAAATACAACCACAAATCAGAAAAAAGTATAATAAATACAAAAAAGGAAAAAAAATGCAACAACTAATGCATTTACTTTGACTTTTAATTATTTACACACAAAATGAACCCAATATAGTTCATGTTTTTTTTTCTCCACCTTTTTTAAAACTCATTTGTCAACAGCTCATTTGCATTTCATTCCAGCAACATATTATAATAAAAATAAAAATGATGGTACATGACAACTTTAGCTGTAGTAACGTCGTGAAAAACATTAATAGTCAAACGGGCGATTTCAACAGGTGATTGAAATGATGAAGTGATTCAAAAGCAGTTTCCATGAAGTCTCTGAGCAGCAATGATGGACAGGGGCTCTGTTTAAGGAAATCACTGAAAAATTTAAAAACAATTTTACTCAAAGAAATATTAGGAGTGGCTTATGTATTTATCCTTCCTCAGTGCTTGAGGAATCTGGAAAAATTTGAAATTCACTAATATTTGCTGGACATGAGTGATCTGCTACCCCTCATACTGTTCTCCATCAGAAATCATCATTCATAAATAACTGATACAACCACATGTGTCAGGCACTACAATAGGGAGCTACATTCACAAGTGCCACTTAAAATTTTCATGTGCCAAAAAAAAAAAAAAAAAATCCTCATGTTCACCTTCTCTGGAGGCGACATCAATGTCTGTGGACAAGGTTATCTGCGATGGACCATCACAGAGTGTAAGCATGTATTGTGGTCAGCTGAATCAGTATTAAAGATCTATTTTGGGAGAAATGGACACTGTGTGCTCTGCACCAAAGATAAAAAAGGATGATTCAGGCTGTTAAGAGCAAAAAATACAAAAGGCAGGCTCTGTGATGGTATAAGGGTTGTATAATTGCCCTTGGCTAATGTCATTTGCACGTCTAGGATGGCAGCATCTGTATTGAGATTTTTATATATGCTTCCTTAAAGAGCACTTTTTTTGCAATGGAAGAGATTTGTCTTGTTTACAAGACAAATGAGCAACTGAAAAGCTTAACTGCTTAATATATTTTATGTCAGAATGCCCTTTTAAGTGTTGTGCAAATGAGTAGCAACATTACAAAGTGGTAATTAGATGCATAATAACAAATGAAATTAAGTTAATAAGGAAAAGTCAGATATACACAAAAATAGCTCTAAACAACAATTTCAAGCACACAAAGTTCTACATAGCTATTTGATTTACAAATGTTGCATTCTTCCACTCAAAAATTATAAAACTGTCACTAAACTTGTGCCTGACACAAAATCACACAAGAGAGCAACCACTGCCATTAAGGACTATTCCTAAGTACTCGTAATGTCCCAACATTGAATGAATTTTTTAAAACTTTTATAAAATTCTGTTTGTGCTGCTTACAAAAGTTGGCATGAGCAAAGTAACATTCCAGCAGTTTTAAAAATTGTTAATGTTGCATGTTGACTGTAGCATTTAATACAGATACCGATACACTACGCTCAAAGAAGCTTCTAATTTGGTTGCAGAAACAATTGGAAGTCTGTTTTTATACAAAAACTAATGACTCACATCATCGAGGTAGATCATGAACGTAACGTTGCTCCCAACGGTGACACTGAGCTCTCCATTGCTGGTGGACAGTCGGAGGCCTCTGGGGGCTCTGAGACGACATGGCTCCCTTTTGGGTGAATACACATGTTTTTGTCCCTCCTTACAATTATTGGACAAAACCTTCCGATACCTTCAAAGCATCGAGTGAAAAAAAAAAAGAAGGACATTGAATTTACAAGTCATTCTTCAGTCAGTCTGTGCATACTTTAAATACGACATCGGTCATTGGACATTTTCCCCCTTTGCATCTGTGGTGTCACCATCATCCATGTTTAGCTGCAATGCACACACACACACACAGTATATGCACATTGTGTGTACATATATATATATGTGTGTATACTGTATGTGTGTGTGTGTGTGGGCGCGAATAGGCTGCACAACCAAAACTTGCTCTATTTTCCTATTTTAAAAGTAAACAGGAAACAATGTAGTTTGTGTTTTTAAGACCCTCAAGTTGTTTCTTTCATGCCAAAAAGGAAGTAAATTATTGTTTTCTGTTTTTATTCCAGACAGCATGTCAAAGAAGTTGGATTGGAGTAATATTATTGTGGGATGGACTGAATATGGGGCCCCACTTACCCTGTGCTGTTAAGGAAGATTTGGCTTGTGCTGCAGCTTTTAGCCGCTCCATTTGGATTAAACCAAAAAGCAGGAAAGCATTTCCCATCTGCCTGGCGTTCCCATCCATATTCACTGCCAAAGGAAATTGAAAAAGAAAGACAGGGGGGAAAAAAAAGAAAGAAATCACAACACTTCATGAAATGATAAATACTCCTACTCAAAATAATCTACAAGCTTTTGTAGCAGGGCAAATGCTCCGCAGTTCATGGAATATTTTAACACCATAAATAGAGACATGATTGTCAGACAAGCAGGATCAAACAGAATTTAAGATGGATGGATAAAAGATATTTAAAATTAATTTAACGATTCATTATTAATTGAATTCTAATAAGTCACTTGATATTATGCAAATCACAGCAGCATGAAACTCGACTCCCATCTACATTTCAAACTATAATTAGAGTCACATTGCAGTAAATAAGCAATGTAAGATGTACATTTAAGGGATATAAATTTCACAGACTGATATTTCAGTTTTTTTCTTCTTTATTTTCTGTATGTGCCAAGATCCCATAATTACATACATGTGAATTAAATCCCCAAAGTAGAGTAGCTGTTAGTTAAAGTACATTGTAAAGTTACATTGTGCTGTTGGAAACGATATGAGAAGAGATCATTACCATTCAAAATCATAGGCTGTGCAAAGGCATGGCTCTGAGGAGTAGATCCTGGAATAGTCTTGTGCCAGCATGCAACGGTTGCCTGGCCTGCGCTTCATGTAGATCTGCTTCTCGCCCATCACGCAAAGATCTCCCTATCAAACAAAGAAAAATGTAAAGTTGTTTTTTTTTTCAAAAGTTTAGCTTGCTCAAGCATTAACCAAATGAAAAGACATGTAGATCTTAAAGTTGGTGATACACTGATTGGGTTTAATCTATGTCTTTTACCTTGTTGTGCAAGTACCATGTCTGATAATCACCATCCATGCATCTTCTGCTAAAGAGGCCCTTGTAATCAATTTTGATCAGTTGCCACTCTGATCGATGGCTGAAGTGTCCAAAGAAACTGAAAAAAGATTAATGGGAAAAGCAAAATTGCACCTGAAATTGCCTTGAAGGAGCTTTGACTATTTGTTTTTCACAATCAAGAATTAAAGGAAAAAAAAGAAAAGGAAAAGAAAGCAGACACAATGGATGGAAAAACACAAATAACTCCTACCTTCAAAATCTTTTAAACTAGCTTTATCTGTACAATCTCTGTTTTGTTTTGTTTTAACTGTGCTATCATGAACTTTGACATTTATCATGAAAACTAAGGCATGTGAAGCTATATTTTGGTTTTCAATTTTGCTCAATTCTCTCACCTATTCCATAATCTGACCTTGAACAAAGGTTGAATTTCTGGAATTTGGATTGGCAGCTATCTTGAATGTTTTCCCTTTGTAAATAAACATTCTCACTCCACAATATTCGACTCCCAGATTGATAGGAAATCAACAGCTGCTTTTCTTAGATCACTGCCGGTCTCTTTCCTCCCTGGCATTATGTTAATCTGAATTCTACAGAGCAATAAACTGCCGAAAATGTCTGCATTTATGGCGGCTGTCACTCTTGGGGATGATAAATTAATCAAGTGTATTTGTTTAGTGGCACCTGGCTGCTACTTACTCTCCACATTCCCATGGTAGCACTGGGGCTTTGCTTATTTTTCACACTTTGCTTTTGCATTTTGGCTTGGTTTTGTGAAATAATGACATGCATAAACCCTCCAGAGGTCTGGTGTTCATGCTGCAGCATGTCAGAGTGTTTCTGGCAGCTCAAGAGACACCAACACACTATTAGGCAGGTGGTTTTTAATGTTGTGGCTGATCAGTTTATGTTGATAGACTAGTCATTGGGGGAAATCTGTTGGCCCTTTTTTTGTTTGTTTATGCCTACAGAAGAACTCATTTCTGCAGCCTGATATCATTTTTGGGTAGACCCACATGTGTCTTCTTACGTGATAATATGATTGTCTGATTCTGGTTCCATTAAAACTCCATCCACATACAGAGGTGCCAAAGAGAAACTGTGGCGATCCCATTTCTTTCCTTCGTCGACACTAATCCTGAACAAAAAAAAAAAACAAAAAACAGACATCCGTCAATAAATAATTGTATCCATATTTATCACTTTGCAGTCAATGGATAATTATATTGTTTCTCTGATGTACACAACATAAAACATCACAAGTGTACATCGGAGAAATAGTGGAAAACAAGATACAAAGAAATATGATAAAAGATTTTAAGTCGTTTAATGTTTGCCATGTTTGAAAAACGAGACATGTTGGATTCTCTTCAATATGAAAAATTATTTTGATAACAGGCTGAAATACAGAATGAATGTTCTTCAGCTCAGGTGGATTTTTGCAGGTGACAAACCGTCAGAAAGAGAGGCATGACTCAGGTTCTAACATTAGAAACAGATCTAGAGGGGGGCTTCAAATCATCTTTCCTAGAACTTAATCACCTTTGACAGGGTTCTAGTGTGCATGAGCATCAAAGTAGATACTGTTACAAAGCTCCCACAGTACAACGGACTTATGAGGGCATACTGAGACTAATATTTTCACCCTGCTCTACTTCTCATTTACATAAAAGCACTCAAACCTTCACTCAAACCCGTAGTGCCGTTGCGATAATCACACAAACTTGGCCCATCAGCATTTCAAAACATTATATGTAATCATATGCAGCACCAGCGAACACCCCCAAAAACAATATTACCCAGGTAATTTTCCACTACACCTCCAACACATACAGTCTTTTTACCTCCAGTATGCTTTTTGAGGGCAAGCTACACCTACCATAGGTGTCTAATTGGTGCTGCTGCCAGTTGGACTGCCAGCAGAGCTCCACCATTGTCAAGAAACCAAATGTTGTACTCCTCATCAAAAATCTGCATTGATGAACATGGACAAAAAAAGAAAAAAAAGTTAATTTCATTTATATCTGCTGAACACACACATTGTGTTGACGGGTCTTACTTGTCTCCAGCTATTTCCGGCATCAGATGTTATAAACATCCCAAGGCTGCTGGAGGACAGCTCTGTTCCAATATTCCCTGAGAACAAAAACATTAATACTTTCAGTTTTCATATTTGCATAGCAAAAACACCTCAACAATTTATTTATTTTTTTAATCTTTGTATGCACAATTAGCTGATAAAACTCTTATTTTGTGACCTGTAAGTGTCTTTTTTCTTTCTTTCGCTTTTCTTTTTTTACATAAGGCCAATTTTATGACTTATACAACCCAGTAATCTTATAGATGTAATGCAATTATCTGAGAAAGTAACATTACTTCAAAAGCAGTGTTTACGAAACTGTACCTGTGGCCACAATGATTCCAGGTACAGACTTTTTACTGGTGATGGGTCCAGATGTGTAGGGATTCTCTGACATCTCAAGATGAAGATGCAGCGAACAAAATGGCTGTCAACGATAGAATCCAGCACACAAGTAGGTTGAGACCACAAGTGTCTGAGATCTCGCCGGAAGAAACTGTAATTAGCTTTCCTTTCATACAATTCTTCCTTTTGAGTGAAAAGTGCTAACACTCTCAGAGTCCATTTAATAAAACAAAGATACTTTGTTCCTCTAATCTCCTTTGCTGAGAGAAAGCATAAAATAAATAAAGAAAATGGCTGTGAGGACATGGAGGGCATTTGAATTGTTTCATTCCAAAGCAAACAAGGCATGTAATTAAAATTCCCTAAGATGCTCTGATAAAACTGGCAAAATTGATTCAAATCATTTCGCTCATCTCTCTGATTGAAGCAAACTGAAAAAAAAAAGAAAAAAAAAAAAACATCAATAAGGCAAAGAACTGAGGTTGGGGGGCGGGGGGGTTGGGAAGCAGTGTGGTCATTTGTAAAAGACTGAAAATGTATATTCTTTAGCTAATAGCAGTTTATATTCCTTCAGACTCCAAAGGACACACTGACTGAATTAAGTTCTATCATACTGGCTGAATAAGAACACAGCCCGATAATGAAATTCAGTGTAATCTAACATTCATTAGTCCAGAACGACTACAGGTAGTAAATTGAAATCACAGAGGTTAATAGAAAGTCAGGACCCCTGAAACTAAATGCAGTGACACGTCGTGCCTTACACTGATTATAAGAATATCCAGCTAAGCATCTCCTCGACCATTTAAGAGGCTAAAAAGGCATGCCGTTGCCGAAGCTGCGGCATCTGGCCATGTGAAAATAAGACTCTGAATCAAACAAATATCCCAAGTGTTGCTGATGAGATGGAAACATTTAATGAATGGCAAAAGAAAGTACACATTATCTCTTAACTTTTATGTATTGAGCCATAAGTAATTGAGTCCTCAACAGGTCTTACAATTATCCATCCAGTGATTTTCTGTTCTTTTGTTTGTTTTTTTTATTCCTGGCCAGGTCATGGGAGCAACAGCATGAGCAGAGATCCCAGACCTCCATCTCCCCAGTCATCTCCTTCAGCTGAACCGATGTGCACAAAAGCGTTTCTAAGCCAACCAAGAGAAATAATCTCTCCAGCAGGTCTTGGGTCAGCATCAAGCATCACATGTCTAAATTGTTGCCTCCTAAAGGTGACTGACAGCAATCTTAAGTCCAACCTTAGATATATATGTTAGATCGTGCTGTTGTTTAATTAACAAAAACTAAGGCAAAACACCAAAGAATTGTTTGAGAAATCTAAGTTCCTTCTGCTAATCAGTGGCATTTCTTTAATTTATCATCAGCATTTTAAGTAAGTGAGCATTTCAGGTGTGTAACACAATGCCAAGGAGGAAAGACATCAGTAATGATTCTGAAATTGTTATAAGGCCATTTTTGTATCTGTGTGACTTGTATAAAGAGGTGTCAGTGCCTTTTCTTACTGAAAACAATGCTGCTTATGTTTGCAAAGGTGCATCTAAACAAACAATACAATTTGCGGAACAATATAATTTGAACAAATGAGACCAAAATGAAGGTGTTAGGCCCTAATGTTCAATTCCACATTTGTTTTAACAAAAAAATGTTTTAACCAAAATCCAAGTGTAAAGTTTGATTAAAGCCAAGTAGAATTTGGCCAATGTTTGGTTAAAAGCAAATGTAGAATTTGCTTATTTTTCAGCCACAATACCCAGGCACCTCACAGTCAGGGCAGAGGGCGCGTTTATCATGAGCATGCATACCAAAGTATTCTAGAGTGAAATTTGAGGCCATCTGTGTAACAGTTAAAGCGTTGCTGAAACTGAGTCATCCAATAAAGCAAGGATACCAACCACATGACCAAATCTACCACAGAATGGCTTTTAGAGACAGTAAATTGCCGAGTCACAGTTCAGACCGCAAGTAAAGCTCCCCAATTCCTCAAAATTCCAAATGTGAAAGACTGACATCATCATACAGAAAATTATGACTTCAAATCGCTCATGCCAAAGGTGGCACTACCTGTCCTTTAATTATTTCTTACCAACCTCTTCTGCTTTTTTCTTTAATCTGTGGAAGCTGTTTCTTTCTTTCTTCCTGTCTTTCTTTTTGAATTAGTAAGGACCAGGTGGTTTCCATTATGCAGTGACACATAAAACCTTGAAAGAAAGTGTTCTTTCTTTGTCAGACAACTGTTAATTTCACATGAACGGGGGCATCCATTTACATTTATCAAAAGTCTGAAACTCACCAGAAAACACTGAAGATTATTTCCAGCTACATCAGTGGTTGGGGCTTGAAGAAGGGCCCACGTTTGCCCCTTGTTGTACGTGATAAAAGTCTTTATGAGATTATCCACCAATTTGTTGGCAAGATACATGCCATTTATCCCCTCAACCTACAAAGACGAGAAAAAAAAAAAAAAAAAAGCATAAACAGTCCTGGAGAGTAAAACCATGAAAACATCCCATAATACATACATACAGAGATGGGATTGTGCAATTACTGTAGGAATGCATGTGTTTGTGTTTTGCTTTTGTATTTATTACGGCTGTTTGACACTTTTTTAATTTCATTGTACATGTTACTTGTTACAACAACAATAAAAGACTATTCTATTCTATTTTGTTCTATTCTATTCTTTTCTATTCACTTTGAAAATGTATAAGTAACAGATTATGAGCAGTATTCTAGTACGCAACTCTGTATCTTTGCAATTCTTGAAAATGCTCTTTAATTTCAAAAGTGTATTCATCTGTAAGCACGTATTATATTTCAGAATATGAGCACCTATACTATCTGCACATCCCAAATGAAAAATGTAAACCATAAAAAAAGAGACAAACAAAAAACAATAACTTCTCAAAAATACATGAGAAATAACAGCAGTTCACTTTATAACAATACAAATAAATGTCATATCTAAATTCAGCTTCATAATTGGCATTTTCATTCAATGTCAATTTTCAATGTCAGTATTATAACTGACGTTGGAATTAATGGTGCAGACGAAGCAAAGTCCTTGAACACGGCTGACAGCAAACCTTGTAAAAGTCGACCAGCAGGTTACCAGCAGGTCCTCTGCTTGTTCTTAGATTCTCTAATGAAAGGATAAAGTAGACCCCAGGGGAGTCTGAGATGTACAGGCTGTAAGTGTTGTTCTGATTCCACTCCTGGACGGCCGCAAATACCTGCTTCTCATCTGTACTGATAATATGCATGTCCTGTAGAAGGAGACAGGCAGACAGATGGGACGAGAGAGTGACAAGCGCAAAGCATCAAACAAAAGAGGCTCAAAAGAGAAGTCTTGTGCAGGCTGTTTTTGTTTTTGTGTGTGTGTGACACAAATGAGATGTAGCTTGTACTATAAAAAAAAAGCAAATGTGATCCAAAACAAAATGTTATTTTTTTTTAAATAATGCATCTTTCCATCTGTGTTGTTTACCTTTGGCAGACAATATTTTGGTAATTTCATCTGCTTGAAGGGTTCTCTCATGAAGGACACGAAGTATTTGGCTCGTCCAGACTTGGTTACCTTTGCAATGAAGTCAAACAAACTGTCATTCACTAATCAGACCACCATTTTTATTAGTGTTATTAGTGAAATTTTGAAATCAGTGCTTTTGATTTATATCAACAAAAGCATAAAAATAGCATACAAATTACATCCACTGACAAAATTAAATGGAAAAAGCCCATGAAAACAGATTACTTTAAGCTAATTTGTACACTTTTGCATGTTAAGTGTTATTTGGACCAGAAAACCAGGGGTCTCATTTACAACCGTTGCGTATGCACTAAATGGGGCTTGAAACTTGCACAAGCTGCTTTCCACATAAACGTTGTGGTCTACAAAAAACAAACTTGACGAGAAAATGTGCAGTCCGTCACGCAGACTCTGACCCACACATACGTCAATTCTGAAGACAGGGGAAACTGGCGACTGAGATGGTGAGGTGGGGAACTGAAGCTACACTGCATCATGACTCCTCTGAGACATTTAATTTTATTCCATATCAAATTTTAATGACAGATCGACTTTATCATCAGCAGTAAAAAAACACAGTGTTAATTATGCTTGTGCTGGTGAGCCATAAGGGCACAAATAAAATAAATAAATTCAAATTTCAAATAAATAAATAAATTCAAATTTCAAATAAATAAAAATAAGGCCTGTTAGCCAACTTAAACCTAAAATCAAAGTCTGCGCAACATTTCATCAAAGTTTCCTCGACGTCACATTCCTCTCCCCGATGATCACCAGGGTGACGTGTACCGCAGATTAACACAGAGATTGTAACAAACACCTTGTTAGGCAATCAGACTTATTACTGTAAACATTTAAGTACTGTGGTGCATAATGCTGCACCATGGATGCATTGGCACTGCTGGAAGAATTTGCAAATAGGAGAATTGGGAGGGAACGTGTTTTCACAGGTCGCCAAGATCACCTGGCCCGCGAAGATGACTGGCTAATATGCCGATTTCGATTCCCTAGAGCTTTTTTCTTGGACTTATGTGCTGAACTGAGTCCAGTATTGCAAAGACCGACCCACCAGACCCACGCCATCTCTGTTCAAGAACTCCACTCTGGAGTTCCTGGCATATTAGCTAACAGGTAGGCTATGTGTTTAACATAACCAACAATTAATTAATTTTCTGCCTGAAGTCACTTTTAGGAACAACATAATTCTATGAAATTGTCCATAGGTTTGGGATATCGCAGCAATAAGTGCAATAATGCTGCCTCCTGGATGGCGTTGTTAATTTGACCAGTATGACCTAACCCTAACCCTTCCCGACACTGTGGGAGAACAGACCAACATTAAAAGGCAGTTTGCAGCAATGTCTGTTTAGATCCTATGCAATGTTTTATAAATGAGACCCCTGGGGTCTCAAGAGGAATTTCACCATGGAGCACGTCATGCAACGTTTAATGCAGCAATAAAGTTCGCTCTTTAATAAGTTCTTTTCATAATGCTTTTGACAAATCAGATATAACACCACACAAATTACTTAATATTCTTCTAATTTCTTTCAATTCTTCTATTGTTTCAGTCTGATTTTGCAGAACAGCAACACTGCTTGTGTACGTACCTGACGTTTTGTAAATCAGCCTTGTTTTTTTTGCCGTATGCCATTTTTGGGCGTACGTACACTTTTAGTATAGATCCTAGACAATGTTTAGTAAATGAGACCCCAGTTCTTTTTGCATAGTGGTTCTGATTTTGAACCATCCAGAGATTCACCCAGCAGCAAAGTGGTGCATTTTGTCCACATCATCAGTCTCCTCGTCCAGTCCACTCATCAGCAGTCATGCTACGGCGTCCTGGTTGCAGCACACCTCTTATGTGCGTGGCTTGTCATACTGAATGTAGTATACACCTACTCAGGACCGCAGATTTATTCTAGTATGGCCCCAACTGGAATTTAGTTCTCACTGGAAATATTTTTTATATTTTTTGCAAACAAAAAAGTCCAAAACGTTTTTCATTAACAGGTGATAAAACTGGTCGAAAACCCATTCGGACAACTTGCTTTCCAGGTTGCAGTTGGCTGTTTTTGTATTTTCCGTCTCATTTCAGACAGACCTATAAAACCATATTCTCATAACTGTTTTTATTACTCTGAATGTTTTGGATACTCATTTTGCTGCAGTATGAATTTAGGGTAGGAAGCCACTCTGATGTGAAACAATAGGTAAGTAGTAAACCTTCCACAATTATGGATGAGTATCAGCCATCAGTTTGGATGTAATTCTGATGTAATAAGCAAAAACATCTCCTGAAGGAAGCAAATGGATTCATAATGCATGACTGACAAGATGAAACACTGTCCAGAGTGTTGAAGGCTGAATAAGCTTATGGGCAATTCAGAAATTAATGTAATCTCAATTAGTTTAAAACTCAGAGACATCGAAAATTGTGCTGACTTTATCTACAGTGCAACTTGAAGATCTTAATGTACTACAATGATTTCCTCCACTTACAGGCAGGGTAACAGTACTTGACTTCTTATTTTGTAATCAACTAGAAAGATGGTGTTTGTCCCCCAACACACTACATTAGGGCTCTAATGGAATAATCTATGGAAAATCAATGAGCTGCATTTTCCCAGGCTGCATTTTTGAGGATGTTGCACTTGGCTGTTCCTTCTCTCCCAAGAGACTTTGGAGGTGTTGAAGACTGCTTATTTCGTTGTAGCCCAATCGATAACCTCATTACTCTTTGTCAAGTTAAATCCAACTGCCCCAAGCAATGAAAGTCACAAGAAAGTCATCTGTGCCACCGCTGCTCTGCACAGACACGCTCACTGTGTCCAGTTATATTTGCCAGCATCTTCCTCATGTCTGCCTCTGACTTGACATTCAGTCTCATTTCAGCTAAATGCAATTTTGGAATTTATATTGAATCACCTTCTCTACTGTCATATTTTCCTTTCACACATTTTCATTAACACATTGTAACCATTCAGTTAAGACTGTGGATTAAGTGTGTTAAAAGCACAACTGGGTCAATGGTAATGTATTGTTGCTGCAATATCATACTATTCCAAAAGGAAAAATCTGTAGATAAATTAATTAAAGATTAGTAGAAATGTAGTGGTGTCCATTCAAAATGAAAATGTGCAGCCGTTAAAAACTACTCTCATGAGATTTTTATTTCCTTGAAACTCAGTTGGAGTCAAATAAGGATGACCAAAAGCATCTAGCCTGACCAAGAGATTGAAAATTACTTCGCAGTGGATAGAAATCAATGACAGTGGAGGGCATTTGAAAATTAAATTTCTAATAATGACCCTGACTGCAACTGTCTAATTGGAGTCAAAGTCAGAGTGAATGGTAATAAGGACACCAACCTGTCTATTCATAGTTTCTTGGCCATGTGCTCACAGGGAACAAACACACTTTCACGCATGGAGTATGTCTGTACAGAAACTAACACTCAGAGGGCCTTGACATGTATGAGACAAAACATAATCAAAACACACATCAGGCCTGTGGGGAACAGGTGTGTGGGGAAAAGCCATTATGTGGGTTTTGATGGAAAAGCATAACTTGGGTGCATAGTAGAAGAAAAAAAAAAGAAGGAAAAGCAGACTCAAATCAAAGTTCACAGACACAACAGACTTTAAATGAAAAGATGAGAGCGATGAGTTTGCTTTGATCATGAAAAGTAATCCGTTACTGTGCAAACCTGTGTAAAAACATATTCATCCTGAACAACTAGTGAGTTTGTGTCTACATGTCCAGGGAAGAGGTATTGTCTGTTGCCTTCTGTGCATCTTTGGGCTCGGCACTTCACGTACTGAGCACCTGGAAAGAGGCGAAAGGAAATCGATCAGAAGTAAATTACAACCATCTACCTTCTAACTGTACTTTGTATTCACTGGAGCTTCTATACAGTATCTATA
>JBAMYA010000007.1:8962793-8988873 GCA_037176975.1 Arrhamphus sclerolepis
AATTGAATGCATTACTTTCTAACTGATATCATCTGTCTTGGCTGTCCATGACTTTTTGCACCTTCCTTTCTTCGTGTGTTAATTGGTGGGGAGTTTTGTTTGTTTGTTTGCTCTTGTGTGGGTTTTTTTGTTTTGTTTTGTTTTGTTTTTTGTTTGTTTGCTTTTTTGTTTGTTTTTGTTTTTTTTACCTCATTTCACATTATTACACATAATTGCATTTAGCTATGGACACCAGTGGTTTGATTTCTTCCAATGTGTAAATTGTATGACTTGTTAATAAAACGCTGTAAAGCCCAACCCGAAGAAATAATGCATAGAATTTTTATTTATTCTTTTAATCTGGAGTCTTTTTTGGCCCTTTAGCAAAATTTACTATATATATGTATGTGTATGTATGTATGTGTATATATATATATATATACATGTATATGTATACATATAATTTGTATAGAATTGTATTGTTTGTATCATGTCTTGTACATCTGCATTTTTTTTTTCAAACAATTGCCCTTTTCAGCACTTTGTTATTTTGCAACATTTTAACCATGCAATACATGGAACTGAGGCAATAACAAGAACTATTTTTTTCTTAGCCATCGAACAACTGCTTCTTTCTTTGTAACTGCTGCCCTTTTCAATCTCTGTCTTTTATTTACCAAGTGGTGAGCAAGAAAACAGTTCCTGTCCTTGTGGCAGAGGTGTACATTGTATTTTCCACAGAACACATGGGAAATATAGATTCATCAGATCTGATTTCAATTATTTGTTCTAAACATCACACTTCAATATGTAATTTGTGTGATTTATTCATAAACATTGTATTATGCACTATGGTTGATATAATGCGTATTGCAACAAGAAAAAAGTTCCAGAACAATTGAGGGATCCGTTGCTAACTTTTATTTTCAGCCAGCTGTATCAAATTTGAAACACACTTTTTATGCATATATAAACTAAAATGCAAAAACCATAAGTAATTATACTTTGCTTTCATAGAATAAGTATTCATTCTAAAATATTTGAAACTATCTAGAAGAAAATCTCATGGTAAAGTCTTCAAAATGCCAGTATTATTCTCCTTGACACAAACAGCAGGGGCTAACAAGAATCAACCATTTTGAAGTGTACCATGTGCTGTGTCAGAATTGTTGTGATGCAAAAGTTGTCCACCAGGGAGAAGACAAGTCTCAGATTGTATACAACATGTTTTCACGAAATATTTTTACCATATGATGTTCAAAGTGTATATATCAAACATGATACATGTGGCATTATAATGCTAACATCTGGGCCCATTTGGTCTGGAGTTGTATGGTTTTACTGTGTACCTTTGAAGGTATAGAACCATAACTACTTCTATTAATCTTGGTGTGTTATCCTAATATTCATTAAGCCATGGACTGGAACCAAAATCAGAAAATATAGTGAGGTGAAACATTACAATATAAAATGGAATCTCTTATAAAACTTGTAGGTTTTCAATAATTTATTGCAAGGAGTTTTGGAGAACTTTATGCAATGCAACATCATTCACATATTTCTTAAAGTCTCTTCTGTTTACTCACAGACTCAGCTTTTAATGGCTTGGCTAGAGGGGAGTGAGCTGGAGCCAAAGGCAGTAGTAGGTCCAAATTGAGATTTTTTAGAAGAGAAGTCCTTTACCTAAAATGACCCATTTCACTGCCAAATACATAATTCTGACTTTACAAAGTAAAAGCATTTATTTTCTACCTATATAACAGAGACTGGGGATTTTTTTTTCTAACAAAGAAAAATGTCATGTTCTTGCACTAAAATGAAGTAAATTGGGAGCTGGGTAGCTTGTAGCTGTCAAAAGACTTTGCTCTCATGGATTACCCTTATGTGATCTGATAGGTTTTACTCCTGGCACCTTGTGATAATTTGGTCTGCCTTTTGTGTTGTATGTTGACAGAAAGTTGTATTTCTCCTCCAGTCTGCTCTGTCTCATTTCTATGTATTTTGGTCAAGAATGACATGATATAAACAAAGCATACAATAAAACCAAATTTCCTCTCAGTTCATGAGCAGACTAAAACCTAATTTGTCATAGAAACCTTGAAAAAGCTAACATTTTCATATCTGCAATAGCCTTCACTCAGTTAGAAATCCTTTTCCCAGTTTTCAATGAAGCAAACTGAGAACAACTAAACTTGCTCTCATTGTATGAATTCTCCGTGTACTGCATATTTATGCACATATAACTTTTATTCAGATTCTTAATTAATCAAATCTCTCTAATATGAATTTCCAGTTGACCCAATCAAAAGCTTTTCTGCATCAAGTATAATGGTGAAATCTTTCTCACTTAAACTAAGGAGCAATGTATTAAGTTTTAAAAAATCTGCATGTGTTAGTGGATGTAAACCACCTTTAATAAAACCTTCTTTTTTTTCCAACTTTTTTTTTTTTCTAAGGCTACCCTGTTGAATCCCTAACCATAGTAATTGTTGTTTGTTTGTTTGTTTGTTTTTCATTTGATTTGACAAGTATTTCCCAAATTTATTTCTCTGGTGACAGTGTTCTTGTCTTAACCTGTGGATCAGGAACTGAATATACTATTACTACTTTTACTTTTACTATTTTATTTAATTGAAACTCATATTTTCTCAATTTGTTGTGTTTTCTCTTTGGGATTATTCATATTTATGGGTTATAGTTGATTTTTTTTCCTAATTTGTGTTGTTGTTCCTTTTATTTTTTTTTGGCTATTGTACACAGAAAATAAAAAATAAAGTCATTTTACCCCTTAATACAACTTCCCCTGTTTCCTGGTACAATTAGACTATATTAGAAATGTGAAGTGAGCGTATTAGATAAAACAACCAAATCCTGACATTTTACTTTCAAAACATACTTGCTCAAATAAATTTAATTTCCAGTAGAGGACAACGATAATGTGACCAACATGGACAAATATTGACACTGTTTAGCATGCTTTAACTGACAACATGTTTGAAGAAAAAAAAAGAAAAGAAAAAAATAGAGTCAGTTATCATTGCAGGAAACATTTTTCCTCATAAATAATGAATTAAGTGCTCTTAGATTAATATGTAAAACATCTGTCATCTGTGGAGCCTGGGTAATTGTGAAAAACAGGAATAATTGTTTCACTTGAGGCGAGCAAAATGATTCGTCACCCCTTCTACCAATCAACTGGACTTTCTGCTTATTTCTCTAACAGTTCTGTACATTCATATCATGCATTCTCACAGTGTGACAGGATAAGCATGAGCTGGAGGACGATAGCGTGGCCAGTAATGGACACATTATCATCCTGCTTACCTTTTGTCGGCGCGCCTTTTGTGGGCAAGCTGACAGAGGTGGAGCTGCCATTAGTTTTCAGTGATAACGCCACGAAGTTGCATTTGCATGGCAAACACTCAATGGCCGAAAGCAAATTAAAAACCTATTTGTTTGTTTTTTTTTAAAAAAGGCACCGGTGAGAATTTGAGACAGTTAAAGCCAAGAAAAAGACTGGATGCTGTACGATGTAAAGCAAAAGTTCATAATGGTGTGGTGTTTCCTCAGTGGTGACAGTTGAGGGAACGAAAGGCACAGAAGAGTGATGCCACGCTGCCTGTAATACTGTAATACTGAGCAGGTAATTGTCTACATTTTCAATATAACGTTTGGTTCAGGTGATTAGATGTGTTGTCACTCAGAAAACCTCTGTTCATCTTTGGTCTCATAACCTACAGTAGTTGAAGTATTTGGCACCATGCACCCATGTATTCTGGAGGAGTTAAAAAAAAAAAAAAAAAAAAAGGTAGAGGCTGAGCATTTTGATTGTTTACTTTCAAAATTCATCATACAAATTTTCCGAGCGGCACTTATTCGACTTTTAAGTACAACCTTGCAGATATGTGATATTCATCATTTGATGGTAAACTCTGTTCATTTCTTTAGTTCTGACACCACTTTTCATATACACTACTCACAAAAACTTAGGGATATTTGTCTGATGGGCGGCATTTATGGAAAATGTAAGAAGTTCATGCTATAAAGATATTTTATCATGAAACTTGATTAGAATTATGCAGTTGTTTTTTTAAAAACAACAGCTAACAACAGTGATTCATGGACCAGACACTTGTGAAATTTCATTCAAAACCCAAATATCCCTAAATTTCTGTGAGTAGTGTATATCCATGTTAACATTTTAATTACAGAGGCTAGGTGATGTGTCCCAACAATTATAGTGGACTGTGCATGTTTTCTGTACAATACATGCACACATCAGAAAGAGTTTTGTTTGGGACATGCAGGGAAACAATAGAATAAACTAAAATATAACACATAAGGTGATGAATCCCAGTGCATGTATATACTGGAAAGAAAGACAGAAATATGTTGGAAGAAAATCACAGATGAACAATATCAGAGATAACTTTGAAAAAAATTATATATCAAAGTAGCAGAGGATCTCTATTTTAGAAGCAACATGCAAATGTTGCCAATGGAGAACTGTGCCTTTTTATACCCCCAAAGTATACAAATTATGAGCTCACACAGCCACTGAATTATTTGTGGCAGACATAATTATCCTCACAGCATGCACATGCACACACATAATAACTTACTAAGATAGTAACTTTTCTTAAGATATTACACATACAATCTATTCTAAAGTTTAATATTTCCTTTGTCTTTCTTTTAGTTAATATTTTAGGCAACTTTAACAATATACCAGTATATGATTTCTAAGAAAAAAATGCTCTAATATTCAAGTTTTAAAAATTGAGAAAAAAAAAGGGTTTTTTTTCTTTTTAATTCAGCAGATTTATTACTTAAAATCATTAATTTGCAAACACATTGCATGCGTACAATGGGCTTAAATTTAAAAAGAGTACTTCCTAAATCAAAATATACACAAGAGGGCAGAAAAGTAACCTGTGTCTTTATCTGTGCTGACTCAGCAGGTAAAATATTAAATAAATAAAGAGTTGATCCACCGTATCAGCGTCACTGCTTTATATTATATTATATTATGAACTGACAGCCGATGCCTGAATTTTGTCTTGCTTTGCATTTTCATCATAAATTTAAAAGTCACAAATTGTTGCACAGAAACCCAATGGAAAGTTGTTAACTGTTTGGTTTTCCAAATATCTTGCAGTCAGATGCTTAGAACTTTCTTCAATACAAGCCCAGAAGAGATAATATATGCCCATGAAGTGTGTAAAACAGAAAACTACTGCATAAAATCAGGAAATAAATGCAATTAACTTCAGGTGTTGTGTTTGAATATCCATACTTCACTGATTACACTTAAACGCAGTACACTCACATTACATGGAGAGTACGGCAAGTAAGTATCATTTCAAATCACATACCCAATGATCCACTTAACGGAAGTTATGTCACAATTGCCACCTCTACCCATCACCCTCCCAAATTATTAAATTGTAAAACCACAAAATGTTATATCTTTAATTTTCTGGAGCGGTAGCCTTCTTTCTGTCCGCCTGGCTCTGCCTCTTCCACTACATAAGATGGTGGACGTGAAGTACGAAAAGTACACATAGTTCTGCACTCAGCGTTTTGGCCATTTTGAGTTCACCATCCGGTTCCTTTCAGTACACTTATTTTTGGCGTGATCGTAATTGGATCACCCTACGTACTCAACCTGAGTAAGGCAAGTATGGATAGTGGAACACAGCAATGTGTATCACATTTTGATGGTTGTCCACAGTCCCTGGACTGCTCATCTTCATGACATTGGAAAAGATGAAGTGTGTATAGACTTTAGATTTATTTTGTCTTAACTTTTACCAAAATATTGATTCCTATTTATTTGCTCATTTATATGGCCTCTACTTTGACTCTAACTCCATTACTGTTCAAAACAAAAGCAACCAGTCATTTTAAAGGGGTTGTTCCAGAATACACTGACTGAGGATTGTGTTTTCGAAATGTGCCATTTTGCCATTTTGCCATTTTGCCATTTTGCGTTCAGAAGTTTTCAATCATCTCCATTGATTGCAGAGTGTGTGTGTGTGGCACTTTGGGGTGGGTCTTTTGTAACTCACAAGATAGGAAAAGCAATTTTCTCTCTCCAACTAATACATTCCTGTCACCATAAACTGCCAAGTCAAACAATTATTTAAGCTGACTGCCACCTGAGCAATCCCTGTCATCTTTAAACATGATAGTAGCGGCTGTGTTGCTTCAGGCAATGTGCTGCTTCAAGGCCCAGTGATTCTCAATACATAATGTTACCAAACTGGGATCGCTTGGTGTGCCTTATCGAAAGGAAAGATAAAATCAGCCATGACCTTTAGACACAAGTCTTCTATCTTCAAGTGTCACAGTTGCACGTAGACTGCCTGTATAATGATCAATAGATATTGTCCCATCTGAATTTCAATTTTATGATTTCACAATCAGAAAATGCATAAATTTGTTTTCGTAAACTAATCACAATAACAGTATGTGCCTACCTCACGGTGGCAGCTATTAAACTAATTAATCACATGCAAAATGATCAAATATGATTTGGCAACCACTTTGTCTCTTTGATTAAATGTGAAAGATAAAGAGTGCATAGGTGCGTGAGAATGTTAAGCAGAGAATGATAGAGACAGTAGAAAATCAAGTGAAGTCAGTGTGCTAGAATATAAAGCTGATGGCAGTCCTGTATTTGCTGCTTAAGTGCTGAGGAAGTGCTGAGAGGATATGTTGATGTGATGCATTATGGTCCCCAAGCACAAATGATTCATGAAAAAAAGGCTTTGGCATGCATGTCATTTGAGGAGGAAAAGACTGGGATTTTATTGAATTATTTCTACAGAGAGGGTGAAACTTGAATCCTGCCTGTGTGTGTGTACATATATATATAGGCCTATATATATATATATATATATATGTGTGTGTGTGTGTGTGTGTATATATATATATCACCGTCAAAAAATTTGAGTGCATCAGGAGGATGGACCCCAGTGGTGTCCATCCTCCTGATACTTCAATATCTGAGACAGCAGAACTCCTATGAGGATGAGGATTGTGTCCCTGGTGCCAGGGAAGTCAGTGTGCTAGAATACTGCGGGGGTCATCCGGGACCTGTGCTGGGCCTGGGTATGCCCCTGCTGGCGGATTGGGTGCCTAGGGTGGCCCCCTGGGGGCGGACCTGCAGACACTGGTACGCCTTGGTCCTTCTCACTTGTTGCTGCTATTGAGTCGCTTGTGGGTTGAGGGTGGTAGCTCTCTGGCCTCTCCTGGTGGAGGTTGTGTCGCCCTGGTTTCTCCTTCCTTCCCTCTCTCCCTCTCTGTCATCTCCTTCTTCCTCCATCTGTTGCTGGTTGGTAGGTGCTAGGAATGGCACTGGTGCTGCTGAACTACATGGGGTGATGGTTGCCAGATCAGCGCTTTTGTTACATGTGTATGTATTTGATATGTGTGCATGTGTATGTGTATGTACACCACTCACATGTTTGTAAATATTTTATTATATGTTTTAATGGAACAACACTAAAGATATGACAGTTTGATAGAAAGTAGTCAGTGTACAACTTTTATAACAGTTTCAATTTGGTGTGCCCTCAAAATAACTCAACACAGCAATTATTGTCTAAACTGCTGGTAACAAAAGTGAGTACACTTAAGTGAAAATTGTGCCCAATTATCCATTTTCCTGCCCTGGTGTCATGTGACTCGTTACTGTTACAAGGTTTCAGGTGTGAATGAGGAGCAGGTGTTTTAAATTTGGTATTACTGCTCTCACTCTCTCTCACACTGGTCACTGGAAGTTCAACATGGCACCTCATGGCAAAGAAGTCTCTGATGATCTGAAAAAAAGAATTGTTGCTCAACATAAAGATGGCCTAGGCTATAAGAAGATTGCCAGAACCCTGAAACTGAGCTGCAGCATGGAGGCCAAGACCATACAGCAATGTTAATAGCCAGGATCCAACCAGAACAGGCCTCGCCATGGTCGACCAAAGAAGTTCAGCGGAAGTGCTCAGCATGCACTGAACAGGTTGTCTTCTCAAAAGGGACGTATGAGTGCTGCCAGCTCTGGGGAACTACAGTTCACTGAGGGAACCATGAATGCCAACATGTACTGTAACATACTGAAGCAGAGCATGATCCCCTCCTTTTGGAAACTGGGCCGCAGGGCAGTATTTCAACATGATAACGACCCCAAACACACCTCCAAGATGACCACTGCCTTGTCAAAGAAACTGAGGGTAAAGGTGCTGGAATTTGCCGAGTATCTCTCCAGACCTCAACCCTACTGAGCATCTGTGGGGCATCCTCAAACAGAAAATGGAGCTCAAGGTGTCTAACATCCACCAGCTCTGTGATGTTGCCATAGAGGAGTGGAAAAGCATTCCACTGGCAACCTCTGAAGCTCAAGGTCATTTTTTTTAGGGGTGTACTCACTTTTGTTGCCAGTGGTTTAGACATTAATGGCTGTGTGTTGAGCTATTTTGAGGACACACCAAATTTACATTGTTATATAAGCTGTACAATGACTAGTTTACATTGTATCAAAGTGTCATATCTTCAGTGTCATCCCAAGAAAAGATATAATAAAATCTATAGACACACACATATATGCACCACTTGTTTTCTCTTGACCACTTTTCTGTACTTTCAACATACTTCGTTAATAGATGAATCTGGCTGTCTTATGTTTCTATGTTTTGCCTTTTATTTGTAACACAATCCACTACACATTCACTCACCTACTCCACAACACACCACACACCTACCAACCTCCACCGTCTGGTCTCTTTGTCTGTCCTGTCCTTAAATGTTTCACTATTGGTGATTTTGGTCCTCTCTGACAGAAACAGGGTTTCAGGTATAAATAAAATATGTTAGATCAGACTGTCAAATAGGGCTGGTAAAGGACACATTCACTCTCACTCTCACTCACACCTACACACTCATACCTGCAAATAAATAAATGCATACATACATCTGCTGCAAGATTGAAATGCATATATAGCTAACTCAGAAAGCTTTTGCCAGATTATGGCACTAACCATTAATATATGCAGACAGTGATTAAAAAGAAAAAAAAAGAAGACGAGGATAAAGGGGAAGAACAATGGATGGACATCTATCACTGGCAAATTGAACATGTTTCTAATATTGCAAAGGCCTACCAGTGGCCAGAAAAGCTGGTCTGAAAGGCAGCGTTGAGGCACACTAATAACGGCAGCACAAGAACAGGCCCAAAGCATGGGGACAATAAAGGTCACGTACCACCACACCAGACAAGACATCAGATCAGGCTGTACAGCAATTGCCCAAAGACAATCAGCTACAGCAGGGTAAGATGCAAAAAGTTACGGTGGATATACAACACAATAACAAAGCAAGTGGAATATCTGTGGGAAATATAAGTTAGAAGTCCCAAAATCTAAATATGACTCATTTAATTAGTTACCAGTTTATTGAATCCTATTATTTATAAATAGAGATACCAATAGAAAGACTGACTGACAGACCTGTGATGGCTAACCAGCCAGGGTTTAGTGCTCCTTCCTTAGTCTCAGTCTGCAGTAAGTCAAACTACACCATAATAGGCAGCAAAAGTACCTCCTATCAGCTTCCAGCATCGTGTTTTTCCAGTTGACCTATTACATCACACACCAAAAAAACTTGATAAATCTTTCAATTTGTTTGTTACCAAACTGGACAGTCTTAAAGCTTTGAACATTTTTATGGGTTCTGTATGGTTTACTTAAAAAAAACTGAACTTGTGTGTGTTTCTTTTTAGTTCTCCTTGGTTTTTTTTTTTGTTTGTTTTAACTTTATCTTTTTTATTTTCAAGGTCTTTCAAGTGTCTTTAATTGTTACTTTATAGTATCTGTTTTTTAAATGTGTTTTGTGCTTTTTTTATTTCAGCCAGCTTATAAATAAAGTGAGACAGAGGAGAAAATAATAATAAAAAAAAGAAGACTGAGTCATTTTTGGAATAGACCATATATATAATGTAACCACAAATTGTGAGTTAGAAAAATTATTTTCTTGCATGAGAGCATCTTAAAAATAAAATCTGTTCCTCGAGAACAAAGTTACAACGTTCTCTTTTACTCCTTCCTGCTCCGCCATCAGTTCTGTTTATAGATGAGAAATGCATTCTGGGATACACTACCATCTCAAAACTACACAAGTGTCCACTGGATGCGTTGTTGTTCGGCAGTGCAAGAACACATCCGGGAATTTTGATTGTACTTGAATATACTCTACATACAACTGGAACAGTTCTTTAGCTGAAACTGATGACATTTCTCAACCACACAAGTACAGACAAGTGCACATATTGAGAAGAAGCCATTGTCCTACCTTTTTTCTTTTCCCTGTATCAGTTCATCCCTTTTGCTAACCCTCATTTTCCCAAAACTCTTCTTTGCTGTTCGGCTCTTTGCCTGATTAGTTTTAATTTCTGTTTTTTTCTTTTTTTTTTTTTGTTTTGTTTTTGTTTTTTTACCTTCTCTCGTAGTGCTTTTGGTTTATTAAAGGGCATTTTGCTCTTACTCCTGCCTTCTTTCTCTTCTGCATTTTGTCCACCACTTTCCCTGCATACCAGTATTTCTCTGTCTTGTTTTCTCCTGGGGTGTGAAGAGTGAAACATACACAGAAGGCATAGACCAGCTTCAGTCCAGTCTAATATTTTACCTCTAGGAAAATAAACCAACTTCATCTGCATTATCTAGGTGCAGATGAAGTTGGTTTAGAGAACATCTAATTATTTCTGAACAATGTGCACTGCACTGTAAAAACAAACAAACAAAAAAAATTAAATCTGTGACAAAAATCTTTGTCTTATGAATGATGAATGGCTACTAGCGGTTTGAACAAGCAAGACTGTTTTGTTTTGTTTTTTTACACTTAACACTGACTAGCCTACATGTAGGTATGAATGGACTTCTTGACTGATCATCATTGCTGATGAAAAACATCCGTATGATCAGATTCCTCATGGGAATGTTTAGACTGCCATTGGACAATGCTATAATGCTATTTCCTAATACTGCAGGCAAAACCAAACTGATAATAACATGCAGCTGTCATGTTACTGGTCAGTATTGACATCTTAAGAATGAGACTTGGAACGTGTTACATGAAATTGCTAGCTATATACAGTATATTTCTACAGCTAAAACAATTTTCATTGAACCAGACGTAATAGCCATCACTACTGCACTGCCTATTCTATTCCTAGAAATGGATGACCTCAGGAAAAGTCCACCTGGGTTGGGGCCACAACCAGTAGCTAAAACTCCAGTGATTTTAGGCACACAGCTGCAGCTTCTGTCAGCATCTTACAATCACATCAGTGGATAGTGCAACCCCAAAGGCTTGAGACAGGTAGGATTAATGAACAGGCGTTTAGTGCTGACACCCCAGGGGACAAGCAGGTTGAGGGCGAGAATGGCTGGTAGAGAAGAAATATTTTGATTTGGCTTTGTTCCTCTGGTGCCAACACTTTGAGATTCATATTGTGTGTGGGGGGGGGGTGAAATCAGAAACTAAACTGAACATTAGTTTAAAATGAAAAAGAAAAAAATATAACAGAAAGTTAAACATTCTATTGCAAAGAATAGAATGGAATAAAGTGTGAACACATAAACCTTTTTTCTTTCTTTTTCATCAAGCTTAGTATGTATCAAAACACCTTAATCTGGAATCCATAAAATGAAAAATGAAATAAATAATAAAAGGCTTCAGAAGGTTATATATTAGCCCTGATGACTGCATATCATTTTATTTTATTTTTAGCATTATTATCATTATTATAGCGATCTTACCACCATGATTTACAGTGAATCCTAAAAAGAAATAAGGGTAAAGTAGAAAAATGTGAAAAAAAATATATCAGGAAAACAAAAGAACATTAAAACTTTTTCCTTTTCTTTATCTGAGTCTTTCAACAGCGGGAGTTTTTTAAATGCACTTTTCATCATCCAGTAACTGCAGAATTCTGGTCAAACACCTCTGTGAATTGGGAATCCATTCCATTTGATTTTATGGATCAAAGACTTTCTGTGCAACCAACACTGGCATGTTAAATGGAATGGCTGTCTATCTAATGAAGCAGTTTTAAGTACAGGTGTCCCCAGGGCCGTGTCATTTCCTCTCTCTTTTTTTTTTTTATTGTCTGTTTATACCAATGACATTATGTGCACCAATAACAGCCTCGTTCTGATTAATGTTGACAACATGACCCAGGAGGCCTGTCTGATTTCCAGTCAGTCAAAGCAAAAAGACAATGCTACAAAAACAGAGGGGAAAAGGTGCCTAAAGAGAACAGCCAGCCTCATCAGTGTGTGGCTGCTCTTACACCAAAGTTTGCAGTAGCTGGCCAAAGTATGTGATCACTACCTTCCTCTCATGGTATGAGAACATTATTTATATCATCATTTAGCAGTTGCAGAAGTCAATAAACACACTTATTACTCTCTTTGGCTTTAACACAGTGTCCTGGTTTGGTCAGCTATCTGTGAAGAGCTTACAAAAATGGTCAATCAGGGGCCTAAAATCATTTGGCTGCCAATATCTTCCTGATTACCAGCTGGCATGCACACTAAGACTTATGCCTTCAAGGGAAAGGGGTCTGAATCTCTTCATATACAAGATGTGCTGCAATGGCTGCTTAGAAAGATTACCACCATAGATGTATCACAGCTCAAACACATGAAATAAAGGACTAAAATATAAATTTACATTGCCAGCATCCTCAGCCTTGTGTATTTATAGATATTCTTAATTTGTTTACTTTCTGCTTTTCTCTCCAGGTATAAGGAGCACATCATTACAAATCATGAATCTTTATATCATCATTCCTATTCAAATTCAGGACAGACAGCAGCAAGAAACATGAACTGGCAATCAATAGTACATGCAGTTAAGAGGCATGAATTTAAAAGGGATTTTGTGGAGTATGTTTTATTCCCATGGTCGAGTCCAATCAATGTCATTACTCTTAAAGTCAGAGACCAGGGGGTTATGACTCCAGGCTTTGATGTCTAAGACAATCTCAAAAATTGCAGGATAGTTAGAAGACTGACCTGCAGACAGATTTGAGGTCTTCCACGATGAAATTCTTTATCAAATCTGAACTTCAGAAGATCCCCCACTGGCGCTTTCACCTTTACCTTCAACATCTTTCTCATTTTACTCTGAGGGATTTGACATCTTTGCCAAATCACAGGAAATATCTTCAAGTGAAAATTTGATCCAAGACTTTAGGAATGAAGTAATTTTCCTTCAAATGTCTCTTTAAGATTGAATTTATTATCAGTCATTTACATCAAATATAGCCTGAGCTCTAACATCTAGTCATAAAATCTCATTAATTTAAATACTGCAGTTTCGCTTGTACCTTCGGAACCACAGAGTGGAGTTCAGACTGCATAAATCTCAAATGTTGACTGGTTGCATTGACAAGCCCATCAGAGATGAACCAGTGAACAGTGTTATGCAGCAGAAAAGGCTATTGATGGTGAAGACATCCTAAACCAACCACATATTTCTCTATCCGTCCAACAAATCAGATTTTATGAGGTGCATATCTGTCTTTTTTCCGATGATGCATCAACATAACCAAAAGTATGTGATTACGACATGCACTGCAAAACAGACAATGTACCGGATAGAAAAAGCAATTAAGACTGAATTATGTATTCCTTTCAGTGCTGACACACCTGGAAATATCTGCATATTTGTAGTTTTAGTGAACCATAGAAGTCTTTAGATGAGGCCCAAAATGATTGTGTCTGCTATACACTCTTTTGCCTAGCAGATTAATATGATCTAAATCACAGTAAAAAAAAAAATGCAGAACAGCTCATCTGTTTTGCTTAAGGCTGTTAGTAGTTTGAAGATATTCATGCCTGATAAATGCATGTGTTTGCAAACACGTTTGCATGCTGTATACTGTAAAGTGTGAGATAAAATCTCCTTGGCTTTGTCTTTTTCATGATAAAATGCTGCGCACTCGCAATGTGTGCAGCTGCAATGTGCGTGTGTAAGGGATGGAGGGAGGGTTATGTGGATGGATACATATCTTGTCATCCATTTAAGTTGTGCTCAATCCCACTGAGCCGTTTCTGAAGTGTAAAGCTTGGGATCATTGTAACATCAAACATACAGCAACACTGTGTTATTCAGATACAAAATTAGAAAACTGAGTTAAATGTCAATAACAAAAATATGTTTAATTTGTTAAAAGGTCTGACAGTGTCTCATCAGGGTCACATTAAGGGCAAGATTAGACTCAGTTCTTTAAATTGCAGCTACTACACCATCCTGGGAGATATTACTTGATTATTTCATAAATAATTAATGTGTTGTGATTGCTGCCAAAATGCCTGCGCCCTCCTACAGCTGGTGTCACGTCAGATTTACCTGCGAGGTTAACTGTTAATTTAGAGTTCATGTCACAAATAGTTTGTTGAAATAAATGATTATACTCTGCAAGCGCGCAGTCAAAAACATCCATCAGGCGCCTGATGGGTACGACTGTGATGAAAAAAGCTACTTCCATCGTTCGTTTAGACAGTATCAGAAAAACATGATCGCATATACAAAAAAGACAAACATGTTGCTCAGTGCAAGACTATTTGTCAGGGGAGGAAAAGGAAGCAAATTGCCTTCTTGCGCACTGCATCATTCGTGCGTAAATTGTGGCATTGTTAGGGAAGAGATGTGTTAAGTTGTTCATTTTCAAGCAGAAGGAACATGACTATGACTGGGTTAGAATGAGCGGTATTTATAATCATATTATGTGGTTAAGTGTTTGTTGTTGTTGTTTTTTTTGTCATACTGAAACTCACGCTGCTGTTGTGCCCGGACCAGTGCACCATCGCCTGGTTGTGCGCCGAGTCTCCCGACAAAGCAAAAGTGGAAGTGTCCAAATAAGGCTCACTTTGCTTCGGGTTTGACCCGCTGGCTTCATCCCCAGTGCGACGATACTCGGTTCTGGAGTTGGAAACACCTTGGACAGTCTCCGCGAACCTCTCTCTTGAATGCGCTTCTCCATCTATATTCATATCCACATTTTCGTTGAATGATGCTCCCACACTCCTTTTTATCTTCTTTGCCTTCACAGAAAACCTGCGCTCTGGCATCATGGTCGCTGCAGGTCGCTCCTCGGAGATGTTACCACACTTTTTAACAGGTACTTTGCGCCCGCTGTGATAGTTTGCACTGATGCCCACTGACGTCTTATTTCCACTCGGGGTGTCATTCTTCATTTGCTGCCCATAGCTCTGCTGTAAAACGTCCGTTTCCAATCTGCTTAAAACTTCGGAGCCTTTGTTGACTTTTTGTTTGACTTTGACTCCCGGCGATTCTCTGGTCTCACGTGCCTCCAGTGGTGTTTCCTCACAGCCATGAAATCTTGGGAAACTTACCTCCGCCTGAGCTTCAGTCTTGGGGTGAAAGGAGCAGAGCAACGCGCAAGCTAAAAGAAAAAAGCTCCAAAATGACCAAAGAACCATTGCGCTCTTCCAATCTCAGTCCAGCAGTGGAGGGAAAATATAGTGCAGCAGAGCTGTTCAACTTATTAAAAAATATTCAGTGGGTCATTTTTACCAGCAAGAAGCCGTCCAGCAGATCCAGTAACGTCTAAGAATTTAGTCAAAGTGAGGGCCAGCTGGGGAGGCGCTGCGCATCAGACGAGCGCAACGACGGAGAGTAACTGCAGAAACGGGTAGACTCGAGCTCGTGAGGACGTCTGAAAGAAGAGGGGAGGGATGTGAGGGGGGTAATTCTGAAATTATTCCACAATCTTAATGTTTTCTAGGACAAACGATGTTTTATTTACCTGTTTTATTAATCCGAAGGGAAAAAAGTTATTCAGATTAGTGCTTGATAGACTTGAAGCTTCTCGCAACAAAAGTAATTTACATTTTGCATAACAGCTTTCATTCTGTGGCCAGATTTTGCCTCTGAAACGACAGTTAGGGCGAAAAACATCATTTACTAGCGTCAATCACCTGTCAATTATGCACGGGAGCGTGCACGTGGGGAGAACGCTTGCATGATATTCCCCTCGACTTCTGATAAGCTTCCAGATTGCAGTTGTTTACAGCTGCTGACATCTAGATGCAGCATAAATAACAATGTGTGTTTTTGTCAGTGGCATAAATAGCACTCCATTAGAATGTTATTTACTACGGAAATACACACACACACACACACACAACTTCCAGCGCCCCCCCTCCCGAAAAAAAGACTTAAACTTGTTCTCTGATGACCATGGCACGATTCTCCCAATGACCCTTTTAATCTGGACACATTCCCGTTGTGCGTTATTAATTCACATTTAAAATGCACATTTGGAAAGTTGAGTGTCCTCCAAAATCGATTTGCTGTTTTCAAGGAATTAGCTTTAATTTGTGGAGCCAAAAGTGTCCTAAAAGGCAATTCCTGCTGATAAAAATCTCTCTACAAATATAAGTTGTTTGAGGGGGGGAAGGAAAAAAAAACACCTGAACTACCCAAATCTGCATCAACTGCAAGGCAGCTGTGTTCCAGTCATTTTCTGGAGAAAAAAAAAATGTTTAAAGCTTATTTTTATTCTTAGACCTAAACACAGAAGAGTGTAAATTACTCTTGAATTATTTTTTAAAAGGTCAGTTTTGTCCTCGCCTTATGCTTTGTTTCATAATGTTTACAGATTTTCAAAATGTTCAGAATTCAGGTTTGCTTCCCGCACTTTAGTGTTAGCTTATTTGTACTGTGGAAGACCTAAATGCAATTCAAATTACCACAAAGCTCCAGTACAACTACTCTTTTTTCAGTGTGTCACACGTATATGTTTATAGCAGCAGGATTAAGGGGTGGAGAGGTGAGCGTCAGGTCCAACTCCACTCTCCTCTTTTCTTGGAATCTGTGCTACAGGTTGAAGATATGAATTTTCAGTTTACAGCCAATTCATTGAGAATGGGAATACATAAAGTTTTGGAAGTGGAATAATCCTACTCTAATCTGGGTTGGTGATGTCACAAATGGGAACTGCCACAGAATGGCTCAAACTGTCCCAAACCCAGTGGTAGGGTTGTCTTATGATGCATTATGCATTCTAAAATTATTTCCAAAAGCTGAATATCTCAAACGTTTTTTAATAGTCTATATTTAATCTCTTTAACATATTGCTTGCATAGTGAAATGACTATGGAAGGTTGGCGATAAAGGTAAATACGATGATCACTGAACGTCTGAGCCTGAGTATCGTGCTGAGGACTGTCACCCCGATGCTTACTTCACAAAAAAAGGTTCTGAAACAGTATGCCATGTGGCAGCAGCGTGGATCAGGCCCTGGATAATTCTCCTAATCTGTTAACATGGGATTTAAAGTAAAAATCATCATCTTCTGTACATGCCAAGCTGCTAATGTGAAGCTGGTCCTAATGTACTGAAGTAAAGGACAAAGTCAGGTAAAACACACACAGGGAACCAACAAAATTCAAATCTTGTTTAAAAAAAAGAATAAAAAGATTGTAATAGAAAGGTTAAATATAAAAGAAAGCAATTACTAACATGATACAGATATAGTAATCAGCAACAGATCATAGGAAGAAAAACTGAATTAACAGGGAAGAACATGAAAGAACATGAAAAACAAAATAAAGCTATCTAAGGTGCAGAAGGGCAAACAAGCAGTGCAAAAGATGAAAACACACAAAAAAGAGAAAAAGATTAGAGCTAAATCAGTCGTAAAAACAACAAACAAAAAACGATACCATTTAATATCCTGTGGCTCTCAGTGGCTATGGAGGGCAAAGATGACCAAATTGCAATAAATGAATAACTCATGAAATAATTATTTAAATGTGTCATTAATTTAATAAAACTGGAAATAAATACACAAATAATTTATGAATTATAGAATTAATTCTATGTGTCAACATGAGCTGTAAAACAGTATAGTGTAGTGTGTAAAATCCAAAATTTTCAGACTTTAAAAGGTGCAAAGCAAAAGTAAGGCTGAAAATCTGGAAAGACAGAGGTTGACACAAGTTCATTGATGTGAATCGTACCTTCTGATCTCGCACACATTCACTGAAAATGCAGTGAAAACAGCAATCAGAGGGTCAGGCAGTGGTGCCATCCTCCTCCAAAGCCTCACTTTATGGTCACCATTTTTCAGCACGGCTGTACAAACAAATAGACATTCATACAAGTGAGAGCCCTGGGTAGCAGGTGCTACTGTTGCAACTCCACTGCATGCCAGACAACTAACTCTCATTCCCGCCAGAACGCCTCTGCAGTGAGGGTGTAATTGGACTGATCACACTCTGTTTACCCATTATGCTGCTAAAATGAAGTGGGCTGTTCCCAAACGTGTGTGACAGACCAGGGAGGAAGGAGCCTCTTACATCAGTGACAGATCTTTTAATCTGTACTAACCTTGGGCTGGGAGCACTGTGGAGTTTTGTTGTTTACTTCCTAGTGTGTGCATGTGTGTTTGAGTGACGCAGAGAAAAAGAATGAGAAGTTGAGCATTTGTGATTATATAAGGAAGCGTCTGGGGACCAGGCTTTAATGTGTCTGTCTGTGTGTATGTAGCGCACATCCTGTGAGTGTTTCAACCATTACAAGGAATATTGTCATCTTTTTGGTTGGAGAACATCTCAACAGATTCTGCATAATTCAGAGTTATGGTCAACGTGAAAAGAGAAAAGGAAAGATGAGTGGACCAGAATGAAAACTGCAGTACATCGGTGTAGTTCATTCAATTTCATGCACTCGCCTCCCCAGTGTAGATCATTAGCAAGATTATCAGATGTAATCATCTCATTTCTGTTTCTGCAAACTGTACGATCCCTTGCTCCCACAGAGGACAGAAAGCAAGCGCCAAAGCTTTCAGGACAAAATCCCATTTGTGCATCCGCTGTCTGCATCCCAGGCTTGTTAGTTCCAACATTTCAGTGATCCCGGTGGAGAGGATGCACATGCAGTAGCAGGAACCATAATGGCCAAAGACCAGACAGCTTGCACTCGCACGGAGGAGATGAACAGCAAGGTGCACTCCCAACTGTGCTATACCCAAGCCATTAAAAAGAGAGATTTTCTTTTATTGCAGATGGCAAAACACTTATTTTGTGCCTCCTTCCTTGTTCGGATGAAAGAAAGGCATTTCAAAATCACAGTGGGAGGAGTGGTTTAGCATAGTTTGCCATTGCAATAAACTAACCCTTTTACTGAAAACATAATTTTCCCCTTTTGAGAGTCACTACTTCTGTGATGTCTTATTTTGTGACGAGCACAGGAGCAAGACTGTGAGGATATCAACACGATTTATTCAGCCTCCTCAAGTTGAATATCAAACAACTGTAATGTTTCTGCAAGCAAAACAGTCTGATATGTGCTGCTTGAGTTTTAGTTTGTGCTCCTTCATTCATACTCATTAACTAAATGAGTTACTATAAGGTCAGTCACATATTATTACAAATTAGGTTGTTATGTCTTGGCCCTCCTATCTGCAGTAATAGCATTGTAACTGGAAACAGGAGGATTATAGGGACTAAAGCACCAGCAGTCAGATAAATAGGTTGTAAAACAACACTTACATTACCTATACATTTCTTCCCAGTTATTTTTTCTTGCAAAATTACCTCTATAAAAAATGAATCACAATGAAAGACAAACAGGGATGAGTAAGAAATGTGTCGTAAAAATTGCAGTTAACATATCTGCAACATTGCCAATTTTGTTGACCAAGATTGAATTAGAATGTTGGAAACAGAATAATTTCAATAGACTCTTAGTCAATCTCAGTATCGAGTATCATGAGAGAATTTTTCCCTCTTCTTAGGAGCTTAATCAATAGCTGCGTTTTCATGCAATTAAGCCAATTTGAGGAGAGGTTTTGAAATGCCTCCTGAAGGAAAATGAGCGTCAGTCATGTTTCCATTACCTGAATTTAGGAAAATAAACTCCACAGTATCACTGTACAAGCAGAATGCTTGTCACTAACCACAAATTAAACTTCGAGAAGCAAAACAAAGTTTAAACCGGTATTTTCAAGGTGGGGTGCAGTCTCTGCAGACAGTCGTGCAGCGACTGGTTATAACCACACTGACTTTTCTGGTGACCTAATTCATGTGCAAAAAGCACAGAAATACACATACTGTATCCCAATTTAATGGTCATGTATTGTAGTCCTCAAGGCAGTTGCTATAAAAGGAAATAAGAGTGCAGGTACAGGGTGGAGAGACACAGCATTGTAAGGTATTTGTGACAGAGTGCTCATTTGAGGTGAGGAAGTTTTCCCTCCAGAATCTTCTACAGCTAATATGAGTGTGGCAAAGGAACACAGTAATGCTCCAAGCTGGAGCTCTGGGAACTGAGGCAAAAACGAGTTTCTGTGAGGTAACACAGTGAAAGTTAGAAAGGAAAAGAATCCAGGAAAATGTTGCTTCAACTAATGTCAAATCAGATTAAGTACATTTATGTAGAAACTGAGTTTCTGTGTTGATGGTCAACAACTTGCATAAACTATTATGAGCCTGAAAATGTTTTTCACAAGCCCCCGTATGACGGTAATGGTTAAATAGGAGGTTTTCACGTTCCTTTTAGTTATGAGGTTTGTAACATTGAGTCATATTGCATTTCTTACCCCGTTTGCATAATTTGAGATGATTGTAAGCAACAGATGAGGTGCTGGATTTTTTTTTATTGATTTTTTTTTTTGTGTGTGTGTGTGAAACATTACCAGCTGCAAATTATCACATGACTTATTCTACAATGCAAGAAACATAAATAAAATATGTAGATTTTTAGCCTTTACAGCATTCTCACAAGATATTTCAGCTAAAGGCAGAAGTCGACTCAGACCATTGGAAATCAGCCTGAGGACTCAGTCCATCACTTGTAGGGGTTGGACCTGGCAGGATGGTGGGCTGCACCAATAAAATGTGCGACCGGTCTTCACTCACAGTGAACAAAATCCTCGTACTAATGATGCATTTTCATTATAAAAGGATTGTTTTTTTTGCACAAGAACTCAGAGGACAGTGCAGAACAGGTTTACAGCCACCTTAAATTAATTAGTGAGAAACAATGATGGGAGTGTTTATCCTTTTGCACTGTATTTATTCTTTCTCTACTTGTTCAAGATCTTACAAGGAAAGGTTGCCAGTCTGGGTGGGTTGCAAACTTTTACTATAATATATTTTATCTTTTTTTTTTTTTTTTTTGAGGGCTTTTGACAGTGTCCCCTCCAGCAGATGGCGCCTACGAGATTGCCTCTATGGCCCATGCCAAAAGTCTACTCTACCAATCATGCATGTCCAAACAACCTCATTTCAAATGTTGCTACCACAACAACATCTGAAACGAGTGGCTCTTGAGCTGAAACAAGGACCAGAGCTCCACTGGGACCTGCCAGTTTCTTCGCCTGCCACTTGTGAGGGTATAGGCGTGGCAGTCTGTCAAGCTTATTGACTTTGGGTCCCAGCAGACTTCTGCTTGGAATAGTCACTCAGCTTCTTCATCCAAGCCACAACAGGCAAGCAAATGTTTATAGTGGGACCCCCTGTCTCAAGCGATGTTTCTGTGGCGACATCAGACATCAGCTGACACATGATAAATGCGAACTGCCTGCTGCTTAGCTAAGCTTCATCCTTGATGTCTTCCAGGCTGACCCACAGCCAGTGGTGTCGATGCTACTCTCTTTAGAATTACTATATTTATTCTGTGTTTTGGGCAGAAGTCAAGAATATGCTTAGCTCCAAGTAGTAAAAGTGATAAAGGCTATATATTTGCAGTGCTCACTGTCAATCAAAAGACTACTTCCCTAATTATACATACTTTTTTGCTTTGTATAATTTTAACTAATGTTTTTTGTTATATTTTTTGTTTTGTTTTGTTTTTTGGTTCTTTTAAACCAATCCCTATATAGTTGCCATGGATGTTAAGCCTAGGTATGAATTTTCAAACAGGCTGTAAATATGATTATTTCAACATGACATTTCCTTTTCACACTAAGGTCAACAAATATTGACTCAAGCCCCTAGTGGTCAGTTAAGGAGCTGCAACTTGAGTTCTGCCTTGGATTCAAACATTGGAAGGTAAAATGTTGATATTTTGACACGATTCAAAACAACCAAGATGGCTGCAGAATTTCAAATAACACCTTGGAGCAACAAGTTTGAACTGAAAAACTGACAACAGTTATTTACTGCAGTTCCCACTCCACTGCAAGACATTTTGTTTATCTTGTGTTGACACCAGTCAACGGGTGTGCTTCCTAAGTCATGTGCTTTGTGTCTCTGATTGGTTGTATGCCTGTCTGGTAGTAAAGAGACAGTTTCTTCTGCCTCCGTTAGTACTGCCTCCTGGAATCAAAGTCAAATCCTGAGTAATCAGGCTAATTCTTTGTATCAGAGGCTAGAAAAAAATATGTCACAACAAAGAGTTTGGATGATAATTTCACAGCTCCCCTTTGTCATTTTTTTCAAAATAGGTGTGGAGATCTATTCAAAACTTTATCATAATATTTCATTCCTTTTTGGCCTGTCTCTCCTCTTTTGACAATGACAGCCCATTTGCACCGAGTTATTATGACTATTAAGATCAATAACAAAAATTAACACATCATAAATTAACAATATGATTCTTTTACAAGGGACGCACTATGATAACAGTTTCTGACTTCTCATGCTTGTAGCTATTTACACATGCATGTTGGGTGAACTTCTTCCTTGAAATCAACAAATCAAGCCAGAGGATAATGTGACTGTCAGTCTGTATCTGTCTGCCACATGTTAGGCAGACAACCAAAACCACAGTTTGTTGCCAATAAAAGCAACAAACCACACAACAGGGTTAATATGTAAGAGACACTCATGAATAAATTATTTCCTGTAATAAATCACTTCAGTAGCAGGTATATCGATATATGTGAAGATGTGGCTCCGCATCATATTTCTGAGCCCTTTTTGTTTGAACGTATCAGCACACATTCTTCAGCAATTATCGCCAATGAATATAATTTTACAAATGGCTGGTCTTTTCATTTGTACCAAACACATTTGTTTATTGCTGCTGGAGAGCAAACACCAGCTGCTTTCATCAAAATGTACTTGACCCACTTTGAAAACGCCTCATCTGTCTTGTAAAGTAAAATCCAAGTAATTCCTATGCAGAAAGCCAATTTGGTTCGCATGAATGAACAATCTAAAATCTTTGGAAGCCACTTGGAACACTTGTCAGTAATCGCATACAAAGGCATTCAAGTTCATTTTGATGTCAGACAGAAACAAAAATACAGAAGCAATTATGCTGCACGTGTATCCACATCCACTTGTTCACAGGAAAGCCTTTGATACTTAATGAAGTCAGTGAAGAATAACCCCATTAAAACATCGAAAAGTGAGTATGAGAAGGAATCACTGATGTAGAAATATCCTAAATATGCTAGGATGCTCTTCTTAGAACAGGTGTTACAGTAGAGCTGCAGTGCAGACCATTTCATTTTAACATAAATCTAATTTACATGTTAAGATGGAGTCAGTAGTATGCCCAGTAAGTTTGGGAGACCCTTATCCTCCCAAATGCTGCTTAAAATGTTGAGCCATCCTGCTGGAGTTGTGCATGGTTTTAAAAATGGAGTGGGCTTCCAGGTGAAGCTAGTTCCAGAAATATTGGATAACAAAAAGACAGGAGTAGATTAGATTAGAAAGGCGATAAAAAAAATTAAAAAAATCCTCTCTCCCGCCTGTTAACGTGAGCATGATGTTGGGGAAGATTTATAGCAATATAACATGGCAAATTAAAGCGGACCAGTACGTGTTTGGAATGATGAAAAAAAAAAAAAAAGAGAGGAAAAAAAAACAGCATCTTCCCCCATCCTCCCAGCTCCAGTGTCATAAACAAGTAATGGTTGTATCAGTTTACTGTCCTGTTATATTTCATGCTGACAAGATAGAAGCCAGAGGAAAGAAGTGTCTCACCCATTATGGATTTTGTCCCACATTTACACATGAGCTGTCTGGACAAACTCTGACTTTCAGTGGGTTTCCTCTAGGCCTTCCTTCCAAACCAAAAGTAAAGTCAATACCGCTTAAAACCCACTGCAACTTTTCTGAGTTTTTTTTTTTTTTTTTTTTCTTTTGACATTAATACTTGAGAACGAGGCCAAATGTGGTGCATTCTCTGCTCCCTTATTTTGGGGGCAACTATTGACAGGCAATCGTTTACCACCAACAGCCCTTTTCCTCCCACCACACAAGCGCACACACATTACTGCTTTTTGTCTTTCCCCCCTGCATTGGTCTCTGTCTTCCTTTCAAGTGCATTTCCACCCCCCACCCACCCCCCTTCCTCTCTCCATCTATGTGTCTCCACTTGCACTTCCTCACTTGCTTCTTTTCCATCTCACCCCTTTTGAAGTTTGAGACAGCTCGAAATCCAATGTGGTTCTCTTTTGGACAGCCGAGGGGAAATGGCTCAGAAAGAGGGGCTCAAGTTCGATTTCAGCTGTTAATCAAAAATCTACACTGCCCGCCGTGGTGTGATGTGAAAAATTATTTTGGTTTCGATCTTTGAAAGAAACTGAGGTTTCCATGCACTGACATACATGAAGATGTATTGTGCATTCACACTTAAATAAAAAGGAAAACCAGCTATGCAAAATACACACCCAGTGAGATACGCAAGAGAGGACAAATGAAAACAAAATCAGAACAACTCAGATATCCATGTGCAAGCTACTGTATCCTCTGTGGCTCAGTTGTAACTCATTCCCCATACAGATAAAAGACTGCAAATCCTGGTTGCTATTTAGTTTGAGTTATTAGAAATCCATTCTCAGTGTATATTAAATTCACTGTATGGTCATAAAATCTTTAAAACTACATGTTTTCTTGTGTCTTGAAAAATTATCAACTACTTACAATCAGCAACTCATCATCATCATTTTACATATTCACATGGTGCACGATAGTTTCAGAAATATCATGTAAAAAAAATTTTAAAAAAAGAAGAAAACCTTTGTCCTTGTCTTGCTTTTGTAATTATGTCCACAATTCCAGTCATAAGTAATCATATGTTTTATCTCAAAAAGTTAATCAGCTGAAAAGTAGAACGGGGGCAGAGTATTTAAACAAGATTCACACATCCAAATTTCACGCTGCAACAGTCATGCCTCTGATTCACTTTGCAACATCATGGGCTGTCAAAGTGAATTGTGGGTGTAGCATAGCGTATGGTAGAGGACTGAGAATCGCTCAATGTTTTAAACAGCATCATCAGCACAAGAAAAACAAATCTGACTAATCGCATGTCGGATCCTGTGAGTGCCTGTCGCCACAGTTCCAAGCATCATGTCCCCCAACTGTTGAGCGTTCACACATCACTAGCCTTAGTTTTCTGGCTCTTTTACCTGCTGAGACCTGATATCAGTCTGGATACAAAAAGTAGACATGCTAGCAACATCCTCCTGTTGCTTAAATCCCCACCTCATCCTGGATGTCTACCTGTAGTCATGGTTTGTGTTAAAAAACAGAGAGAGGGTGAGAGATCACAGATGCAAAGAAAAACATATTTTCTTTTGCATTTATTCATCTGAAAGTGACTGGCATGGCCTGAAAAGAAGTGACGAATGCAGGCAAATGCTGTCTTCTATCCAATGAACGATTCAGCAGAAGAAGACAATGGCTGGAGACAAAGACATGGTCTCTATAATTAGAGCTACTTCTTTATAACAAATCATACCTGATGGAAACAGAAAAATGTTTCCGTAACAGTTGACAGCAAAACTCAGAAGATAAGCTTTACTACATGTTTCACTATGCATTATGGATAGTGGATGTGTTGCTTGATTATGGGTATTATGGGTAGGAATATAATTTAAAACCCATCAATGTAGGTTATTGAAAATTTCTGAGCCACAAACCTTGTACTCTTTGTGGTGACAAAGGTATATATATATATATATATAAATAACATTTATTCATATCATATTTATTTATCTATTTTTGTAAAATGGAAACAATTTCTGTTTCAGTTTCTGAGGACCCAAACAATATTTCAAGCTGATTTTGCCTCGTGACATTTTCAGAGATATAACCTGAAGCCTAAATATTCCCAT
>JBAMYA010000007.1:9004143-9020443 GCA_037176975.1 Arrhamphus sclerolepis
TCCCAACACTACAACTCCCAGAATCCCTCAGTTCTCCTCATCATGGACTGCACCTGTGCCATCATCATCTTCATCTGCTTCACCTGGCCTCCTCCCTACATATACCCTGCACAGACCCAACAACATTGTGTTGTATTGGTTTTGTGTGAATACCATCACCTCTTTGTCTTTGCGTGCGTCACTTTATTTCTAGATTAAATCCTTCTTGTTTTGTGAAGTCTGCGCTTGTGTCTGCCTTTGCTTCAAGCCTGACAGGAACTTTGCTATGAAAACACATGTCAGATTTTTTTTTTTTAAATCCTTCTCTCACTTTGTAGCAGTGATTCATTTCCCAAAATATAATAACATATTTGACAAAAAGATTTAAATTAGGACTCAAGATAACAGCACATGCAAATTATAATCCATGGTGGATTATAATTGAAAGAGAAAAGAAACACAGTTTTACTGTGATTACAATGATTGTCACAATAGAGTAATTATAGAAATTATATGTCTTTCAGTGTAGCTCTACACTGAAACAGTCTTTCCTTTGGTTGTTAAATTCTTCTGTAATGATATACTGTTCCACTGGGCACTACAACACACACAATGTCAAGAGAACAAGAGGAGGTAAATGCAAGTAATTATCTTTTAAACACACAGGTACCTTCCACTCCATATGAGCTCCTGAATGCTGGAATCATTTGAATGCTGGCTGAATGAAAGGAGAGCAGGAGAAAATGACAAGAAGTTTGCCCATTTATTTTTTCGTGGTTTATTGTTTTTTTTTCTTTTCTTTTCTTTTCTTCTTTTCTTGTGGGTGGGGTTCACTTCAGAAGACCTTGGCATACATGGAACTTAAAATTAACAACAGATGATCAAAAGGATGAATGTTTAAAATGAATGCCTCAGTGGTTTCACTCTCTGTTTTAGCATTCATGGTATTTCCGATAAATTAGCATTTTCTTTGGATTATCTGTGCTCTGAATCAACAATGACTTGTTAAATTGATTTTTTTCTACATTAAAAAAAACAAACTTTAATGTTATAAAACTTTTGTTATCATTGTTGTAGGTCAAAAATGAAAACTGCTATGAAAAATACAAAGAAAATTATGTAGTCCTTCTTGGTTAGACTAAGGGTTGAGTTTATGTTGAAACCAAAGAGGCATAAGCTCCTTAATGTTGTTTTTTTATAATTTAACTGTAAAGGTCGAGGATCAGAAAAGGCACACTGCGTTTAGGTGGAAGGAGAATGACAGCAAAGTCTGCTGCATAATTAAGAGGATTTGTTGACATACACGATGAGTTTGAAAGTATTACAAAAGAAACTGATAAATATACTTTCTTCTGGTGATATTAATTTATTGCAGATAAATTTGTATCAGCACAGACAAGCTGAATGTTATTCCAACATGTACCGTCAAATGTATTTTTCAATTACAAAGTATCTAACTCGCTTAATTTCAATATCAGTAAAAGGATTGAACACTTATTCATTCCTATAACTAGGTTTCGATTGGTGAGTTATCCAAGGTTATCCACTGATAAAATTTCAAAGTCCCTATCAAAAGATGTGAGAGAAAAAGAGAATGTGACAGACGCCACTTTTTTTTTTTTTTTTGACAGAGTATTATCTTCACTTCAGTCAATTATCCAGGTTCGAAGATTATCATAGTTTCTTCAACCAATAGCCATCCTGCACGTACGACGCTGATAAAATTTCATTTATCCACTTCAGAGACTTCTAGTTTCACTCCCATGCTGGGAATGTATATCATAATGTCATGTGCTGAACCTATAACATTTAAAAATTAAAACAAAATCCTCTGAAGTGTTCAATCATTTAACTGTTAAGAAAGTGTTTTACTTCGGACAACTCATGGGCACTTTTTTTTTTCTTTTCTTTTCTATCTTTTCTAAGCAGCAGATGGGAACACAGTTAATCCTCTCACCATGCTGCAGTGAGTTGGAGGTGCACTCCCGAGTATCTCAGTGGTGTCTGACATCGCCGCTGGGTGCAGCTATTGATAAGTGAAAATGTACATGCACATCTGAAAACACGAATTTCCAACATGTCAGAGGTCTTAAGTAGGTGAATAAATCTAAAGTCTGAGGATAAACACCATCGGAGAGTGCAGAAAATGTAAGGTTATGGTGTATCAGAGTTGATGATTGTGCCGATATTCATAATATAAACTTGTTTGTGGAGGCATTAATTCAGTAATTTAAGGGAAGTTAACCAACTGTTGAAATAGTCCCTATTCAGTACAGTCAAGTCAGGCTCTTGGAAAAAGTCCTACTGTGGGCCACTCCAGGACTAGATATAAGAAGAATGAACATGTATAAGAAATAGAGGCAACACTCATCTGCCTGGAGATGGCAGGGCAGACTGACATTTTGATTTCTTTGCCGCAAGTTTGATGATAATGATTTGGATTTGGATGGGGGACCTTCATGGAGTCTGAGCCATATGAGTGCAATTTCCGTCCTGAGGATGAAAGAACATCGATTGCCCTCTGATGGTTTTTTAGGAGGGGGTGGGGGTGCTGCTGCTTTCATCCAGACTGAGACATTATTGAACTGTGCTCACCATTAATACTGGGCTGATTCTCTGTGACTATATCAACAGAAGTCCACCAAACATTAAATATTCTGTAATTATATAATATATATTCCATAGCACTGAAGTGTTTCTGAGAGTGCAAATAATGCATTTATACATACATGGAGAGGGGTAATTTTATTTATTTTCTTACAATGGAGCACAAACCTCATTTGATCCCATGAATAAAGACTACGGGAAGTCAGTTTGCCAGCCACCCATGGTAGCATAAAAATGAGCTTTTTATTCTTTGTAATTGATTAATATTGCAATTAGGCTTTGCATTGGGCAAGCTCCTCTGCATTCACATTAGGAAATTTCATCCCAGCTGGTGTGCAGCAGGGATGATGCTGTTGGAAGCCTTTCTGTCTTTATGAATCCCTCTCTTAGTGTCTGCTTGGATTAAGGAATCATCCACAGATGCCTCTATGGGGTTGATGGGGTTTATGCTTGTGTTAAACACTAAAACATGTTCAAGTAATTCACTTTTATACCAAAACTCACTGAATTGACCCACAAAGACACTGAGGACTGCAACTGTCGAAATGAATATGTAGGGACAAAAGCTGCTTCTGAGGACATGTGTACAAATCTGCCCGCGTCTTGTTTTCGTTTTCACAGCAGCTACTGAACAGATTCTAAAGTTACTTTTTATCAGAGTTTCAGCTGGCGCACAAACGTGTGTTTTCCACTGAGTTATCTGCGCTCTGTAACGTCTGTAATACCCAATCAAGCGTTCCTTAATTCCATTATGATTTGACATTATTGTTCATAGCTCATTAAAAGACTCAAATACCCGTTAAAAACAGTAAAATACAAATAACCAAAAATGCACTGATCATTTGTTTTTGAGCCGCAAATGCTTTCACGGCTCATATTCATAAGGGCTTCCTTCCAAGATGACATCGTAAACTGTTTAAACTGTACCTGTCTTCCCAGGTAACAATCATTGTAGTTTTTCATGCATTTGTGGCATCTATTTATTTATTTCTATTATGAGCTGCAGTTAAAGGTTGAGTAGTCACTAATGTACTTAATAACCTTCAATTTGTCTCTGGAAGCTGAAAATTCCCAGTATGGTTAAAGCAGTAATGGGGACACCGGTGACATTTCATACCCACTACTAGACTGCAGGATCTGCATACATACATGGAAGTGAGGCACTGACCTCTGCTCTTTATACTTAATTTACAGACAATTTATAAATATGGAACATGGAGGACTCACCTTTGCACTCTAAATCAGCACAGTGTGAGGTGTGCTAAAGGGCAGGGGTTATTTTAGCAGCCAAATACATTACAGTGCAGTAAACTTTAACTCATATGCATGTCAAGAAGTGCAGTTATGTGCTTGATTATTATTATATGTTTGTATGCAAAATGATCCATCCAGAGAGTGTGACTGAGCTCTAAATAACAACGAGCAGTTAGGTGTCAGCATTGGCCAAACAATGCAGCCCAATATTCCCAGTGCTCGTTCCCTTGTTGATCTGAGATCTCCTTATCCCTTCACTCCTTCACCTAATGGTCTGGAGTTAAAGAAGCAAAACTTATTGTTCGTCGAACCTGAACAGCGAGTTACACGAAATACACGGAGCACACACCCATAGGACGTTTGGCATCTCATCCAATTTGCAGATTTGTTCTTTAACCTGCTCACTCTTCTCCTTTTCGTTCCCTTTTACTCTCTCAACTAAGACCCACAATCCCTTCAGATCTCAAGAGGCTTAATCAGTTTCTGTGTCAGACTACTTCACGGCAGCCTTCGGCCACGGCGGATATTATCCATCTTTTCCTTCGAACAAATCTGTCAATCCACTCAAGGGGAAATGAAACTTCTCCTTTTTGCAGACAAGCAGAGAAAGCAGAACAACATGAATTCAACATTAAATACACAACATGGTGATGTGAAAGTGGCACAGGCTCCATGGGAAGGAATATGAGGAATAAAATATTGCTTTCAAATTTACAATGTATGCAAAGGGGTTACCTAACCAGGGGAAAGCTTGCTTTGATTTGACTCTATTTGCATAAACCCTCCCAACTATGCTTTTAATAAGTGATCTTCACCCAGGGAGTTGCCGGTGCATAGCAGATTAGCATATTCCAGACAACATGACCACCGGTTGGTTTTTTAAAAAAAAGAGAGAGAGAGAATCAGAAAAAAAGAAAAGCAGAGGAAAAGTGGTATGGGGCCATATTGGCAGAATGGCAGGGGAGAATGGGGGGAAGTGTACCAAACAGACCTGTTTATTTTGGAATTCATTTTCAGTAATGCAGCAATAAGCAGCTATTGCTGGAAAAATAACCACCCTTATGTCTCCCCTGCTAATTTGTTAATAGCTCAGTTGTTTCATAGTGCCCCCTAGTGGTTTAAAAGGAATCTGGAGAAATGATTGACTAGAAAACAGTGAAAATGTACTCAACAGAGTGACACTTTCTGAGGGGAACATTTTATAGGGAAAGAGATTATATATAATAAGTACATGCTATAAGAGCATGTGCTGCCAGGGTTCAACCTAAGGTTAACAATCAGATTCCAAATTGATTTTAAATTATTCAAATTGTCTCTCAAAAGCTGCAAATTTGAGTGTGTCGCTTGTGTGTGCGTGTGTGTGTTCCACCTATGACATATGAGGGAAGTGTGTGAAGATAACCTTGGAGGCAGGACGTCCCCATGTGATCATTTCTTTACTCACTAGAGGGGGCTAGACCACTGAGAGGGAGTTGCATTAAATGTGACTGCAGAGTGCTCTAGACATTTCTACATTTGCAACAAGAACCCGAAGAGCTTAGACAGAACAGATAAACATCTTTATCATTGTCAGGTGAATCAGATATTTGCACTGGTTAATCTCCTTCCTATCACATTGCCCTTGAGAATGAACCGACATGGACTGCAAGATAGAAAAAAGGTGAGGGGAAAAAGAAATTAAATTAAAAATATAGACAGCAGCTTGGACAGGCTACCTCACCCACCCACCTTTCCAGAAAAAAAAGCCTTGCAACACTGAAGAGACGGATGGGTATGGAAACTGACTGAATAAAAAGATATAGCTAAGTGGGTCTGCACTTCAGTGTGTGAGATAAGCAGGAAAAGCAACTAATATGCAACAACTTCAATTCAAATGTATTTGAAAGACAAGAAGTAATTGGTATTAGATGGTTTAGTGGAGATAGAGGAGAACTGTCAGTAATACTGACAGAAACAGAAACAAAGGGACCATTGTTTTATTTCCTTCCAGAGGGAGAAAAATCTCATTAACCGGCACTGAGAAATTTCAGTTAATCATAAATTCACCCTAAAAAAAAGGTTAATCCCTGTGTCATTTTGAGGGTTTGGGTGCATGTTTCAACTCAAATTAAGGAAGAGGAGGCTGTAATTGTGCTTATGGGGTTGGAATTCAGTTTTTTTTTTTTAAATCTTTTTTATTTTTGTTTGTTTGGTTATTACATGTTGCGTTGTGTCATTCACAGGTGTGACTCTGTGGTTTGACACAATCAAGCACACATTGATCATAAATTATACTATACCCACCCCTCTTTGATTTCTCATCTCAAGAGTAAGAGTAAGTATATTAGACTATTAAAATGTATGTACAACCCCATACGAAAAGGTTTGACACTGTGTAAAACATAAATCAGTACAATGATCTGTAATTCTCATAAACCCATATTTTACTCTCAATAAAACATATCAGATGTTGAAAATGAGACAGTTTACCATTTCATGGAAAATATTAGCTCATTTTGACTTTGATGGTAGCATAACATCTCAAAAGGTTTGGAACAAGGTGATGTTTACCATTGTGTAGCATCACTTCTTCTGGTAACAGCTGTCGATTAACATCTGGCAGTGAGTAGTTTTAGGATGCAGGATTCCAGATGTTCAACAGTCTTGAGCCTTTGTTGCTGGATTTTGTTTTTTTAAATTGTTGAAAGGTCTGAACTGCAGACAGGCCACTTCAGCACCTGGACTCTTCTCCTGTGAAGCCATGCTGTTGTGATGGAACGGGGTATGTGGTTTACAACTGTCCTGCTGAAATATGCAAAGCTTTCTCTGAAAGAGATGTTGTCTGGATGGGAGCACATGTTGTTTTAAAACCTCTATGTACTCTTTGGCATTGATGGTGCCTGTCCAGATGTGTAAGAAAGCCACACAGCTGACACAAATGCAATCCTATACCACCAGAGATGCAGGCTTTTGAACTCTCCACTTTAGTCTGCAGGACACAGCATCCATGGTTTCCAAAACAATTTAAAATTTTTATTTCATCTGACCATAGAACAGTTTTCCATTGTGCCTCAGACCAGTTTAGATGAGTTTTGTTTCAGAAAAGACGATGACATTTCTGCATTGTGTTCACATATGGCTTCTTCTTGACATAGATTTAACTTGCATTTGTAGATTCCATGGTGAACCATGTTCACTGTGTGTTGCTGGAGTTATTCCTGAGCCCATGCTGTGATGTAAAGTAGAAAAGCATGCCTGTCTTTAAAATAGAGCTGCCTGAGACCCCAAAGATCACATGTATCCAACTTTGGTCTTCAGCCCAACGGACACTTGTTCTGATTCTCTGAATCTTTTGATGATATTATGTTCTGTAAATGGTGTGTGGGGGTGGGGAGGTATGGGGGGGGATTCTTTCTTTTTCAATTTTATCTTTAGGAACATTTTTTTGAAATTCTTCCACAATTTATAGTTACAGCATGTCACAGATTGATGAATTTCTTCCCATCTTTATATCGGAGAGACTCTGCCTCTCTGAAATGCTCTCCAGGCTTGCTTTCCTATGTGTGTGTGTGTGTGTGTATGAATACGCAATTAAATATGCCCCCTTGTGTCTTCACCGTCAATCCACTGTTCACCAATTTTAACTGCACCTGGACATCTAGGGCCTCGGGAGCTTGGTCGGGGCCCTGCTGTCTGCAGCAGTCATGTGTTCAGGAACTAGCCATTCTTCCAATATTTAACTTGCACCTTAGACATTACAATACACATCACCTCCCACATACACACAGATACAGCTCCACACAGATACATCGGTTATGCTATTGGGGCGGGAGGTGTTGAGGTGTCATGGCTCCATGGTGCACAGTCTTCTCTTCTCAGCCGTCTTGCTTGTTTTTGGAGGTTGGGGGCTTGGCAGTGTGTGGGGATTGATTTGTGTTCTGCTGCTGGGGGTTGTGGCAGGTCGTTGGTTGCCTGTATATGGTGGGGGTGTTTGGGGTCCTTGGCACTTCTGGTGTCAGTGAGACCCTGGCCAGCGGTTTGAGTGGTGGGGGGTCACTTGGCTCTGCTTGTGTCTGGTGGTCTGGTCCTCAGCTTGGCTGGGTTCCAGGTCCTATTTGCCTCACTGGGGGTCTCTCCCTGGTTGGAGGGTGGGTCCCTGTTGGTTTCCCCTGGGGTTGGGCTGTATTCACTCTGGGTGGCAGCCTCTGGTGGGGCTGTGCTCCCTCTCTCTGGCTGGGGGTCACCTCACCTGTCCCTGTCTGTCTCTCCCCACAGTTTCTATCTGTGGTTTCTCTGGGGGCGGGGGCTCTACTGGCCTGCTGCGCTGCAGGGGTTTGCGAGGTGCCCGTTGGGCTGGATCTGGCTCTGCTTGCTTGGTGTCACTGGACTGCAGTCGCATACGTACACAAGCATGAATATATGTTTCACGTGTGCATAGATGCACATGTATTTGTGCCCATGCATGGTTGTCTTTTGGTTTATTCTTGTGTATTACTTCTCTGCTTTTGATGTTGTCTTCATTGACTCGTTGAATTCTGTTGTTGTTTACATTTTACAATGCATCCATTTTTTTTAGAATTGGATTTGTAGAAGAAAAGTAACAACTGAAGGAGTAATATATAGGTTGAACTTCTCTGGCTGTGGTGGTTTTCAACTGATTCCTTGACAGAAGAACATCTCAGCCATGCTAGCGATCAAGCCAAACTGTAATTAGTGTGATTTATGTTTTTTTTTTTTTTTTTTTAAAGAAGGCTTAAAAACTTGGTCCATTGCATCCAGCCAGTGGGACAGTGACAAAACTGGAATCTTTCCATACCATGTTCTGGAACCTGTCAAGTTGTTTTAAACAGAACAGCCTTTCTCACATCTTCTTGCTCACGTCTAAAGGTCTGGATCTGGACCGGAGTGGAGAGAGGGAATGTGCAGACGTTGGCATGCGTGAGGATGATGTCAACTTTACAGTGAGTAAAGACAGATGTGTTTAAGATTGTGTCATAAGTCACTGTCAGGAGAAACAGAAAAGACTACTCACCTCAATTAAACACCAGTCGTCTGAACTGTCAGACTTCATAGGGAGAGTTTCAGTTATGTCATGTCATGGAAAGCCAGTGTCAACTTTCTATACATTGTCATACAGTCTAAATAAATTGCTTTTTTTCATTTCTTAAAATACTTGATTAGAAAAAGTAAAGAGTAAAGAAAAAAGTGGAAAAAAGACAGTATATCCACTGAAATAACCAAAGCTTTTTTTTTTCAGATTTGGAATAAAGCTGTACCTTCATATATTTGCCACATGTCAGAGCTGTTAGAAAATGTGTTTTATGATGTCTCATTCACCTCTACTATATGTACTGGCTTGTACAAGATTATGTTTCATCATGAAACATGAACAGCAGCTCACTGGTGGGTATCATAAAAAAAGAAAAAAATGTTGCCCAAAGACACTTATGATGTCAGGTTGTGCCAAAAGAAAAAAACAAAAAGAAACCTTGGGTTTGAATATAATAAAAGACAATGTGAGAATGGGGGCAACAATATAAATCAGTAGAGGAGGAAAAGAGTTGATACTCCAAAAAAAAAAAATCAAAAGAAAAAAACAAAAGCGTTTCAATATTTCTTTTAGTGTGTCCAGAGAAGGTTCATTTCCTGTGAGGAAATGTTACATAATGTCACTCTGAAGTACTTAAGCTTTACATAAAAAACCTATTTTACAGACTGCTGAGCAGATGCACTTGTATGCTTCCTTCACTACTTTTAACATTAACCTGCATGTGAACAATAAAAGACTAAAACAGTCTTTGTTTTGTCAGACATTTTAAAACTGTGAGGTGACATACAGCAATATTTTTTTTTCTTTATAGTAAATGATTTTCTTAGTTTTCTTCATATTAAAGGGTTTTCATAGTTTGAACCACCTATTGGCAGGAATTACACTGATGCAAAGTAATGCACTGATGTTAATCCTCAATGTTGCACAGTCTATTAGCCCTGAAAAAAGACACATGATCAGCAATTAGAAACTTGAATGGTTTGTGCCTGAACCGCCTTCACTGAGGAAGACTATCAGCTACCAGATACTGGGCTTATTTTATTATCAATGCAATCATACCAGGGAAACCAACATTAAGATAATCAATGTTAGTTATCTAATCTTACTTCGATTGAGTGTGAGTCATCCCTGGGTACAATTTCCAGATGCCTAAAGGTGCCACGTTTATCTGTTCAAACAATTACATGTAAGTATAAACACCATGGGAATGATCAGCCATCATAATACTCAGGAAGGAGGTTCTGTATCCCAGAGATGAACTTGCTTTGGGGTGAAACGTGCGAACAAAGCTAAACACCTTGTGAAGATGCTGTCACCATCTTCAGTGAAACAAGTCCTGTACCAACATGGGCTGAAAGGCCACTCTGCTAGGAAGAAGCTATTACTCCAAAAGCAACATAAATAAAAGCCAGATTACAGTTTGCAAATGCACACAGACTTTAAGAATGAACTGTTTGGCCATGATGACCATTGCTACATTTGGAGGAAAAAAGGGGGAAGTTTGCAAGTCTGAGAACACCACCCTAACTGTGAAGTATGAGGGCGGTAGCATCGTGTGGGAGTGTTTCATAAAATAAACATGAGGAAAGAACATTTTGTAGAATATTGAAGCAACATCTCAAGACACCAATGAGGAAATTGAAGGCTTGGTGCAAATGGGTCTTCCACATGGTATCAGAATCAGAATCAAGTTTATTACCAAATTATTATTAACAAAATGACTTAAATACAGCAATGTCAATGTTTTGGATTGCCCATCACAAAGCTCTGATCTCAGTCCTGTAGAAAACTTGTGTTAGAGTCAAAATGGTGAGTGTGAGCAAGGCCGTCTGCAGACCTGACTGAGGTCCACCAGGAGGAATGAACTAAAACTGTGAGAATCTTGTGCAAAGACCTGTAGAACCCAAAATGTTTGAGCCAACTCATACAGTTTAAAAGCACTACTACAAAATACTAAGGAAATGCATGTAAACTTTTGACTTTGAAGAAAGTAATTTAAAAAAAAAAAAAAACTAAATATTTGACAAGCCTAACTCACATAAAACAAAAAAGTCAGTGAGGAAAAAAAAAAGGTTATGTTTTTTTTATATAGTGTATGTAAGCTTCTTGTTTCAATATTGAAATACAACACATCCGAATCTTTGAAATAACCATTTGCTTTGTCCAAACTAACAATCTTGTATAATAACCTTAAAACCTGAAACTGAGCATTTCAAGAGGAAGGTGACAGGAGAGAAGACAGCCATGAGAAAAAACAACAGTCTTATGTTGGTCTGGAAAGGTAGAACTTTAGCAGAGGTTGTGACCTTCTTCCTCACAGGGCAGCACATTCTTTTCATGTTTGTTCAAATCCACTGAGTACACACTATGTTGTGACATCCTCGATGGCTCTCAGATGCTCCATAACATAAAGCCTTATTTGCGAAAGCCAAACAGCCCACACAGTTGTTCATATTTCAAACAGCTTTTGACATGTTTTATAAAGACATGGGCACTGATGAGCAAAGCCCACCCTGATGCAAAATCCTAATGACTGCCTGAAGAAAAGCTGCCTGCAGATAACACGATGAGGAGAAATTTAGAAAAATCTGAGGTCACAAGAGACTTCATCTGAGGTTAGCATTTTGCAGCGTTGACACATTTAGTTAAAGAACAGATGTGTAAAAATATAAAGCAACTGGTGGGATGAAATTAAAATAAATTCAAAAATAAATTAATTTCTACATTAAGAATTCCAGATTTCATATGCATATATATATTATTGTTATTCATAAACAATGTGCACATAAGATGCCATGAAAGCTATCATGGTGAGTGACGTGTTACACATTGGGTGTGTTTGAATAGAGGCCATGAAGTGACAGTATGTAGCTCCCATTGCTCATCCAAGTATAAAGAGATTTGATAGAGCATCTGTTTGGAGAGAGCTGAAACAACAAGCGGAACAAGAGTGGAAATCTGCACCAGACAGCCTGCACATTGTCATGCTGCTCCAAATGATAGCCCATAATAGTTGCAGCAATGGAAAATCCAGTTTACACAAATTTAGCTTTACACGAATATCTTGAGATGTATGAATATACTTTCTTAAAATATCCTTAATAATTAACTTGCACAAAATTAGAAACTGCTATTACAGTTGTCTGTACCGTTGTGTACTGTGTGTGTGCATCTGTGTGTGTACAGAGAAAGAGAGACAGGGAAGGTAAAGAAATGGGAAGTCATTTGTATCTAAAAGAGCCAAACTGCCATTCAGTAATAACATGGCCTTCACCTCGTTGTCAACTTAATATGATTGTGAGTCACAGCCAATGACGGAGCATCTGTCTGTGGCGCAGAGCAATCAATACTCTGGAGTGAAGTGTCATCTATCTTTTTACACTAACTTTGAAAATGTAAGCAATGGTTCATCCTGAATGCAGGGAGAAAAATGTAGATCATACAAGGGAGCCCTCATGAATGTCGCTTGGGACGAATTGAAAATTATAGTTCAGTGGGCAACAATGTGTTTGACAATAATTGTGCTGCAAAAGGATATGCAAATACAACACCGTCCTGCAAAATAAAAGAAATAAAATGCAAACAATGAAAACCCAGCATTACCAGGAGCTTTAAGATCTTAATTTGCATTGAATTATTTGGCAGGCTAATAAAAATCCAAAGACGGGAGCCAGTTTAACACTTGAGTTGTTGCTATACATCAATGTTTATGATAACTGTGACATAAAAAAAAAGAATATTAATAGAATGATAATAACCAGTGTGTTAATACTGTTAGCAATGTAAATGTCTCAGTTAATGCTGCACCAAAGGCAATCATGAGGATTTTCTGCTCTGTCAGGCCATCTAATTGCCTTTTTTCTTACCATTAAGCATACAATCACAAGGAAGTAGGCCTTTCAATTTCAAACACTCATCTGTAAAGTTAAAATTAGGAAAACCTCTTTTTTATGGTCTCAGTTTTTGATACACAAATGGAACAAAAAAGAATTATGATACAAAAAAAGGACAGTGGAAACCATCTCTCAAAATTCCATGCAAAAAACCCTGTAGAGGTTTTAAAAAAGTGTCACAAATGACCAAAAGTGCATCCAGCTGACACATTTTCTAGAAGGAACACAGGCAAACTTGTGCAATAGATGAAAAGATAGCATGTACAGTTTATTGGACTATACAGCCTGACACAGAAGTACAGACGTACAGATGGAGCATGACTGACTGCTTGCATTAACAACTATTGGAACATGGAAGCTGCAAACGAGCCAACTAGGGGTTGGTTTCTTAATGTTCCATTACAACGGCCTTCCACAACAATACCAGAACAGCATTCATTATTTAGGCATGTAGTTAAAGACAATTTTATTATCAGTTCAGCTAAATGTACAGGGTCAGAGTTATTGTATTATTGAGGATATCTCTCAGAAGGAAGGGAATATAAGATGAGAACGTTAGCATGTAGTAAATGAGAAACCAGTACAAATGCTACAAATAAATGCTGCAAATATTAATACTACAAGTATTTACAGTACTAATTAAAGTTGATGCATTTATTTATAAGTAACAGGCGGTACTTATGTGAGTTTATGTGTGTAAGAACAAGGAGAAAACATTTATATAGTGAGTTAGTGACACTGAAGGTGGTAATTTGAGCAATTGATGCTTCTGAATTTTTGTTTAGATTTCGATACGTAGTAACAATATATTACGTCATGTTGTTGTCACAGTCGTAGTTGTCATTTACCTCAGATGAAGATCTGGAAAGGACCAGATGACACTTTTTGAATGGAAACTTTTGGAGTTAGAGATCATTTCAATTGCACTAAAAATCCCTCCTGCGCTCCACTCCTGAACCATTCAAAAAACTTTTGAAGGTCAAGATCCAGCGCAGTTTAGTGATGTCTACTTGATATCAATTATTTCAAGTTACAAATTGGTAAACAAGGATGTACAAGTCTCGTCAATAACATTTTTGAACTCCCTCCAAATATTTGACATTTATTTGCTTCATGTTTTGTGACGCCCACCTGTGTCCGATAGTGACCCCTGTAGGCTCAGCATGTCAGTGCACGAGCAGGGCTGGACCTTGTTGCTGAGATTTGAAACACCTGCTCATGACGGGAGCGGAGCTGTTAAAAGGTTTGGCCACCTCTCCCAAAGGGGGCACACTTTTTGTTTGGCAGGCGCCATGCCGAAACTGTTTTTGTTTGTTTCCCTTATTCTTTTTGACAGCATGATTTTTCTTCTGTTGGCAGCATTTTTGACTTTTTCTAACACTAACTGATTTACTACAACTTGCACTACATGTATGCATGCCTGACATTCCATTTGACATAAATACTAGACATTTGTTTGGATTATTTTTCATATTTTCTTAAATAAACATTTGATTTAATTCATCTGTTTGTTGTGTCCCTTATTGTGTACACAATGTAATCATCAGTTTGAAGAACATTACAGATGGTGTGCATTCACAGCACAACTATATCAAAATGATCAAGACATTTTTGCTTTATTCATGTCTTCATACTTTTGGGGGGAGATGAACAGAAGACCTTTGAGATGCTGAAATATTTACCATGGACTCATTTCCATTTTTAGCGTAACCCCTGTTTTCACAATACGTATTCTGAGTTCAAGGTAGTTTCCACTTGGCTCCTCATCCTCGATGCTTTGGAAACCTGGAATGTGCCCCCTTAGTCTCTCTTGGTTCTCCTTCTTTTCTCCATCACACAATAATTTAGGAGTGGAAATTACAGCCTTGCAATTCTTTGTCCTCTTTAGGTATGTAGCCCAAGTGGTCCAATTATTTTTTTGAATATCTATAAAAACAGATGCTAATGAGACATCTGTAAATGTACAAAATTTGATTCTTTACATTTATAGTCCTTTTCATCTTTATGTTCATGGTCATTGGACGTGTTATAATGTTACTGTTGTACAGATATAGCATAATAATCTGTCATATATGATAGATAGATAGATAGATAGATAGATAGATAGATAGATAGATAGATAGATAGATAGATAGATAGAAAGAAATGTTAAAAGAGCTTGGAAATAAAAGTTTAGCTCACGCTCTTTTGAAATATTCAGTATAATCTCTTTCCACCCTCTGAATCTAGGCCAGCTCAACTGAATAAAGGCCAACTGTCAGATTTGTGAATTGAAATCTCTACAAGGCTCTTTTTGTTATTAACTTCCATCCACTTTCTGTACCCGGCTTTATTCTGTGCTTGGTATTGCAGCGCTGAAACATATCCCAGCTGACATAGTGAGACACAGTTTACACCCTGAACGATCAACTTTACAATCAATCATTTAATTAGTGTTCATGACTTAGCCCTTAATAAATGCCTGCATATTTTGTATTTCCTCTTGTTTTCATACTACAGTAGTTTAACTTGGCCTTAAATGACTAAAACAAGGATGTCAAGTAAAAAAAGAAAAAAAAAAGGTTTTAAATAATACATGAAAAAGCTCAAACGACACAACATTTCAAAGAATTCTGAGAAAGGTTTGACAGAAACATTTTAGAGAAAAAGCACAGCCTTTTTTTTAAAAAGTAACATCTGAATAGACATCAAGACTTCTGGAACAATGCTCTCTGGACAAAAACATGAAAGTGTGAAAAGAGTTTCACAGTACTTAGTGCCACATTTGCATGTCAGCACATAAACAGTGATGCACAGTGGTGGAGCGTTCATGATTTGGGCTTTTTTTACAAGCACAGCACTTGAGCAGCGCCCAGTCATTGAGTTGATCGTGATCTACACATCACATTGTATAGCATGAGGTTATCTTTCGAAGAGCCTAAGTGTAGCTAAAATCGGGTTGTACAACAGTACACCGATGCCAATAATGCCAAGAAATCTATATCAGAAATGTTGAAAAGGAAAAGGACACGTATGTGGCACAGTCAGTGGCTTATACATCAATAATTCTTCTGTTAACTGCAATTAACTGATATGACTCAAAGAAATTTTTCTAAGGTATTGCTGGTGTTCAGTGACTCAGCATCAAGGTACAAGGTACAATAAATACATTGTGCATTCTGCACTTGATTTGTGTCTTTTCAGTTTATAAGTGACTTTACTGAGGCTTTACAGAGACCTGTCATTATCATCTCATCATATTCATCCATCCATCCTATCATCCTATCCTATTCATTATTCTATTTATTATCAGATGTTAAAAGGTTAAGAAAAATAATCATGGCTCATTAGTTGGAATGATGTGCATGCTTCAGCTCTAAACATACCAAATTATTAATGCTCTTTTTATTTATTGTAAGAGGTGACAATTACGTGATTGAATATACAGAATAATATAAAACAATAAAGATAAGAAGCTTTGATGGAGGCATTTTCTTGCTTTCCGGATGTGCTTATCTCTAGTAATAAGCTGCAAAAATGTTTTAATGACTTTAGTTAT
>JBAMYA010000007.1:9020543-9035225 GCA_037176975.1 Arrhamphus sclerolepis
GCTTGCAATATTTCAGTTGATTTGTAATGAATCCAGAATGTATGACATTTCATGTTTTTTAATTGCATTACAAAAAAAATAACTTTATCACAATATTCTAATTTTCTGAGACAGTCCTGTATATATATATATATATTGCTGTATATGTATACATGCATAAGTATGTATGTATGTGTGTGTGTGTGTGAATATATATATATATATATATATATATATATGAAGTATATGAGAGTGTTATGAAACACAATATAGTCTGTATTAATATGAGTGAACGCTTCATTAAAAATGCCTCTTCCACCACCTAGATGATCTAATGTTTGACAGATCAGCATCTCCAGGGTTGTGTGTGTCTGAGTAGGTGGAGCACCACAAGGCTCCTGTCAGTTTCAGGAGGAATACGAACAGTCTAAGCACTATTTCCACGCCGGGACAAAAGGTGGAGGTGATGCCATACTACACATTACCAGTAGAGCTCCGCCTTGAAAAAGGAATGGTACAGAAATGTAACAATGAAACTGTGAAACAGCAAGTGTTTCTTCTACTTTTGCAGGAAGCTTAGATATTTCAATGCAGCAACTTGTTGAATATCTTCTATAAGTCTGCAGCGAGAGTGAAGTTTTCTCGACAGCCTTCTGTTGGGGTCTCTGTGCTGGGGACAGCTCTGGAGTCGGAGGAGCTGATGGTGAAAAGAATGAATTCTAAATGTAAATGTAAAACACTGTACACAACATTGCACACCCTCTGCAAAGTAAACAGTATGAGGCCTTTTCAGCTGGGCTGTATGGACCACAACAGAATGGTTCTGCCCACAGAGGTAATTTTATAATGATCACTCTAGAGATTAACAATGAATCAGCTGGTAAATGATGGCACGAAAAAAGGTATATTTAAATACTTCTACAGTGCCCCCCAAGCTCTCAGAGTTTGATAGCATCTGTCAGCAGTTTTCTTGAACAGATAAATTAACAAAGAATTAAACAGTTTAGGAGAACTGAGACATAGCTGCTGAAAAGCAGGACATGTCCCCTCATAAAGCAAGTGGTGGCAAATGGCTAGTAGTATCAATATGAATTCCAGTTACATGTTATTATCTAAGTTATTCCTAATGTTGAAAAATGACTGCTTATCTGCTAAATCCGTAAATAAGATATTTTATAATGTGATATTATCTTGGTGTTTTGCTGTGTCTTCAGTGGTATAGAAGGTGTGGATTTACTGAATGAAATAAACTGCAGAGGATCTATTACTTTCAAGTGGACGCTTAACAAAATCCGTAGGATGTGCAGTACATTCCCCAGAAACTGATGCATTTAATCCAAGAGAGCACATCTCCCACTTTGCCGTTTCTGTACTTGATTCTGAATTCAAAAAACGTTAGCTGCTGTTATTTCCAATCGGTTTGTTTGTCCGTTTGAGCAATCTCTGAGAAAAATTGTATGAGACTGTGTGATGGTGAAGATTCTGTAAGCTTTTTCATTAGGAACCCTCCCTCCCTCCCTAACAGAAATGGAAAAAGAGAATTAAATGTTTGCTTGTTTTTTTTGTTTGTTTTTGTTTAGTTTTTTTTTAATGTTGCTTTGTTAAAGAGCTCAAAAAAGAATTCTGCTTAAAGACAAGATACAAGCAATAGTCAGATTTGCATATCAGTAGGTGTTGTAGACACACAGAGGTCAATTTAACATTTCTGAGGCTTTCTGGGCTTTCCTCCCTTTCCACTCCAGCTAAGAAAATTATTTCAAAACTACGACATCAGGCCATACAGGTAATTAAAAATAAATAATAATTAAAACCTATTAACTATGCAACTGTAAGTTACAGTTTTCTCATGTTTAAGCAGAGCACTACAGTCACATGACAGCAATATTCATATTATAAAAATGGTATTCTCTCTGTTGAAATATTAATCTTGCAGTCCCATGAAATGTGTCCACAGAGACCGGTTCTTCTAACTAAATCTGTTTCACAAGTTGACACACAATTTCCTGTGGTCTTAATGAAATGTTTATGACATGATGTAGTCAAAATACTGCAGGTCTAGATTACCACAGCGCAGATGTCAACCATGAATTTATAACCCACTTCACAGCAGCTGGTGGAGTCGGCAGTTCAACTCCTCTCTGATCCCGTTGTGCTTATTGGAGGTCTGTCTCACAGCTTTAAGCTAACGCAGGAATGTATCTTTGTACACAAATGACTCAATAATAACCTTCGTACCTACTGATTATTTGCATTTGCAGGCAAGAAAAGCAGGAGTAGGTGTATATTAACAAACAAAGGGTTGTTTACAAGACAAACCACAAAAGAAAGTAAGTGTTTTGTGTTTCTTCATTATACAATCGAATAACAGTTAAAGTAATGTTATCCGGTAATGTATTTCATTTTTAATAATAATAATACTATTAATAATAAATCATATTTGTAATATTTTTTCTGGTTTGGAGTTGAACAACTCTGTTTGAGAGCGGCTCAAATTCTGGACAGTTTTGGTGAAGTAAAAACGGATCAATATGATTGGATAAACTTCACTGAAGCCCTCTTGTGGGACGCAGAAGTCTGGGATTGCGACCAGTGAAACCAGAAACTAAGAAGGCTTTGTATCTGCTTGCTTTAAAGCTGCTGAATATCTGTTTTGGTTTTGCCACATATTTTGGTGTTTCATCCAGATTCACTGAAGGCTCCAACGATGGTGGATGTTGTTACAATAAATCTCTGTGGAAACGTACTTTGATAATATACTAACAAGATTTGGATTGTATTAGATCAATGCTGATACAGTTTAAGGCAATCTCCTGATCAACAAACTTTTCTTTCCTCTATATCTTTTGTCACTTTCAGTTTGCTATACAACATAACAACTTCATTTCACTTCAGATACTTGCCTGCTGGGTGGAGTTCCTCTTTTTTTTTTTTTTTTTTTGCTGACACCCCCCAGTTGAGGATCATATGATGCTCTTGTGCTGCTTTGTAATGTTTTGCATATGGCTCCTGGGCGAGAATCCAAACTCTGAGCTGAATAGTGTTTTTGTTCAACATGGATCATCCCAGAAGAGAGCAAGAGTGTATACGGCTGCCTCAAACAAAGCTATCAAGATCTTCATAGAGACCCCACACCATCACACCCCACCAGGCAGCTGGTGCCTGCCAGGCGCAATCGAGAAAAAAATATACTCTTGATGGAGGTGTTTGTCAGTCCTGATAGTATATCCTGTGTATATTCAATCCAGAATGAAGCGTTGAAAGCTATTACACAGGGACCAAGCAAATATTAGGAATTTGAAAAAAGGATTGAAAGCATGTTATTTGGTTTAATCAGTTTGAGTCAATTTTGTAATCAAAAGCTATTGTTGACTTCCACGAGTGGTTTAAACAGTGACCCTGGAAGCAAAAGAGTGTTATTCCTGTCAGATATGGCTATAAAGAGACATAACGTAACCACAGCAACGGAACATACCTATAAATAGGTACAAAGTAAACAAAGCAAGATCCAAAACAACTGAATAAGAGATGCAAACATCAACCTCAAAATACAACTACATTTTAAAAAAAAAAGAAAAAAGAAAAAAAAAGGAAGACCACACAAAGAAATTCTGGAACTGAGCTAAGTCCACAAAAAGACCCAAAACAACTACAAAGGGATACAAAATGATTACAATGAGAAGAAAAATCACTTCAGAGAGAGATGCAAAATGACTACAAAGAGTTGCAAAATACAAAACGATGAAAAAGTACTTCAAAGAGATTCAGATGTCTAAAAAGACATGCAAATTGATGAAAATGTATGTAAATCTAGCACAAATATATGCAAATGACAACTTAGAAATTACAAAAATCACAATATTGTTCTGCCCTTCACTTCTGCCACTGCTCTTAGTAAGCAGTCTTCATCTTTCCCTGCATGTTTGTGCTTGATTACAGGATGGAGACAGGTTGGCAGGAGGCCTGGCCACCAGCTGTTCCTCATCACTCGCAGTTATAAAAGCCTGATTCAACTACAGCTCCCTGCCAGAATGTAGATTTTGTGACACTGTTAGTTGTGTTCCAGCCTTTGCTCGTTTTGTGAACCAGTTTTGCCTTTAGCTAACCTTAATGTCTCTCTGCTTCTAGAATTCCCGGCCTGGCTCCTGCTTTTTTTTTTTATCCCCTTGTATCCTGCTCCTTGTTTCCAGCCTGATTCATTTCTCCCCAATCCTACATCTTGAACATCTGCTATCTGCTACAATCAATTACTGCAATAAACAATCTTGGAACATCTGAGTCTGACTCATCTTGCTGTCTTGCTCTTGAGCTCTCCATCTATCCATGACAGTGCAATCTGGCAACAAGAAATGAACCCTGCAGACACAGAGGGGTTCTGCCAAACCTTCGCAAATTAGCGATGCCGCCTAGTCCAACATGAACAGGCTCATGAGGGGATAATAGATGTATTATTCTCCTTTTCAACAAAGTTCAGATCAGTCAGCAATCAGCTATGAACTCTGCCACCAAAGAGTCAGGCCACCAGGCCACCAGGCCGTCTCCCCCTTCATAGCCCCTTGTCTCAGCACAGTTATTTTACAGCTGAGATCTTTGTACCTCCATGGACCCAGCTTTGTGATCCAGCTTTTCCTTGTCTTAGAGCTGCAGCCTCATCCATATGCTGCTGATTGTGCACACATCTGCTATCTGATCAGCTCAGTGAGGTGAGTCAACCTCACTTGGGAGAGCCACTGCAGAGCCATAAGAGTGTATAACCGTAGTTTTAAAAGGTATGTAAACATCTTAGTCTAACCGTAAATGAAATAAACAAAACTTTTTGTAGTCAGACTAACACACCCATATAATGTGGTTGAAAGTCGAGCCCTACTTGCATGTAAGCATTCAACCAACTCTGAGCATGTCCCACAGTTTACAAGTTGGACTTTGACCCAGAAGTAACACATGAAGATGATAAAAAGAAGCAGGAAAAAAACTAAGGGATTTACAAAATGTATGGCGCTGTTCGTTCTCCATTCTCCATTGTTCCAATTTGATTTATCTGTTGCTTTGGAGTAGCACGTAATAGGTCAACCTGAAAAAACCCAGAAAGTAGACATATCACTGCCAAGCAGCTCTTGATTCTTTTCCTTTCATTTTTTTAAAGCAGCATTTTAGTTGTTCTGCATAGCCTAAACTCCATACCAGGAGTTGATACTACTTCACAGTAGTACCTGTTTTTGTGGCCTGGAGCCAATGATTTGACATTCAGAACAGGAAAAACTGGTTACTGCTTACGGGAAGTTAGGCATTGTCTCCAAAGCAGCACTGCAACTGCTTTGGTGGAAAAGGATCAGAAATGTACCTCACCAATGCTTCATTATCGGAAAAACACTGGTACCTTTTCTTCTATTTCCAGGGCTCCAGTCGTTAAGAAGCCGCCAACCGAATTCTTGAGAGTAGCTGGAACAATGAAGCTGCACTGCGAAGAGTCATCCTCACTGTTCAATTCAAACAAAGACACGTTATTTACCCAAGATGATACTACCACCATGGACAATTTCATTTTACAGTGGGAGGTCATTTAAACATTCAGTTTGTTCTCTTCCCAGTTTGCAGTTGTTCACAACCCTTTGATGGCACTCTCATTTTCTGATGAACTGAGTGTCAAATATCAGCCAGGTTTACAAAATATAAAGCATTATGTCCCATCATGACAATACACCAGATCTTAATAATATTCCTCCCAATTTTCCGTTTGTCATTGACTTTGTTCACTCTCAGATACTCCAGTGGTCCCATTTATCTCAACACCACTGTTGTGTTGGCATGTACTGGACAAAGAATGATCCCTGCATCTTTGCCTTTCTGCTTGATCCCAGTAAGCCCCTTACTCCATCCCTCACCACTTCCCAGCCATCTCTGGTCCCACATTTACTTGGAGTTTATCACTTGCTGCCACCATCAAATCATAAAACAACAATTTCAACCATCAAGACTGTTTTATTTTTCAGTGCTGCACATTTTGATGCCTTATTTAAAATTCCCTCTGCTCAAGACACCTTTCAGTGGAACATATTGATTGCTTACATGCATACCCACAAGGTATGCTTCCCTATACATTGTAACACAAAAGAATAGTAAATATGCCTACTGGAAACACATCAGTTTTGCAAACACTCCCATATATCCCATGTGGTGCTTTTTCTTGACTATACAAAAATGGTATTTTTTTTCACAAAAGTGCAGAGGAAACACTTTTGTGTATCCACAGATTACACGATGACTCAAATAGTCACATTAGGTTTTGTGTATAAACTGGGTCCTTCTGGGCATGATGTAGGATGCTGTAGAAGAAGAGGAGGTATTGCCTCGCTTAACTCATTGAAAGTGTGCAAATCATGCTGAAGTTTTGAATCCACTGCTCCTCAATAAAATCATGGGAAATGACTTCCCAGAAATCCCTCCCACATGGCCAGTTCCACGTTTAAAGGGCATGCCTTGTAACAATTGGTTGCACACATCTGTGCCATTTTCAAGTCAAGATAATGACAGAGTGGTTGCAGAAATTGAAATCAAACTGCCAAAATTAAAGCAGGAAACAATTAACATTGTTCTTGGAAGGACTTAATGCGGTAAAGATACCTGTTATGTCAAGTAAAAGATTATTGTTATTCAACATTTATCACCTCCAAATTAGATATGCTTAGTTTCTTGCATTGCAATATCTGAGATATATAAAGGAAATAAACAAAAGGAAGCTCAGATTTACAAGCTACAGTTCTGCAGAAAAAAAAAACACACTGCCACTTAGTGCTTGGTGGTGTACTTATAGAATAACACAAGGAGTAATGCTCACTCACTGTTTTCCTGTTGTTGCTTTGGATCTGAAGAGGCCTCTGAATAAAAACACTGCTGTTGAATCACTGTGTTGTGAGGAGGATGCTCAGGGTTGTCACTGCTGCTGCTCCCCAGATGAGATTTCCTTCCCCACAGCAGATTCATGGAAGATATGCAAAAGCTTGCTGCAGATACTGAAAGACCTAAGTTTCCTCAAGACGTAAAGTCTTCTCTGTCCATTCTTATAAACAGCATCAGTTTATGGAGACACCAGTCCAGTCTGTTGTTCAGGTGAACGCTGAGGTATTTATACTCCTCCACCACCTCCAGGACTTCTCCCATGATGGAAATATTGTTAGACCTAATTCTGGCTCTCCTAATATCCACAATCATCTCCTTTGTCTTGTTCATTATCGAGATGAGATGATTGTTCCCACACCATGCCACAAAGGGGCCCACCAGTTCTCTGTAGTCTATTGTCCATTACTGATACACCCCACAACTGCAGAGTCATCTGAATATTTCTGCAGATTACAGGACTCTGACTTGTATTGGAAGTCTGGGGTGTACAGTGTGAAGAGGAATGGTGAGAGTACGGACCCCTGTTGTGCTCCTGACCACCTGCTCAGACACACAACCATTAGGTCTCACAAATTGTGTTCTGTTCGTCAGGTAGTCAGAAATCCAGGTGATTGTGGAGTCATCCACTTGTGTCATCTGGAGTTTCTTACTGTCATGGGTTGATCTGACCATTCATTCACTGTCACGTTTTTGCAGATCCTGCCTTGCCTTTCAGTCCTGCAGTTCCCTGTCTACTCACCTGTTTGGTCTCCGCCCATCTCGTCACCTGCAGCCCATCTAGCTCATCAGCTGCTCCAGATATATACAAGCTGAGTCCTCTGGCCCCTTGCTAGATTGTCTAGTTCGTTTGCCTAGCTTTCCAGCGTTCCTTCATCCTGCCTGCCTGCCTGCCTGTCTGTCTGCCTACCGGTTCCTGCCATCCCGCCCGTTCACGATCTGCTCTGCCCTTTTGGATTTGTCTGCCTTTGCTGCCTGCTCACTTGGATTACCGACCTCGGCCTGTTTTTGTGGACTTGATAAAAGCTTTTTGGACTGATTACTGTCTCTGCATTCGTGCTTTTGGGTTCTTTTTGTTCTGAGTCGTTACACTTACATGTTAAATGCACTGGAGCAAAATGGAAGAACATGGTCTTCACAGTGCTGCCTGCTTTGTCCAGAAGACAGTGGGTTCATTGAAGCAGGTGCATGATGGCATCTTCAAATCCAATCCCATGACGATAAGTAAAATGTTGTTGGTAGTGCAGAATCCTACATAGCTGGTCCACACAGGGTTTCACGACTGCAGGACTGACACCATTTGGACCTGCAGCCTTGTTCCCCTTCAGTCTCTCCAGCTGCCTCTTCACCCGACTACTAGAGACAGACAAGCAATACAGGGAGGTGGAGAAGGCCCCAGCATCTCATGATGTGGTTGGATCAAACAACAGAGCTGCAGCGAGATACATAACTGGGGTGGAAGATGAGACAGTTGAGATGTGGGTCAAGGAAAGGTGGGAAGTTTGTTTATTATCTACTGAGAGCTATAAAGAGATTTAAAAACACTCACTGTGTAATAACATATTAAATATTGATTAACATGTGACGTGCAGTATACTCTTCTAGAAGGAACGTTTTTATTTTAAATCCTGCAACCTGAACATCAGCTTGTCTGCCACAAACTATTATTATAATACACAATCTTCAAACTGCTCAGCCTGACTTGTCTCAGTGTCTAGAAATCGGTATCTGAGTCCATTTGTGACAAATATATTGGCAGAGAGCAACAAATGTTTGCAGAAAAATGCAAAGTCCAATGTGACGACAAAGATATTGGAAAAACCAAAAGATAAAATCTAATTAGAAAAAGATGCGAGGAAGTGTGATGTGATTACAAAAATACAGGGTATGCCACTAAAAATGACTGCAAAGAGCTGCAGATCAGTAACAAAATGATTAAAAACATTATAAAGAGATCTAGCTCAACTACAAGAGATGAAAATGATTACAGAGAAAATTCACAAGAAGCAAGAAGCAAAATCATTACAAAATGTAATAGATATTTCAGCAACTTTCATCAGAACATAATTTGTGGCAAGCGGCTTTTCATGACTGTAGGACACCAGGCATCATGTTTTATCATTTCAGACTGAACGACACTTCTTCTTGTATTACAGAACAGCCAATCACAATTTGACAGTCTGGTGATCAGGTGGAATGTCATATTCCATTAAGCATGAATGTGATGGCTAAAGGGTCCATGTTATACATTCTTAAGGGTTTGCTTGACACTTTTTACTCTGGTATTTTTAGTTCATTGCAATCTCTCATCACTCATAAAACCAGTTTGGCCATTTCTCATAGCAAATCGCTCCAAAATGTTGCACAAAACCTCCCATCATATGGCTTTACCCCTTTTTGCAAATTGCTTACAGACAGTCAAGTTAACCGCAATCAGTTTGTATAAACATCACAGGGATATAGCTCATGCTACCAAGCCAATACAGTGTCTCACAGGCCTGGCTGCCAATACCAGTTATGTAAATGCTAAAGCGACAAGGCAGACTGTGAGAGGTCCCTGCTCAGGAGAAGGACTATCATAAACCACTGCAGCTTGACACTTCAGATAAAAGTGTGCAACAAGTTGTTTCTTTGCTTTTAAGCAGAATGGAATAACATCTGTCATTGTGGTTAAGAAAAAGAAATGTGAGAGCACGCCTGCAAGTTTAATTGCTTGGATGATGTGATCTAAGAGTTTAAACATTGAATATGCTGGACTCAAGAAAAATAGTTCCAACTCAGAGCTGCTTAAATGCCATTTTTTGCACATTTCATGTCACTAATATTAATGGAAAGTGTGCCAAAAACCCCAAATATCAATAATCAGCATTTTATTAAATAAAAGTAAAGTGAATTTACTACTTGGCAAAAGTGATTTTTCAGCACCAGCATCACATTTAGCCTGATGCAAGCAGAGTCTGGGGTTGTCCTGGAGGACATGTGTCGAACTCAAGGCCCTGAAGGCGGGCCAAATCCGGCCCACCACTTCATTTTAGCTGATCTTCATTTTAACTGAGGTGAGGAGAACAGTCCGGAGACCTGGTTCACGTCAAAAAGTCACGATTCAGCAAACGTGTATGAAAGGTTTTGCTTGTCAAAATTAGTAATTTTTATAAAAGTATCCTTTTCATAAAAGAAATTTGTGATTTTTCCTACACAAAGTTGAAAAAATTTACAGCTTTACAGATGTTGTAATTTTATGTCAAAATGTTGCAAAAATGAAAAAAAAAGATGTTTTAGGTTAGAAAGTCATAATTTGTGACTGTACGATTAAAAAATCTTGTTGCAAGAAAAAGTCTCGATTTTTGCAAAATTTTACACAAAATTTGCCTTTTTTTATCATCAAAACCGAGACGACTATAAAATCTGACATTACTGTTTCAATATTTCTCTTCCTGTGTTCTTTATTTGTCCTTTTAACTGGTGGTGTTTCTTCCAATAAATGTAAATGGTCTGTAACAAAAGAAGATTAAAGTGATTATAGGGGCAGCACACGGGTTAATCAACAGGTAAGCACATGTGTTTTACACAGAGGGGCCAGAAAAAAGACATACGTGTGACACATGAAAAATAAATTGAATGCAAATAAAACATATATAATCTTCCTGTATAATCTTCCTGTGTGATGTATCGACAGAATGCTTCCACAAAGGTAGGGCAAGTTTTAGAAGTCTTATCTTTGGTGTCTACAGCGTTAATAATCCTGAGAGGCTCCACCTCCGCTACCACCTTTTATGTTAATTTCAGCGTGATCTGCTCAGGGAAAGTCAGCCTCTGCGCGCTCGCTCTGCGTCTTGCTCCTGGTGCGTAATATCGATGCTTTTGGACAAACGCAGTCCGGTGCTAAACCTCTGTCGGGACTTTTTCTTTCTTTTTTTCTGGGTCTGTGTGAAAGGCGTCATGTCTTTATAATGTCGCGGCTGAAGACGCGCAGCTGAAAGCGACAACTGTGGATCCAGCTCTAAGAGAGAAGGTGAACGCACCTTGCATCCAGCCATGGGAGGTCAGATCTGCAGAAATACCTTCTACGGTGAGCACATTTGGCATCACGACCAAAAGATTTTTTTCTTTTCTTCCAGATCATGACTGCCTTGATATTACAGGCCAGTGACAAAATTCGATATAATCGAGTTGTAAGCGTTCTTGTGCAACCTCAAGCAGTGTGCATGGAAACTGTAGGCGTCCTATCAGCCTGAAATAAATGAGAAGTGAAAGTAGTTTAAGCACCGTTTCTAAGTCACGACTGATTTGGAAGTAAAGGGGAATGCGTTTTTCTAAGTGTGTCAAACCTCCAGAGCCTCTCTCACTAAAGATATTCAAGTTTGTCTCTCAGGCTCTACTTTTTTTTTTCTCTTTTTTTTTTCTTGAAAGCCTAGGTTAAAAGTTAAAAGAGAGCAAACAGGATCAACTTAGACAACTTCTTTGTTTTTCAAGAGGAACTGGAACACTTCCAGACTTGACAACTGCTTCGTCGTCTGTCGTTCTGCTCATGTTGCTTTCAATTGATCATCCCTGTCTAAGAAAATGAAGTTAACAGGTGCACAGCAAATTAAATTTAAAGCTTTAGGATTCTTTATCTTTACTAGTTTACTTAATGGTTGATTTGCAATACACCTACTGTATTGTTAGAAAGGAAGAAAGTTATTTGCATTGACAGTAAAACATGTGTTTTGTGATATAAATGCCTTGTGTGTGTGTGTTTATCACACTCTAAAACCATTCATGTAAACTTTTATGGTTCCACAATTTACATCTAAAGCTAGTGTATATCTTGTACAGTCTGCAGGCAGTCTATGAGCTGATCAATCTACAAAAACAACTAATACTTTAAATGGACTAACTTAGGATTTAAACTCTTGGTGAAAGAGGGAAATTGTGAAGGGAAGTTTGCACCTTTTTCTGTCAACTTTGTTTTCATAGGAGACAGATGATTTAAAAAAAAAAAAGAGTGAAAGAAAAGTCAGATAAATCTAACTTAGTTGGGATAGACTCTAGAAGATCCACATGACCCTAAAAAGCAAGAAGCGGGTATAGATCATGATGGATTGATGGATGGATAAATCTAACTATAATGGTGTCATTAATAATAATAATAACAGTTGCATTCCTGCTTGATCGTAATTCCAGCATTTCACTAAGTGTTCTCACAGGATGTTGTGGTTGGATGTTAGCCTTCTGATACTTTAGCTGAGCAAAGATATGCATGATTTCTGAATGTCATGGTGTCACCTGACTTACAGTACAGAAACAGGAAACAGAAACAGCTCATTTCCAAGATGTGCAAATGGACATTGGCCAGCTCATATTGTCCCTTTTCCAATTTCACTTTTAGGTCTCACTGCTGTTAAACAACGATATATATGCAGACAGAGAAGCTGCTCAAAAAGTGTTGGCCCTCTGACAGGAGCTCAGTCAGGGCCCTGTAAATGTAAACAATTATAGTCTCTGTCATGTTCCAGCTTAATAGCTCATGAATCATTTAGCTCTTACTTCTCTTCATTTGGTAAACACGCATGGCTGTATTAATGACATTTAGACATCAAATTGTGACTTTGGAAAAATGTTGAAACCATTTACCATGATTATGTTGACTTTAAAACGTTAATTATTTTCTAACAGACATTCGAGAGTCCTTGGTTTCTTGTAACAAAAAAATGTAGTTCAGTTTTGAGAGTTAAAAGTACAATGTTTTCTTAATAAACCGGTATATCAACAGAAAACTGAAAGATAAACTCAATTCGCCCATTCAGACTTAAAGTCAATACTTTGACTAAGAGGTTTAAATAAAAGGTTCAAGTAGACCATTTTAAGTCCCAGTTACCAGAAAATATGAGATCATAAGAAGCCTTATTTAACTGGAAAATAAGTTAATAATCATGTTATTACTATAAGTCATAAGTCATTACTGTAGAAATGTTTTGGTTACAGCTCCTACATCTGAATTCTCTCCATTTATTTAGCCCTCTACTTAATATCTTTGGCACTGGCATATAGACGCTGTACACGTATATGTGTTAAATCAGTTGAGTTATTGTTGATTAGGTGAGCTCTGCTTTAAGCCTTCTGGGCAAAAAGAAAAAAAAAACTCCCATGACATCATCTTTATGTAACTAACACAACAAGTTCAATCGATCAGCTGATTTGTGCATTTTCTCGCCTCCACAAAGACGAAAGTAATTTCATTTTCATTTGCCTCAGCTCTAGATATGAAGAGGACAGAGGACTTGTTGCCTCGAAGTCAGCTGTGAGGTAGATGTTTCCGTCTTGTTGAAACTATTCAAGTTGTGATATAGATGCAAAACCTAAAAAAAAACAAAAACATATACATGCCCAGCTGCTCTTTTGCACCTCTTTCAGTGGGTGTCTTGTAAACCGTGATAATAACGTCACGCCTTTAGGGCCTCTGTTCAGGCTTCTGTCAAAACCAAAGCCTTTGGGATAAAATACAGAAAGGGTAAGATGCCAGGTGACATAAGCGAGGCCTGCTCATTGTCTCCCTCCTGTTCCCTTCAATTAATGACAACAAAGGCAGTCACATTGTGTGCGGTGGCACATTAAGTAACATTATCCTTCTCCAAGTTGCTCATCTGACATTGACATGGTACCTTCCTTTTACTCTGCCAGGGCTCTGGTCACTGTTTACCCCGATGTCTCCGTCAGGTCATATGAATTTTTAAACATACTTCACCCAACACTCTATTATCCACAACTTTGGCATTAACCAGCTGACATTCATCTATACATCCATCTAGACATCCTGGATTACTGGAAGTTTCTTTTTATTAATACGGAGCTGTTCCTTTCCACCGTAATCTCAAGTCAGAACATTGAATTGATGCGGTCTGTTGGGCTTCTTCACAGCGCTGTTTTTTTAGGAATTGGAATATGAAACAGATTAAAGTGGAGTAGATTGGATTATGAATGAATTTTAACAAATGTGATTTAGTTGTAATACAGTAACTGCACTATACGTAACTGGATATGCAATGAACTTGTTGCCTTTTCCTGGAAAATACTTTAGATTCATCTTTTTCCTTTTTTTTTGTGAAATGTCCTGGACAAATAACTCACATTCATTGAATTTCAGAAATACTTTACTGATCCCCAAAGGGAAATTGAATTACAATGAATTCTACGATACACACCTGTAGAGCAGAAATCAAACATTTACTAGAAAAAAAAATGAAGCTGAAAGAAAAAGTTGAAGGAATCCAATTTCACAGTTTAGCAAATCTAATTAATGATGTGAGAGTAAAAGGACACATTTATGTCTGTGGTTAAAAAGGTAAAGTATGGGACAGTCTATGTCTGCAGGTTTCTGTTTTCAAATCTCACAGGAAATACTCCGTTCACCCTCAGGCCTGGCTATCAAACCAGCACAATGCAGTCCTGTTGTGTTTTCCTGAAGACATCATGTCAGACGCACCATCATGGATGCAGTATGATTGAAGGATTTGTTATGACTTAAGACCACTGTTGTGCACAGAACACAATTCAACATTGTTCTGCAATGACAAGAGCAAGCAAAGAGCTTAACAAAATATACTGTTCTGAGCCCAGACCACTTGGCAGAGCTTCGCTGATTGTGAAGTCAAGGGAAAGACTGTTCAGAGAACGCTCAGTTTGAGCCTTTTCTGGTTTTTTCCTCAGGAAAGTTTTTGCATGTATGCATGCCTTTACCCACTGTCAAAGCTCTTTCTTCACCCTGAGATGAGATCAGTGATGTTTTAACAATCCAGTTTCCAGTGCAGACAGTCCAATTGATTTGTCTCT
>JBAMYA010000007.1:9035325-9045821 GCA_037176975.1 Arrhamphus sclerolepis
TTGATTTGTCTCTAGGATACATTATAAAATCCTTGACCCTTCAAAGTCAACCAAAGGAAAGCAAGAATAGCAGCAGTGGCTCATATTTCTTTGACATACTGTAGTCAGAAGCAGCTCCTACACAGTCTTTCAAGTTTAGGTGTGAAAATGCAAAAGGTTCCTGAGGATTAGAAGTGTTAATTATGCCTAAAATATCAAATTTCACACTTGACAGATTGACTGGATGTTTTAGTACTTGAGACGCAATTAAAAGGTTGTAGGGTGCAAAACTTCATCAGATCACATGATGACTTAAGATATTTGCTTCACGTTTGTCAGTCAAATCAAAAATAGGCTTCCGCCTGCATGAGTGCCGAAAGTCTGTGAGAAAACACCTCCTCCACTAAACCGCGTTGATCTTGGTCCTGTGTTTTAAATAGGAATGTGGAAACAAAAACGAGGAGTTGATCCAAATGAAAGGGAGTCGTGTGAAATCGGCAACATGATGCCTTTGAACAAACCCTTTATCTGTGTAAACTCCCTAAAATATAGATGTGGGATACTGAGAGCTGGAACGGTCATCCACATTTTCACATGGGAAAAGAAATCTCACGTCCTGTGAGTCATTGTGTACCTGAAGACTTCATTTTGCCACTTCCTCTGACTGGCCAACCCCCACAATGCCTTCCATTTGGCAGGACTCTCTCTCCTTCTCTCTCTCTCGATTGATATGTGCTCATTAAAACATCAGCTACAAACAACTGTTAGCAGCTATGCTTCAATACTATTAAAGTAGCTTTGAACATGCTGAATCAGCCAGCTGACACTGTTTAAAGATCCCAGAGGTCATTTTCTCCTATTTTATCCGTCATGTGAGAAAATCCTTTCTCTTTATCTTCCCCTTCCTGCTTCCTTTATAACATTTTATGTTGAACAAATTTGTTCCGCACAAACCGTGCAAGAACATAGAAACAACTTTAAACGCAAGTCAGTTTCCGCAAGATGTAGGATAAGAAAAATTTGCTGGTGTTACCGGAAATTACTGAAATTAGACTGTTTGGTGTGAATGTCTCACAGCTGCATTGTTCTCCTTAATTGGTTAACCAAGGGAGCAATTCAGCCTTTATGTGTGCATGTACTTCCTTCATCCATTTTGAGTTTAATTCACCTTAAATACACACTTTGTGGTTTTAATGGATACCTATCTGAGCAAGCCAAGTTTTGATTATATGAAAGATTTTTTTCTGACCAAATTGGTTTTTGTAGGAGGGGGAAGACACTTAAGAGGAAAAAGGCATTTGACAGCAGGTCAAGTTGTTCTTATCCAATTTCTTTAATGCGTCCTAATACAAAATGTTACTATTTTCCTTGAAGTTGTGCCTCGCTGAGAACTTACCTCTCCACTTCTGTTGAAGCCAAACCTTTTTCTTCTCCACGCAGATTCACTGAACGGTCAGTTTCCTGAAACATCCCACCGATGCCACCACAAGCGCAAGCGCTGCTTGCCCATCCAGCCATGTGGAAATTTGCCCACCTTCCCCCTGCTCTTCCACCCCAGCACCAAGGGATCACAGATCATCATGGACATGTCTCAGAGGACCGTCAAGAGGCAGGCCAGCTTCTGTAACGCCATTACCTTCAGCAACAGGCCTATTGCTGTATATGAGCAAGTTCGCGTTAAGGTATACTTTTTTTACTGTGTTCCTCTGAATGCACTTTGCCCCAAAACTGTTTGTTGATTCAGTTTGCTTGAAAAAAACCCAAAGTCAAGGTATCGCAAGTCTTGCTCTTAATACACCTTGTAGTTTGGGTTTGACTGTCAAGAAGTAAGTCCAAAGTAGTTGTCTTTCTTTTCTCTTCAAAACATTTTGCTCTATTTTCCTTCCCTTCATCTTTTTTCATCCTCCTAATTTGATATTCTTTCTTTTCTCTCACTGCATATGTTTGGGCCAAAGCAACAGCAGCTCAGAACAAGTTTCCACTTCACTTATCAGACCATCTATGTCTTGAAAGTGAGACAGCAGGGCAAGCGTTGCCATGTGAGGAACACTTTTATCTCACACAGTAAATTCTAAGTAAATTGATGTTTGAAATAAGACAAAAATCATTTGCAGGTGATAAACATTCCGAGGGATCTGGCCTTAGTGAGATATGTTTTTGTTTTTGTTTTTGTTTTAAGCCCCGCTATGCGGTTTGGTACAAATGATGGGAATGTTTCTCTCTGGTGGTGCAGCCTGAAGTGTCTCAGCAACTATCACACTGATTGCCGTGAATTTTTGGTGCATGCATTTTCTTAAGTTTGATGTGACAACTTTTAGGGGATCCTTGAATTTCTCACCCAGTGCCACCATCAGGCCAAAATATACTATCAATAAGTTATCAAATATAGTGGATTATAATTTTTTAAACAAATTAAGACAGTATTAGTGATCATTTGGAACTCATTTTTAGGTTGTTAGCACAATTTTGTTCAATATGACTGTAAAGCATCAACATTATTTGCACTTTTGTCATGCTGACATGGGGATTTAGGTAAGAAATAATAGTACATCCTGTGGATTCTATTACACTGTTCAAATAGGATTATGATTATTATGGATTATATCTTCTGTGCTCCTCTGTGATTTAATGCATTCCTCTGATACAGAATGCCAATACTGGCTGATCTTATTGGTCTGCCTCTAATTTTAACTGCTGCAAACATAGATTACTCCATATAATAATACCAGCCTGCTCTCATTTCCAGAGTTCTTTCAAAGCCCCTGACGTCCCCCAGAAATCTTCTTAAATTGTACTTTGGTGCACCGACACATCAGTCCCTGTATAAGTAGACGTCTGTAAAAACAAGCAACAAGGGCCTCATATTGTGACTGGATGGGATGCAGAAAGATTTGACACAACAGACTCACTTTCATTCTTACCTTCCTTGTTTTCATCTATTCACCATTTACTTTTGATTTTACTTGTTCTTTGGTTAAGTATGGGCTTAAAAGATACTTGGTTTAGTTTAAGAAAAGATCTTTTTAGGGGTTAAAGTACGCATCTTCATGTCAATTCAGCATACTGGATACTGACAGAGCAATGTTTGGTGTGTTGAAAAAGCCACTAAATCCACTAAATGGAATAAATGTTACTCTTAGAACTATACATGTGAAACTAGTGTGTCATTGAGACTGTAATCTGAAGTGGTGCAGGAGTGTCAAGATAAATGAATCAAAAAGCACCTCTGGTGAGATTAGCATCATGGCTCCTTCGCGTAAATAAACCCAGTCCTAATTGCTTTTTGTTCCTCCCAGCTTCTATTTACTTAGTTATTTATGTCTTCTTAATTTGAATATCTTAACTGATCCAAACCATGTAATCTCCAGATCACTAAAAAGCAGTGCTGCTGGAGCGGCGCGTTGCGTCTTGGTTTTACCTCCAAAGACCCTTCGAGGATCAATCCAGACACCTTGCCCAAGTACGCCTGCCCCGACCTGGTCTCCCAGAGCGGTTTCTGGGCAAAAGCCCTGCCAGAGGAGCTCTCTAATGAGGGAAACATCATCTCCTTCTGGGTGGATAAGAAGGGCCGAGTGTTCTACCGAATCAACGACTCCAGTCCCATCCTGTTCTTCAGTGGTGTACATGTTGCCGAACCTTTCTGGGCTCTCATAGACGTCTATGGCCTCACCAGGGGGGTCCAGCTGCTAGGTGAGTCACGTCTTTACAGTAGAGACTAGTCCTTTCTGGGAAAGAGTGACAGTATCGCTCTAATTAAGTCCAATTTTTAAACTGTGAAACACTTTTTTTTCTGCAAATGCCATAAGAATGAATCACATTTTCACTACTTACAGCTGTTATTTATGCTGAGTTTAAGGACAGAAATAGCTGCCACAACATGGTAAAGATGGTACTGCTAAACTCTATAAGCACAACCTTCTAGTGCTGATAGCGTGGCTGTGAACTCTTTGTCTTGTTTCTGTACTCCTGGAAACTATTCTGCATCTGATGTTTTTCAGTGTGGGTGATACAAAGGTGATGTTACTTAAAGCTGCACAGGTTTTCCCACACCGGCATAATGGCTCAGTGGAAAAAGATGGTGGGAGATAAGGGAGACTGTTTAGTTACTGTGGTTGTTGATATCAAAGTTATTTCCCTAAAGGAGGAATTTTCGAAAGTCTTAAATCCGTGCTAACAAGTGTTGTTTAAAGGGTCATTACATCAAAGAAATTAACAGCAGTTTTTCACCAAACTGAACCATCTGAACTATGCCTGACACTGCAGACTGAGCAGCATTCGTGAAAGATACCATACATTGTAAGATGTCTGCAGTTTTTTAAAACAATACAAAACTATGCAGAAAAGATTAATAGGGAATGCTTGAGGAATCTCGCGGTACTTATTTATAACCATTTCCAAGAATGACACTGCCTCTCTCCAAAGAATAGAGTCTGTCAGCACCATTAATAAAAATAGAAGAGCCTTCCATATAGTGTAGATAGTGCCATTTAACCTCATTTCTTGTGGTGTGGTTGACAGCGAAAAGCGTGCTATCTCGTGATGGGCTGCTTGGTATCCAGCGCCAGAGTGCGACTATCTGGGGTTCACTGGCCTCGTGGTGCTGCCCAGCACATAGCTCTTGTCGAAGAACAAGAGTAGTGTGTTGGTCCTCCCAAGAGGACAGTCAAGAGGAGGGATGATGTCAGGTAATGACATGTCTGCGATGTTTTTCCAAGACAATCAGCCCACTGGAATGTCTCACTCTTTGCATCCAAGTCTTAGTACAACTTCATGTGACGTGATTGCCACGGACACACAGTCATGTTTAAATGAGTTATGCTCATCAAATTATACTGTAAAACTGCAGAATTTTCCAATTTCACAATTAAATTGTGAATTTCATGAATATGCATTTTGACTTTATGCAGGTTTTGCCTGTGAATTAGGCCAGCATGCTAAATCCCATTGTTTCTGCTTTAGTTTTCCCACATCGATCACTTTTATCCCGCATCAGCGGCTTAAACTGAAAAGCCTCTGTCCTCAGTCAGCTGAAGGATCACTCTACTATCAGCTTTCCTCTATAGCCTCAGAGCGTCTCTACTTGAGCGCATGGTATATCTCAAAGGCCCAGAATTGTGTCAGGAGTTGGCTGCTGCTCAGCAAACACTTATCCTCTGAAATATAGGCGGGCACATCAAAGTCTGGTGTTGCAAACTGGCACGTATTTCGCTTTAACAGATGGGTGATTTTTGGTTCTTAATGATGCTTATACTACGGTCTGGAATTAATGCTACACCAGCTGAAAAGATTTTTCCAGATTTCACCTGTTGTTGGCTTGTTATCACACAATCTGTCCAGGTGTAGCTTTTTTCTCTCTCTCTCTTTCTGCTGTTTATTTTGTGTTTTCTTTCTTACTCACTTTCATGTTTTTTAACTGGAAAGCAAATGGAGCACAGAGATCTGAAAAGGCTCTATAGAGAGTGGAAAAGCTTGGTTAGGTGACCTTGATTTGGCTTTTTAGATAAAAAGGACTAGGCAGAAAAATAAGACGCACTAAGCTGTGATGAACTTGTTGACTTTGGAAATGTGAATTGCTGAGTCAGTCAGTTAATGGATTTGAAGAGCTTCATCTTTATTCTGCCCATTTTCCTCAGACAGATCAGGTTATTCATCACTACAAGGCTTCCGTACCTTCAACAGGAACATTTTATAAGAGTACTTCCACAAATTATTAGTTCTGCTAATGGCAGCTAATGTGGCTTCACGCCTCTACAAGAGCTACTTCCGCAAATTAGCAGTAACACTAGTGGCAGCTAATGTAACCTCACACTGCTGACCTAAAGCTTTTTCTAACCCTGCGATTTTAAACTTTTTTAAGCCTGAGAGACAACAGTGATCTCAGTCATACTCCTTGAAGCAGTTAAACAGATTTCACTCAGCTCCCACGGAGCCACAAAAAATTTCATCCACCATTTTTGCATACACGTTAGCACTCTGAAAGATATATAAACAGACCTTTGCATATAAAATTGGTCAAATTACCCAATTAAGATACCATTACAAACTGAAGATGTGTGACAGATGTAGGTTGTATGACTCATCTTTGCTGGAGTCTAGGGACAATGTAGGTGTTTTAAAAGCTCATGTTTCCAAAATATGCTATATGACGCGGCAACCGATTTCCTTTTTTCCACAACATGCAACTGCTGTTCCCGTAAGCTCCACCATTCTTGTTTTACGACCTATTTTCCCAGCCACAAGAGTTGACACTTTGATCAAACTAGCCTTTACTCTCTTTTATTTTAGCACATATGTTGTGAATAAACTGTCTTTAATCTCACAGCCTCAGTGAAAAATGCCCTCTCATGTCATCGTTGCTGGTGTGATGGAACACATCTGTGTCACTGTTGCAACAACGTCTATGAGTTCAGCATCCTCGAGCACAATACTGAACCCTGCCGTTGCCGTAATGCTAATTGGGTTACAAGTAAAGAAAGTATGGAAATAACATCTCTTCTGTCTATAATGAGTTTGTGTTAATGTGTAAATGAGAAACACATTGTAAAACCTTTTGTTAAAAAAGATTATTTTGCATGTCAAACCAACAAAAAAAAGCTGACAAAAACTTACTGGACTCTGGAGCAGACTTATCAGCTTTGGAGGAATGAGTATTTATTTATTTATTTATGTAGAAGGCAGTGTGCTTCAGATTAAAGAAAGCCAGCACTGAGCGCATAGCAATGCACAACAGTACCAAAACAATTTAGCCGAAAGTACACATCAGAAACGCCTTCTGAATGAAAGCATCAGTAACTTATAATTTAGACAGGAAAGCATATTGGGTAACGTCTCATGTGAACTGTCGGAATCAACAGAACCAGTCAGTTGGGATAAATTCAGAATGACAAACAAAAAGTGTGCATGTTAACAGGACCAGTCTATATGAAACGTCTCTCAGGTTGGGCATTTTCATTCCAAATGAGGTGTGAACATGAAGCACTTTACATTCCAGGAGGACAATTAATCAAATTGTAATTGGAATACAACGCTTCAGTGCTTGGGAAAGATATAGAAACATGAATGCAAGCCATTCTCCCATGCTGTACAATAAGGTACACAAAATATTTTACTAACCACGACTTAACTATTACTTCATCATTACTTCCCATTAAAAGGGAAATTCATTCATAGCCCTAATAAAGAGAAAGATTAGTATGATCACCTCAAAAATATCCATTAGTTCATCATTTGTTGCCTGTCAGTTATTCAGTAATTCCTGTCTAGTTACTTTTTTCCGTTTTGATTACTTGATTAACTTCCCTTAAAACCCACTTCATAACTTCAGGATTAACTAACGTTTAAGTCGTGGTGAATTCGTCATTAGTATACTGAGTGTCCAGTGGAAATTAAGCAACATTTTGTGTAACTCATTGTTACCGATTTTGCCTGACATCAGTATCGGTATTTAGTTTTGTTCTTTCCCATTTATTCTTTTTGTTAAGATGTTTAAGATGTTTGGTTTTTTTTACTCTTTAGATTATCCACATTAAATGCACGCTTTGCAATATTCTAACGCTGTATCCTTTTGATCTTAACTTGCTGCATTACAACGTTCATTTACTCCAACATGGATCACGATCTTGTCACGCTTCTCACTGCTGTTTTCTTCTGCCAAACAGTTGCACCGCTATCAGAGCTTATTCTGATGTTCAAGGATCTTTTGAAGTGAGGTGTTGTTTTCTCTAAGCTGTTTTCAAGGAACTGCTGTTCAGCAGCAAGCCACCCATGCCAGCAGTCAAAGGTGACCCAGAGATCAGTGAGGCTGCAGAAAACTGAGATGGTGTTGCATAAGAGAGGAAGCTAAATTAATCTGCTGAAATCAAACTGAGCTTCAGGGGTTGTGCAGACCAACAATTCTGCACATGCAATTTAAGGAAGATCTGTTACATCATCACACGCCCTACTCACGCAACTGTCACTACAGACTAAAGTGCCTTTCTTGGGCTTTGTACAGAACAAACTGTGCTATTGAGGATATTAGTCCTTACAGGGATGGATAAAACATTTCCTCAACTGTGTATAATCTCAAGGAACAAAACTGTCCTGAAATCATAATTTTTGACTGTGTTTACATAGATGTCTTGCTGTGTTTCTCTTACAGAAAGTCTGCCTTTGGCTTTAAACAAAATTTTGGAAGGTTACTTTCATTCTCCCAGCATTTCGTGTGCCAAGAGTTTATCAAGATGTTTGATGAAGAATCTCAAAAATGCAAGCTACAAACAACTTGCAGGTGTTTTCAGTTTCATTTCTGCTCATCAAAACACTTATGGGAATAGCGTACATATTTGCAGTCATAAACAAAAAGGGAAATCAGAGAAATCCCTCTGCACATATGATTGCGTTTGTTTACGGGACATACCCCCAGATACCACACAGCATCTTCTGTTTTGTACAGGTGTGATGGATTATAAGCTCGGAAAGTCAAAGAAATCTTGTAATGGAGGCGGGATGCTCCACTGGGGGTTCATTTACCAGAGGCAGATGAGTCGCTTAATCACTGACAAGAGTCGTAGTGATCCAGGAGAGTGGCGTCAGCTAACATCATCCGCAGCCTGTCTCTCCAGTCATTAGAGAAGGAACCAAAATGGCTGCTAGAGTGTCAAGAGGCTGTGTTCCTCTCAGGTGATTAAGAGAAGGGCGGTGGCATCAATCATCTCACCATGTATGCCAAACCTCAGATCACTGTGCTTCTCACGCCCACTGACAGCCCAAGGGACATCACTAAATTTAACACTTCTGGGGATGAAGGCGATTTGCATGGAGGAGAATTTTATTGATGCTAGTGGCCTGGTTTGTCTTTCTTTCAGCACATTTCAAAGCTCACAGTTACATGAATTTCTTGTAAAAAAAAAAATATATATATATATACATATATATATATATATATGTATATATATATACACATGTACAGATAGATAGATAGATAGATATAAAAAAAAACTGCATCTGCACAGACATGTATTTCATTTCTGAGGTTTTGAAAAACAGGACAAAGAAATAAGAACACCTCATGTCTCTAACAGGTCTTAAAATGAATTGAAACCACAGATGAAAAACAAAACATTAATCTGCCAGAGTAAGGGCTTAACACTTCTGCAACATACCTGTATGCCTGGACATTCATTATCTTGTATGGACACAATGAAATTTACAAATAAATTGGTTAATTTTACTACAAGAGAATGAAGGGACAATTAGCTCCAAAACACAGAGATTAATAATGTTTTGGTCTCTACATAAGATCACTAGGTTTTACTCTTCTGACTGGGTTGCTTTTAATTACGGATGACTCACAGCTTCTCAGAACAAATGTAACTGGTGAAACTGGTTGAGGCGGGTTTCAGAGCCGTTCAAATGTGTTTCCACTCACCGCTTTACGAGAACCTATAATCACTCTTGCCGATATTCAAAGTTATCAGTTAAGGATTAATTTCCATTTCTCTCCCATCTGTATTTATTTTTCCTACAGGTGAAGAGATGGTGAGTGAATGATGAAAAGGCCAGAGCTGGGCAAACATGTTTTGTTGGATGTACCTGACTGTGTGATACACTCTTTTCTTTGTGTCTATTTTTTGCCTGTTCATTCAGTGTGCTCCAGACTTATTGTTCCGCTTGTCAGCATAGATTATGAGGCATTTCACTAGGCTTGATTTGTGGATTTAAAGTGTTTAAATATAGAATCAGGTCTCTGATCAGGTGTGAGGTTAGATGTGGTACAAAGAATTGGGACACTGAAAATGGCCCAGTATAAAAGGATTGTACAAGTACAACTTAAAAGTATATATTTGTATTGTAATTCCAACTATGTTCCATTGCTGTTTCTGTTTCTAAACACTTTTGTTAATTTTGACTGAAGACATTATTGTGCTAGTTTATTTGATTTCTTTTCTGGCGCTTACAGCCAAATCCTCCAAACATAATACACTGGAAATTCTGCTCTAGCAATATGGAAAGTCATCAGTCAAAAGTCTGTCTTAAGCCAAAAGCAAACAGCTAACAGTGAGAGAGAAAGGCAAGGACGACTGCTGCATGTCTTTATACTCTAAACATTTAGTAATTTTCTTGAGCTAAATTAAACTGAAATCATGTATCACACTCCCATCACTTATTTCCCTCTTTTTGCTCTTTTTTTCTTCAACCTTTCCTCTCTGCATAATTAGAACACCAATAAATCACATGAAAAGCAATCTTTTTTTTTCAAGGGACTTGACATTTTAAACTGATTGCAGTTGCATTGTAATTTTGAGACTGAGGACCTTGTCCCAAGTTGTCCTCTTATGGAAACAGCTGCAGCCTGCAAACTCTTTCCAAGCCAAGGAGGCCACATAGTTCTGTGTTGGTACCTTAATCTGGGTGCATACTGTATATGTAATTATCCCACGGTCACCTTAGATACCTTTGTTGTATAGAAATTGCCAACACGGTGTACTATCAAGATCATGCTGAGGTATTTACACAATGTGAAATTAAGGTGTAAG
>JBAMYA010000007.1:9048931-9059982 GCA_037176975.1 Arrhamphus sclerolepis
AATGTGTATAATATGGAATTAGAACTTCTGTTTGTAGCTGAGAGCTGTAGATGAGTATGTATGCCATGAAAGTCTAAGTCTGCAGGACAAAAAAAAGAGCTTTTAATAATGTAACCATGGAAACGGTCTCTGAAGCTGGAGTGAGCATAAAGCAAAAGAAGAAAGAAGACATTTGCAGACTTATTCATGTATTGTGGGATGAATTACCTTTACCTTTTTTTAGACTGCAATTTTCTCAGTCTTGGAGTCTTAGTGGTTTGTTTGTTGGTTGGTTTGTTTGTTTGTCTTTTGTTTTAAAAAAAAAAAAAAAAAACTATATGAGTTTGCCTTGTTCCTCAAATATAGTCCCACAAAATGATTGAGTTAACTGGCTTCCACCATATTTTTCCATTTAAAATTTCTAGAACTCTCAAAGGATTTTCAAGAAATACATTAACTTAAAAAAACAAAGAGAGAAAAGAAAGAAAGAAAAAAAGCTCTATAACCACTGCCAACAGTTACAAAGTGTTGTAGTGTTTGGTTTAGTTTCATTTTTTTTGGAACTTGCCTTTGTAAAGCTGTTTTATGTCTGTGATTCTCTGCTTCGTCTTGATGTGTTTCACCTGTATCTCATTGTTCTCCTCAGTGTAAATAGTCTGTGGGTCTTACGTCAGTCTCAATCAGGTTGACGGCATCTGTACACCCAGTCTGCCCCGTACCCTGTTATTTCCAGAATCTGGTTTTTGCCGTGTTTGAGTTTTCAGTAATCTTTTGGTTTTGGACTGGTATGCTTCTTGTTTTTTGATTATTCCCTGATTATTCTTTTGGAATCCTTTTATTTTGACTTGGCTTGTTAGTTCCTGCATTTCCCAGTGTTTTTTGTTGTTTCCTTACCAGCCGAGGTCCGATGAAAGAACCTTATTGTTACTTCATCCTGCTTGACTGAAACATACATTTGAGTTAACTGAGTTGCTGAGATCTTGAGGTTTCTCTACATCACAAAGTTGACCTCAAAATGGACCTTACACCCATCATCTTCATAGCCGACTTCTTCATTTCTTTTCCATTCCGGCTTTCTACTTCTTGTGTTTCAGCTTGTTGTTATTTTTGTCTCTGTTTTCAAACTCAAACTGAATGAGAGACCCCCATTATAGATCTGCAGCAGAGTGAGGTTTGTGTGCAGGCATAAAGTATCAAGCCCTCTGCAAAATGCACTGACAATTGTTTTTAAGCTGCAATGCACAGTGCACATGCTCTTGCTGTTGCTTGGGTTAATGTCACTGATGGTTGCATGATGGGGGTGGGGTGAAGAACTTTATAGGTTAAATAGATGTTGTATGGAATCAAAACAGTAACTAACAGACTGGAACTTTAATTCACAGTGTACGTCATGGTATTACACACATCTACAATCCCTTAAAGAGGTAGCTTTGATAGCTGAGTCTGCTGAAAGGTGTGTGTCTGAATCTCATTAAAGTTTATTTTCTTTCTCCTTCTGGTGTAGCACTGCAGATAACTGAGATGACTGGAGGCCTTAAAGTATGCACACCTTTGCACAAAACTAAGACACTTTTTTCCTCTCTGTATATAGCTGTGTAAGACTAATTCTGTCATGCAGTTGACTGCAATGAAATAAGCTAAAATACTGATGCGCTGTCCTGTGGCTCAACATCTGCTTGCAAGTGCACTTCAGGAAAAGCCCATATTCTGATGAGAGTTCAGTTTCTAATGATCTCAGGGCTGGGAAATTATTTGATTTGTGGAACCTAAATAAAACCGGCTGGACGGGCTATTGAGGCCCAACTGAGGTTTAATCGATCCAGATGGAATTGAACAGATTTGCAGGAAATCAAAATAGAAATCGTAATGGAGCCTGTCAGATTTGGATCCAGGGAGCTGGGGTGTACAGGGGGAAGCCTTCAGAGAGGAGGCTAATCACTTTCAGATGAACAGTCTTGTCCCAATGAAGAGGAGAATGTGTGCTCTCTTTCCTTTTCTGTTGGTGAACAAATGTGTCCATCTGTAAACTTTTTGCTAATATTATTTTGACCAAACACTGACATGAATCTGTAATTGGAAAAATGTGTTTCAAATAGAGATCAGATTTAGGCACTTCATCAACCAATGAACATTTGTAAACTCTGAAGCAGCGACAAGTCAGACTCTGTAAAAGTGCATGAAGAGACACGAGTTAAAAGCGGCTTTGACTGGCCGAGAGGAAATCACGCCCTCGAAGAGCTGAGTGTCACTTTCTCCGCTGGCATTTATCACCTTCATGTGCCCCCTTTTCTATCCCCGATTGTAAATCAAGAAACATGTGGCACTAATCCAAAAACTTCAGCTTGATCTGTCCAAAAACACCACATGGCTCTCGTTGCACGGCATCTCAGATGCTCAGACTGTCGTGCTTCCTCTGTGTACTGTGTCATTGCCTCCTCGACTTTTAAGCTCTCTTGCTTCACATTTGTTTACTTTATTCCAGGAATCATTCATTATATATTTTCATATTGTTTGGTAAAAGATAGTCTCATCCGTTTCCTTTTTGTAACTGAAGCACAACCTCCAAAAGCTGCCTTTGTTGTGACTGATGACTTCACTCACTCATTGTAGACAGAACCCTGGATAACCCTCTTTCTTATCTATACTTAAGACAAATCCCCAAACACAAACACACAATATGCACATGCGCATAGTCAGCGCAGTTGACCTTGTATAGAAGTTTCAGCACCATTAAAGCCGCCAAATGCCTCTTAATCCTGTTCCACTCGGGCCGAATAGTAAACGGAATCCGCTCTTGTCTCTTTTGTACCACGCCATTGTCTGACTGAGAGCTGTTCAGCACCAAAAAAGGCATAGGATACATAAAAATGTTTTTCATCAAAACAGCAGTACTGCCGTACACGCAGGTTTCTGTAAGATGTATTTCACTGTGGGTTGAGCCAAGCTGTTTGTTTTGGCAATTCATTTTTTAACTGCAGTAGTTTAGTTTGGCATTTGCTGACTTTATCCCATAACAAGGCCTTGTTTAAAAAGACTTCTAAAACTTAAATGTTTTGTGCAAAATCTAAAACTAACTTGAAGAAGCTACAAATATTGGAAAAAAAAACATTATGGAGATGAATTTGTCAGCTTATATAGTAAATCATATTACTTTGCTAACATGTTAAGTGATATTTTTATTAATGTAACATTTGTGTCACCTTAGGTTTAAAAGGCAAAAGCACACATATGTTGCATCAAGTCACAATACGTTTCAGGTTATCAGTTTTCAGTTAGGCATTGCTCCCTTTCTCAGAAGCATTCTGCTTTACAGAAACTGGTTTTTCCAGACTGGTTGAGCTCCTTTCTTCATTGACTGGAAATTGTTTGGGTAACCTCACAGCAGGTAGATAAATGTTTATCTCTGTGCTTTTTTCTGCAGGTACATTTTCTGGCGAGGATGTGTTCTTACTTCATTTAAGCCAAGAAATTCCCCCAAATTGTCCGGCCAGAGTCTGATTACAGATTTTCTCTCTAAGCTACAGTTGTTATATAGTGAGCCAAAGGCAAGAGGTCAGACATTGACCTTGCAGTGTCAGTCTGGTATGCAGCCCTCTATTTAATTATTTTTCTTCTTAAACGGAGAAGCTGGAGCTGCTTAAAGACCATTAATGTTAGCCGGGCAATTTCAGCCATGTACTAAATCACAATCTCGATTGTTTTAATACCTGAAAAAAGGGATTTCAGACTTGCTATTCAAAAGCTTCTAGGACATAAACCTGAAAAAAAGTAAAATATAATTATTATGTGCAGCACATACTGTTTAAAAAAAAAGAATAAAATCTGGAGCATTACCAAAACTTACAAAAGTGTGTGCTTTGATATGACGTGTATTTTCAATGGGAACTATTCTTCATTGCTTAACATTATGAAGAGAACAAAAAAACATGTCCACACCTGTGAAATTGTATGAGTTTGAGTGACATCTTAAAGAAAGAGCAGGATTTATTGGGCTTTTTTAAATCAAATGCCACCAAGAGCAAGCAGCAACAACACATTTGTTGTTATTTTCCATCACTTTTAGCAGGACTGTGAATCAGAATATGATTCGAGTGAGTTTAACTTTTACTCTGTGCTTTCAGAGAGCTTAAAGGCAGACTAAGCAGAATCCATTATCTATTATCTATACCTACTTCTTCTGATGTAAGGTCACGAGGGTCTGCTGGAGCCTATCCCAGCTCTCTTCAGGCAAAAAGCAAGTGCCCATCAGTGGGCCACTTACAGAAAAAAAAACATTCACTCTTTTGGGTAGCTTGGATTTACCAGTTAGCCTAACATGCTGTGGGAGCTAACCAAAGTAGCTGGAGAAAACCCTCAGAAGCACAGGGAGAACATGCAGACTACCCAAAAAGGTGACTGAATCCCTGTTGTGAATCAAAACAGACATCTTCTTGTTAAGAGAGTATAGTACTAGCAACCAAGCCATTGTGTGGCCCGCTAAGCAGAATATACATTAGAAAGAAAAAAAAGATGATGAGACCGTCATCTCTTATGTCACAGTACAAATGTGTGGCAGTGTAGTCCTCCATGGAGAAATTCTCTACACCTTTGTTGGTATTTCCCTGATTTCTTCATATTACAGAGTAGCATTTGTGCAATTATATAGGTGTGAGGATTATAAGATCCACATTTGTTTGTGCACACAAACATTTATGACATATTGGCAGAACATGAGCTTTCACGCAAAATAAAACTGTGTGGCACCATCCTACGGGGTTGTGAGGAGGTTGAGATGTGTTGATTTGTGCTTTGAAATGTAACCACTATGAAATGATGGGTAAATCAATTTTATGTCTTTGATTTATCGCTTTGTTAGCTTCGTTGACTGGCCATCTGTCTCTCGTATCTCTGTGTTGTTAGTCAGAAATATGGAGGAGGAACAAATTTCCAAAGGTTTGATTACCACGTTGTTGCTGTTGGTAACTACACAGTCACTGACCTTTACTTCCAATATGTTGGTTATTAAGCATTATGTCTGTAACCACTAGGTTGTGATAAATAAGATACATAACATAAGCTCATAGGGCAGATTACACACCAAATTTGTGGTTAAAGGTATCCAGCAGATTAAAGCAAAACGGCAGCCCCGAGTGCTTCTCAGCTGAGATCAGGAAGTCAGGATAAAATGTTCATGAGTCCTGAACAATAAAAAAAAAAAAAGCGCTGCGATGGACTAGACGACATGTGTACCCTTGTGTTTTGCCTGAAGAGATCTGGGATTGGCTCGAGCAGACCCCTGTGATCCTGAACAGGAAGAAGCAGTTATAGATGATGGATGAATGAAGAAAAAAGGAGGATTCGTCAGGGAAGATGACAATTTCCACTGGTCAATCGTGCATGTCTTGTGGTCTTTTAACTATGCTATGCCTTTTTCATCATTGATAGAAGGAAGAACATGTGAATTGGACATCAACTGTTGTTTTTGTAACAATAATGTACAGTTTTATTCACAGACCATCATAAAAAGAAGCATCTTCCTTTTTTTCCTGTAGAACCTCTGGACAATCTCATTGTGTGACTTAAGAACTTCCAGTTTTGTCAAATGTGACCCAAGAAGAGGTCATCCATATTTATTTGGCTTTGACTTTTTCTTTTTGTTTTGCCTTCTTTTATCTTTTTGGTTTCTTGTCATAACAGGGTGAAACATCATGAAACAACATGTTACTGTTCCCCCTCACAGCTTGTTGAAAAGGCTGCACCTCTCTCAAAAACAGAAACTGTGAACTGTAAGCGAAACAGAACAGAAATGAGCTCGTGTATTCCAGAGTCGGCTAGCTTTGCCTTGAAGATGATAAGGCTGCTAATAATAAGAGCCTCGTGGCTGGTTGTGGACACTTTTGACTAAGGAAGTAATTAAGTTCTAGACGTTTATCAGTGGCTGGCCGGAGATGTGCTGTCTTTGTGTGATAAAGAGGACCTGGTGAGGTATGCCCTTTCTCTGAAGTGTCCTCCTAATGCTATTTTTTTAACCCTTCTTCCCCTGACACACTCGTATTAACCAACCACTTTGCATAGGGGAAGCCCAAAGCAGGTCAAGGCTGAGAGCAGTCATGTCACTCATCCTTCATCCTCCCCCTAGCCACTCTCCTCAGATGTCCAATCAGGCTAATTTTAGCTTGTTTTAAATTTGGCAAAGTCCCCAAGCGTGCCACGATACAGATCTGTTTGTACTGACTGTGCGCATGGAAAGCACATTCTCTTTCTGTTTTCTTTTTGGCTCTGATGTTGTCATGTGGCATCTATTTTACAGTGAGTCGGATTAGCATAGGAAGGGCTATTTGTGAGGGAGCTAAGCAGCATGGAGACATGTGAGGCAGTTTTTGAATGCCTTGTCTCTGAAATGGGCGTCAGAAAGCTGACTTTAGCATACAGGCACATGACTGAAGATCTTAACATTGCACAGAGGTTTATGAAGTCACTGCTGCTGAGACAGTTTGATATGTAAACACCTGGGAATTGTGTCAGCTCCCTGCAGCTATTTGAAACTCACGTTACTGTGTATTTATATGCTATATATACAGTTTAAGTCCTTGACAAAAGTTTAACATAAACTGTCCTCATTTAAGGATAGCCTTTTAAGAAATACGGTCTTAAGTATGATAGTAAAAAAGATTTTACAAGAAATTAATGGCTCATTTTTGGAGGACCCTGAGGTCCAGACAGGAAGGTGAAGCACAGAATCTTTTATTCTTTCTGTGTTACATAAAGCTGTTATGTCTTTTTCTTCCATTGTGATGAAGCAGCTGCCCTGCAGCAACAGCCGGCCCCCACTTAAAGTCCTGATGTATTTCTAAACATGTAAACACTGACCCATTTGTTTATCCTGTCGGACTGCTATCCTTAGAGTACAGAGAGTGCCTCACAATGAATATGTTACAGGGCAGAGAAGCCAGAAGCCACCTTTTGTTTACAGTGGCAGGTACGACGAATGAGCGGTGCGTGAAGAGAAGATATAAAATAAAACAGTTTTGTACATGTGAATATGTTGGAAAACCAAGAGGTAAAATAAATTAAATGCAGTCCCTTGGATACGGTTTCCAACGTGCAAGAACTGATTCAGTTTTTGTGTGTGTGTGTTTGTGTGATGTGCTGTGCGATGATTCAGATTGAAATGTCCACTTCAGAACACCACATAAAAGTATTTACATAACACTACAGTGTGTGTGTGTGTGTGTTTCTTTTCTTTCCACAGATACTGAGATGGTCTCCCTGGACTGCATGCGACCTCGTTCCTGCGCCTCCACCCACCGGGCCTCCGTTCAGCGGAACAGCCATGACCCTCGCCTCTCTATCAGCCTGTGTGACCTGAGCCTGCAGCAGCAGGAGATGCATCTAGAGGAAGATGATGAAGAAGAAGAGCGGCTGCAGCCCTTAAGCTGTCACGTGCCCCAGAACTCTCAGAACTCACAGCAGTGTTCCCTGCTTCCCAGCCACTTGGACACTGAGCTGCACTTTCACACAGTGCATGGCATCCATGTTACTGGTCTGGATAAGCACACAGTCGCACGACTGGATCACCATGGTGACGAGAGGACCCTGGTGTTCACCAGCCGGCCCATGCACTGTTCAGAGACCGTGTTTATGAAAGTGAAAGCAGGAGTCGCCCAGCCTGGGTCTCTTTATTATGGTGTGACATCCTGCGACCCGGCTACCCTGCGGCCCAGCGATCTCCCATCAAACCCAGAGTCCCTAGTTGACCGCAAGGAATTCTGGGCTGTGTGTCGGGTGGCGGTGCCGCTCCTCAGCGGGGATATTTTGGGCTTTATGTTGAATGCAGAAGGGGAGGTTATGATGAGCCACAATGGAACTGGTGCAGGGATGCAGCTGTGTGTTGACAACTCCAGGCCTCTCTGGATGTTCTACGGTCTGCACGGCACCATCACACAACTCAGGATCTTAGGTAGAGTCATTTGATATTTCTTTCTCTTTCAGTGATAAATATGTCCGATTCCCTAAAACAAACCTTATGTTGTATTCCTGCACAGATTCAGGTGTAATGTGCACCATGTTCTGCACCATGTGTAAAAAGAGTTTCATCAATATACTGAACTCTGAATTAAATCATAGTCCTATAGGATAGTAAAATGTGTTCAACAGAATGTCATGTGTAACATTCATACAGGAAGTAAATGCCGTCTGTGAGTCTGAGCAGTCTTTATGTATCCCTGAATGGCCCTTGGAAGATGAATTCCCACTGTGTGGAGTCATGAAATAGTTTTCCCTTCTTTGCTTTCTGGGCTGCACTCAGACTTTTTATCAGCTCATACATCACTTGGGAATTTACATTCTTCCCCCTTAATTTGCATATGAATGTTAACTTTAACAGAATTTCTTTCTGGTTGGCTTCATTCAAACAAGTTTGACACAGTGACACCACTGCTTTAGCCACCATCGTAGTTCCTGTGTGAAGTTCATTTTGAATGCTTGATTATGATGGTTAATTAAGAATAAATATATTTATGTATGATGAACAAGCTAAGATCCTGTGGAACTTCCAAATTCAGACTGATAAACTGGTGATGGCCAATCAGCTGGACATTGTGGTGGTGGACAAACTCCAGAAACTGGCAGTGGTGATAGACGTCCAGACAGAGGAACACAAGAAGCTCCAGAAATACCGAGGGTTAAAAGAGGAGATAGAGAAAATCTGAAAGGTACAGACGAGAGTAGGGCCAGTGGAGCACTGGAGGCTATAACATCCAAACTGGAAGATGTACTCCAACAGATCACAGGAACAACATCAGAGATCTTTGTCCAGATGAGCGCAGACCTAGGAACAGCTAAGAGCCTGCTCAGAACTCTCAGGCTCCCAGGCCTCTGGTAGAGTACCCAAGCTTGGACGGTGAAACCATCAGGAGGATGAGGAAGAGGTTTATTATGGCTGAGTGCATTAATAAATTAATGCTGATAGTTATTTAACGCGCTTTTATTTATTTATTTATTTATTTATTTTTTACTTTGACTTTGAAAATCAGTTCCTCTCAGAATCTGAACACACACAAAAAAATGAATGAATGACATAATGGAGAAAGGTAAATCTGTCATGGATAATTTAATTTTAAACTTCTTCCAGACGGTGGAGTTGATAGAAGAAAAGTTATTTGTAGACTTTGCAAGCCTCTTGGCGACTTTTTTTGGCAAAAGCAACTCGTGACAAATCTAGCGACTTTTTCAGGTATTATTGGAGATTTTTCTGGTGTTTTGGAGTCTCAGACGTTCTGCAGTTACTCTGCATTCAAACGTACGCGGTGCATGCAGCGTCTGCTTTCATCTCCATATACTACAATTATAGCCAGGTTGGCCGCTGCTCAAGCACGAGCTGTAGGTGCTGCCGTGAGCCCCTCCCCTTTTCAAAGCACTGGGAGGCGATCAGTCTCACAGCAGCCTCCCAACACTCCCAGCAGCAGTCAGAGCAGAGACTTAACTCTGCCAAAGTGTCTGTTTTGGGTCACTTTGGTGATATTTTTTACAAGCCTGGATAAAGGAGGAGCTAGTAATTCTAGCCCACATAACAATCTTTTGATTAAATTTGATATTTGATATTTAACAATACAGGACAAAATTGATTAATGTGATGTGGATCAAGACAAAGCATTTAAGTCCTGAATTTATTTTGAGAAGTGGGTGTTTAACCACTTTATGTCTCCCCCACAATGTTATTCCTCTCTCCTACAGCATCCATTATTATATATACACACACATATGTATGCGTGTGTAAAAAATGTTAAAGATGTTTTGGATGAAAACAGCAGAAATGGGTCTGGTTTAGCTCAAAGAGGATTTGTTTGCTTCCAGGCTCTTGCCCATGATCTGCTGATCATTTTATTGTTTAACTGTTTAGGACACATTCACGCAGGCATTAGACATTTCTGTCTACTTTGGAGAATATCAAGAGGCAGTTCAGCTGAAAGAAATGAAGCCTCTCATATCGATAAAAATCCATTTTCCAGAACATTTGACATTCACCATATGCTTTCATTTTGAGTAGGTCCAATTTAAGTTTGAATTATTTAGCTTGCCTTGGATACTTAAAATTTCAATTTTTCATAAGCGAGAGCTGTTGGAATGCTTGGCCTTTCTGTATTTTGATGAGATTGTGAAATACTGTGGAGCGCAGCAAGCACAAATGTGAGTGCTTTTGATTTGTTTACTGTCGCTGTAGATTAAGACATTCATCTTAATTCTTTGAAAACAATCTTCCTTCAACCCACGGCTCTTTGCTTCTTAAGCTATTAATGAATGCATCCCAGCAGGATGGATGTCTTTTCGCTGGAAATCTATAATTTGAGATGAAATTCACAGAGGTTAAAATGCATTTAGAGTTTGTCAATTTTCCTAATTTTCTGTCATAAATCATGTCGGGATGCTCTGCTCTCCTCTCCACTTCTTTATGTAGGCAGTCAGACCAGGAACTGAGGAGGTTATTTCTGTGTTGCGTGGGCTCCCAGCAGCCAGCATTATGTATCAGGAGGGAGCCTGTGATAGCTCCTTATGATGCCCTCCTGATGCATTATTAAAATGTAACTGCACAGAGATTGAACTTGTTAGGTTTTACACCCACAGCCAGTTGCCCAATCACTGGTCCTCTGGTTATCTCCATGCTTCCACTTTCCCTTCTGCATTTACTTCATTCCCCTCCCATTCCTGATTCTTTGGGGTATAAGCGTTCCTCGAGTCATTACCCACTCCAGCTTTGGGGGTTGCATTTGTGACGTCTCTGCTCACCCACTCGTTGCAGCTGCACGCCATAAGTTGCCATGGAGACATCTAGCCACTGAAGCAAGTGACAGTTAGTCATGGCTGGGTGTTTTCAAGCCTGTGAAGTGGAACAGATGGGTGTCTGTTGCTGTCACATGGTCATTTTCGCATGTTCTCTTAGAGACCAACATTTTCTCATTTCATGTAAGATGCTTAGAATTAGTAATGGCCTACAGTGGACATGCATCTCCTCACTGCTGTGAATTTACACATTTGCTTATGCTCACATTTAGTCTTAAATAATGTACTTACATACATATATATATACATGTGTA
>JBAMYA010000007.1:9060082-9085356 GCA_037176975.1 Arrhamphus sclerolepis
GTCTAAATATGTAACAGGGATGCTTTTCAACAACGCTACAGAAAAATTATCTTTCATTCTGTGTTTTAGCTCGCTGTTTTGCCTTCACCACCCACAGTGCACTAATGGCGCCCACAATGTTCTGTTATTAGTTTGAGAAGTTAGCCTTAAAGGGAACATATTTTGGAATAATAATATAAAATAAAGTTTTATTTGCTTGAGAGCGTACAGTATATTTAATTATCTGAAGTGACCACTAAATCAAAAACTCCGGACCTAACATAATCCTGTCATTTTGTTTAGGGTACTTAAAAAAATGGCTAAAAGTAAGTACTTCAAATGTGCAGGATGCTGTGACATCACAAGCCTACATCGCAGTAGAAGTGGATGGTGTAAAGTTGAAATGTTTATTTCAAAAGAAAAAAATGCAGAAGTGGAGCAGAGTGGTGAAGTGTCTGACTCCATCCCCCAAAATGAGACATTGCTTAAAAGGGAGCAGTTGTGCTAAATTCCTGTGATATTTTGATCAAAGCACAGCAAAGATATTTTATTAAGATGCCAGGAAATTGTGTCAAGTTTTGTTTTTTAAGTCTATAATGCAACTAACTACAACTTGCTCTACAATTAAAGCAAATAACAAACTATAATAAAAATGGTTCTTCCCCCTTCTCATGATGTTACAGAAGTTGCAGAAAAGTCTGCAAAAAACATTTTCAGACCTCCAAAAGCTTAATAAGAAATGCTGTGTAGCTTTTATGCATGCTGTTGTCTGCATCCTAACAGTCATGGCCTAGAGTTCCCCACCACTGGCCCTCGAGGGCCGCTGCCTGGCATGTTCACCATCAGCTTGTCATCAGGGTCTGCACAAGTCTGGTAATGATCCATTAATGTGAATCAACTGTTTTGGAGCAGGGAAACATCTAAAGCATGCATGGCAGTGGGTAAACACAGTGTACTAGACCGCATCTTGTGCTCCTTGAACTCATTGCTCTGGGTGCATGGTTGTAATTGACAATTACGAGAAATATAATTATGATGACATGATCTGTTATATGGATTGTAGAGGCAATGCCCTCAGCAAAATATTCAGAGCTGCTTGAAAAGAAAACATTCTCGAAAGTAAAATAATTTTGGAGGAAAAAAAACACATTACACATTTACATTTGCTAGGCCCACAGGCAATGACACCACACAAAGACTGAACACTTCTTTGAGCCAAACTGAAAGTAACGATAACAGTGCTTCACATGCAAGCAGCTCTCAATACAGCTGATCCAAAAGACCTAAGTAGATTTTAGACATGTTCATAATTCCTAATACTTTAAAAGACAGTTGTTTACAAATGAACAAGAAAATTCTACATTTCTTGTTGTAACACAGGTTTCTGACACTGCTCCCTAGTGGCAGCGGACAGCTACAGGCAGTCCAATCATGATCTCTGTAGATAGCACCCCTGTTTCATCCACCAAACAGCAGAAAAACAAAGTTAAAGACAAGCTCATGAATAAAGAGTACATAAGCTAGTTGATAAAAAGCAAGAATGCCCCCCAGGAGTTGCTGGAGGGCCAAATTGAATTAACCAGAGAGTGAATGGAAGATCTCCATTTGACAGTGGAATGCTAATGTTGCTCCATAACTGCTGTATGTGGTGATAAACAACTGTTTGCTGTGTAAACTTAGAAGGTGATATATATCTATAGTTGATAAACAAGGGTTCAAAACCACAATATGCATATTTGAACTGCAAATAGATTTCCTGAACCACCAGCTAAAAACACTCATGGTCACACAGCCAGCAGTAAATTCATACAAGAGAAGATGAAAGGTGCCCTTGATGAAAGGGTACATGAATAGACATGAAGGTTATCCATTCTGCCTTGTTAGAGCCCACCAGGACATTTACTCATAGCTAGGCTGCCACAAAGGTCGGTTTAAGTAAATAATAGCAGCCTGTCTTAAGGCTACTGCATGCCTGAGTGCCCTTCTATCCACTCTGCAATATAATATAACACTTAGATAACTTTGTGTTTCAGCTAAGCCACAGGATTATCCATTCCAGCACTAAAGTTTTATACAAATAAATGACTGAAAGGTTTTAATCCTGTGTTCATGCAGATTTAACTTCACTATCAGAATTTTTTTTTGGAGTAGAACTAGTTGTTGCATGTCTATAAAGAAGTAATTGGAGTGTTGACACAAAGGCATGAGGGTCAGAGCACGCAGTTTTCCCTTGTTTACAGATATATGCTTTTTTTTCTTCTCTTTTTGTGGTCATTTTTATAAGCTGCCTTCAGATGTACAAATTGTGTCCTAGCATATATAAAACACCAAATCACCGATCATTTAACACAACGTGGGTGGCGGCAAAAAGGTCACCTGCCACACAATGTAGTATAAGGCCGTATAAGGGACACTGTGGAGAGAACGATGGCGCAGTCTTCACCTGCCAGGAAGACTAGATCAGAACTTGTGTGTCTCTGGAATCATGTGAGTGTTCTCGAGTGTTAAGAGAGATGTGCTGCAAATACCGCATTAAAGCCAGAGGGAATGGTTATGGGGTGTAGATGGGGATGGATCATGTGGGACGGACAACAGATAGTCTGTGGAAATGTATTGTACCTTACCCAGAGGGATCATGGGTTCATGAAAAAGGAAGGAAGGGAGGGTGCCTCACAGGCTCGTGACTCACTCTGTTACACCCACACACATACACTGTGAAAGAGAGAGGGGAACATAATCAGAGATGCAAAAAGACATCTACATTTGCTTGTTATCAGCTCTGCTTATAGGAAGGCTATGATGTGATATGTAGGAGATCAACCGTATTTGTGTCTCCTAAAACTGTTACTTTGATCTTTTTTTTTTTTGATCTTGGTGATAACCAAGGTGTCTCCTCTCTATCTTCAGGCTCATCTCATCCAGAGCTCCGAGGCCCATCAGTGCCCAACTCCCCTTCATGTACACCCAACACCCCCACAATGCTTTGCAGTGGCAACTCCGAGTCCACCCTGAACACTCCACTTAATATCCACCTCAGTTCAAGCCTCAGCTCTAGTTATCACACGCAATTTTCTTCTTCCACAGGTTTGTCTGAAGCTTTCAAAATACACCACTCAAAACAAAAGTTGTTTTTTTTTCCCTCCTGTAATTATATCATTTTCACAAGTCAATCCAGTTAATCTTCCATGGATTTTTTTTGTCCATATTTTTTTCTTTTTTTTTTAAATCTAAAATGTATTTCCATGCGGAGATAAGAGAAAGCAATAAATCAGCCATCAGCACACAAACACTGGCTGAAAAGCACCAAGACTTAATTTTATGATATGCATGTCAGGACATGAAGCAAATATTTACCTCGATGATGTGAAGCAGTGATCCCCGACATCACAACAGCAGCTGCAGACAGTATAACAGGAAAAATTCTGACAGAAAATTGCATCAGTGGGAGTGCCGCTTGGAGCAGCAACACAGCTATTTTGGCTAAAAAGTTGCCATGAGGCTTCATCAGTTAGCAGATGTTTTACATCTTAGATAAAGAGGATGTGGGATAAATGTTGCATTGAGCAGAATGAGAGAGTAAAATAGGATTTCCTCAGACTGAAATTGGTTTGTTTGTTTTTTTTCTCCCACATCTCAGGTACAACTCCAGGCTCTCCATTTTCCAGCCATCCAGAATCCCCTTCCTTCCAGTCCTGCTCTGGCTCATGGAGTGATGAATGCACGATTTGCTACGAAAATGCGGTGGACACTGTCCTCTACGCCTGTGGACACATGTGTCTCTGCTATGCCTGCGGCCTCAAGCTTAAGAAGATGGCCAACGCGTGCTGCCCCATCTGCAGGAGGACAATCAAAGATATCATCAAGACCTATCGGAGCACATAGGTTGATGTGTGTCAACAGGTTAAGCTAAAGACTTTGTTAGAGCCATATAAGACTTTGTTACACAAAAAAAAAAAAAGAACAGCACAAGTGAGAGACACACTTCTTTGTGTGTTTGTAATCTGGCTCAGGTATTCTACAGCAGGACTTTAAATCCATCATTGCAACATTTGAGTTATGTCATACAAAAAGCACAACATGGGAAGCTCTCTCTGGTTTGAGTGACACTGTATTGATGCTGTCAATACATAGAATTCCAGATACAGAGGCTAAATGCTTGCTACTCCAGGAAATGCACACCCTGACCAAGGGCTGGAGGTATACTGACTTTTTTTTTAGGTTGGTTTAGTTTTATTTTTTAAACAAGATATAAAATCGCACAATACCATTTATATCAATGTAATTTGACGGTATTTGTTTCTGTCTATCTTTGATGGCATTTCGGTGTGTGTGTTTGTCTTTTTTCCCAGCTCATTTTCTGCCTTTCCTTTTGTATTTGGCAAGGTGAGCTGCAGACTTGTTATACTCATAATGCATATACATATATATATACATATATATATATATATATATATATATATACATATATATATATATATATATATATATGTATTGCCAGAACTGCCCCACTGGTGGAAGCACTTACTTTTACTCCTTCAGAACAGCTGCAGTCTGGCTGTGAGCTGCATACAGTAACTACCTTTTCTCAGAGTTGTTTTATACATAAATATAGCCAAAATCAAAACACAGTCTGTAATATTTTTATCTGATGACATCACATATGTAAAATCACTGACAGGTGACAATGTGTGGTCTTAATGGGTGTTGTTTCAGTTTCTATTTCTGACTCATTGTGCTATCTAACAAAAAACAAAGGGGGAAAAAAGAAAAAAAGAACAGCTTTATTAGTGATTCAGTTTTAAAATAGCACATATGAAAGCTGGTATAGTAGAAAACAAGGAAAGTGAGATATGTAGAGTCTCATGCTGTTATTTCAGACAGATCCAGGTAGAGCTGCAGGTGTAATTTCTTGGCCATAAAACTCAGCTTTCCATTTTTTTTTGCTGAAGAGAGATATCTAGAGAGGCATCTGTCACTGTTCTTGCAGGGTAACCCCTCATTCTGCTAGCAATAGTATTATCAAGTAAAGTAAGATTGTCCCGAGCTGAGAAAAAAGGAAGAAGCAATCTATGCTTTCCTCCTGCTGCTCCTCCATTTCTTGTCAGGACAGATTGAGTCAAAGTGTTGTCTCAGAGGAAGAATCAATTTGCTTCCATATGTGGGAGAAAATCAAGTCAAGATAGTTTTATTTGGGGTTTCCACTTGGCATCGTGATACCTCCGAAAAGTGATTAGACAGACAGAGAAAAAGGTTTTGTTGGCGAAAATGCAGTTTGAGCAGTGATATAAAATGGAACTTGAACCATAAGGGTGAAGAAATTCTCATATGTGTCCTCGTTGAAGTGTTTTACTTAATATCTCACCACCTGAAGTGCTTCTTCAGAAAAGGTGAGGCTGTAAAAAGGGTTGTTTTTTTTAAAAAAAAAAAAAAGTGTGAATGTGAGTGTCGCCACTGAACGTGATGCTTGCTGTGATCGAGGATGGGTATCAGTGAAGGCGGAAAATGGGAGGAATGAGAATGATGTCTGTTTGAGATGAAGACGCAGACTGGGAAGCATCCTTGTTGAGGATGTTTGTTCACTCAGATTTCAAGGTGCAAGTCCTGCCTCTTGACAGCAGTGCTCACCAATTCTGGTGCTATATGGAGCAGTTGCACAAATAAGTCATCCTAATACACAATGGTGGACAGTGAGATGTTTTTGAAATGCTGAAAAAGCACATTAAGATGATGGAACAACCTCTTCATCACTGCAAGAATCCCCTGCTTCTTGCGTGGCTCTGCTTATTTGAGGTTATTCTTTCATTGCTCATATGGATATGAAATCATAACACAAACATTTGACTCAGTCATGGTGTATTTATGTACTTTTCATTAGGATGTAACTAGGTATTGCTAAAATTTCATTTGCATATCAGTTTCTGAGTGCTGCTCTCCAATGGTAATAGAAAACTACAAGGGTGTTTTCGCTTGTCTACTTATGTATTATGTACTAATTTGAACTGTAACTAGGTCCAAGATATTTTCAGTTGTGATTTTTCTTTTTGCCAGGGTGAAGCTTTACATTAGTTGTTAATGAAGGGATTCGTTAGTGCTGAAGCTTGTCATCTCATCACTGTGGAGGGAAAATTAACAGTTAAAGATTCGTTGTGTGGTGTTTGTATAAAGACTCTGAGCGTGCCTTTCGAAAGGTGAACTCTGGACAGGCTTTAATGTGCTAGGATCCTCTTTGTGAAAACCAAGAGGAACACAGATGTTCATTTTCATCATTCTTTCACAGCTGCAGTATGTAATGTGAGCAGGTGTAACCGCACAGCTACAAATACGAGTGTGTCGTATTTGGTGTGGTAGCAAACGTGAGATCAGTGTGTGCATTAATTCACTTTTACAGATGAAATGTTTAAGTATCGCCTCATCCCCTTCTGTTACTTCATTGCACAGTACTGGAATTTGTTGTAAGTATTGAAAGATGCAACTCTTTTACATTTTCTACGTGACTAAATGTACTTTTGACCAAATATGACCAAGCAGAAATACAACACAGTGGAGTATTTTTAATTGACAATATATACATATGTATGTATGTATGTGTGTGTCTATATATATATATATATGTATATATATACACACACACACACCCAGGTTGTTACCATAACTGTGCATTACGTGGTTTATTTATTTTTGAGTACTACTAAATATCACTGTTTGTTTCATATATATGGCTACAGTGTCCAAAATGTAAGATTGCCATTTATTTTATGGTTTCATAGTGTAAATCTATAGGTGATTTTATTCCAGTGAAAGACCTTTAGTTGTCAGCTGTTTTTTTTTGTCTCACTTCTTCCCCCATTTAATATTATATTCACATTTTGGGAAATGCATATCCACTTTGTGATGAATAATCAGAAGTTCAAAACCACTCTCCAGTGGAGGTATGTTGCAATTTTAGTTAAATTACAGCGCTAAACTACAAATTATATGTATTTGAACACCAGCTGAATAATTGCAAATTAACTTTCCAGGTGTTACTTGTCATGTAACAGAAAGCTACACATATTTTTACTCTAAAGAAAGAAAGAAGGAATAGAATGACTTGCAAGCCTATTTATAATACAATATAATATAATTGGACTTCTATTTATAATAGTACAAAAACAACATAATACATTTTGTAACTGAAATCTTGTGAATGTGAAGTTTGATGCCAGCAACATGCAACATTAAAAAGCCGAACGCAGTGCTCCGAAACACTAGAAATGTTGTGTAAAGCCGTGGAAGACATTTGTGGAACATTTCACAACTAATTAGGATTAATGCCAGCAGGCTTGTAACATGATTAAAAAGAGCGTCCCATAGAGAAAGAGTCTTTCAGAAGTGGAGATGGAGAGAATTTCACTGCTCTGTGAAAGACACTGTTGCTCAACAGTTTTTTTAAAAAAAACAAAAAAACAAACAACGTTTCCCTGTTTCTTCTACAAATAAAATAGAGGAGCCATTAGCGCGCATTAGTTCACATGACGTGGGTAACTTGTACATCTGCGATTGCATCATTAGTACAAAGAAATAAAGGATTTGGGGTAACAAGTGTTCCTATTTTAGGACGGTGCCACATTCTACATGTAATCACAGATCGGCTTTGTAGTGCAAGAGTCCAGGGGCTATGCTCTTTGTCACTCTTTCAAGAAACATTTGAAGCATTATGAAATCAAAACAATAAAACAAGCTGATGAAAAGATCCCACTTTCAAAACAACAATTTAAAGGTCTCCTCAGTTCCCAGAGTGTTGCTAAAAGAAGAACAGATGCAAAACCTTGGCACACATGTCCCTGTTCTGACTGGATTGTTTTGCTGGCTATTGAACTTGTGCTTTCATTTGATTTTCTGTCTTTGTTTTATCATTTAAATGATTTATAAGTCATTACATTCTGTTATTATTTACACTGACAGTGTCACGTCTGTTCTGGAAATAGGATTGTATATGAAAAACTAAATACCCAGCGGAATAAAGATGTCAAAATGAGTTAATCCTTGTCCCTGCCTGAGATTTAAAATGTTGCTTTCTCCCTCAATAAGCTCCACCACCTCTGATTATACTGTGAGAATGGTATTGATCTCTTCCTCCATGTCCCAAAATGTCAAATGTTTGATTTATTGCCATATACTAAAATATGGCATGGGAATTTACATTCATCTTTATGTTTTGTTTTAGTGAGTAGATTAGTAATGTTTCTGTTCTCTCAAATGTGACCGGATAGTTTCAGTCCAAAACAAAGAAATAAAAAATGGAAAAAAAAAAGAAGCAATTATGGATGTTGTTGTACATTGGGCAACAGAGTAAGCTTTGACTTTGGTTTGTTGGGCTTTTGATTTCTATTAGTTGTTAAACATTTTAAATGGTATCTGAATTTGCTAGTTATGTTCTGTTTGTTAAATAAAAGCTAAGTCTGTAACACTGGCTTCACTTTGTATTTGCTTTGATTTCTTATTCACCTCATAGATGAGCAAACTGTGAATATAAGGTACTCCTTTAGATACAAAGAAACATCATTCTTTTTTTTTAGTCCAGTTTTTCTGATTCAGTATTGCAATAAAAAGGGAGGATGGCCCATTTTTAATTTCACTGATTCAGTTCTTTTGATGTTTCTTGCCACAGCAGGGATCTGAAGTCTGCTCAGCACTCACAGAGAATGATGATGCATTAGTACAATTAACCTTTTTCTCATACTTTTCTTTCCTTTTTCTCAAAACACAATTGTTCGATGAAACATCAAACCTAGAACTCTTTAATGTGACTAAAAGGTATTCTAGAATCACATAGTTCATTTTTATCTTTGCGAACTGAACCATCCCCCCACACATCCTTAGGGCAACGGAAGGAAAAAAAAATCTGCTTTTTTTTTATTTTATTATCTGTCCTAGTAGTTGGGATGTTCTCAGTAGTAATCTTGGCAAACACTGCACCATATACTATATGAATAACAAAGGGAAGGGCTTTTAGTAAACAGCTATAACTCAAGGAGAAACTGTTTACAGTCCTGCTGTGTAGACCTGGCTGGAGTGAACATCTTATATTATTTACTACCCTGCTGGCCTGGCTTTACTGCAGCGCTGTCTCCAATCCACCAGTACAGTCTGCGACTTTCCGACATGAAACAGGCAGTGGCGGCTGCCACTTATGGCCAAGACGTGAGAGAGAAATGCACACCCAGAGACTGTGAAAGTGACATGAATGCAGTGCATCTCGCTGGTGTCTGTGTAAGCACACACTTTCCACTCAGACCTCTCAGTGAACCTGGCTCCCAGTCCTCTGAAGGACTTGGCAGACTTGTTAGAGGTGTGTCTCTGCCAGATAAATGCTTGATCAAACACAAATGCCATCTATCAATGTGTCAAATTTGCATTCCAGAAAAGAAGGACAGTATCAATTTAGAATTCTAAAACGAGATCAGATGATCCGAGTTTAATCCTCTGCTGTTTCTCTTTTGGACTTCTGCTCTTCAGTGGGGTATGAAATCTTCTCTATAACCAGATTTGAGTCATTCAGGGACAGAAAGGAGATAGAGGTGCAAGAGTACAAATTTACTTATGGCCTAAAATAAGAATGAAGGTGTCACACCCTTACACCACTCAACCAGTGATAAAGTCACAAGTGAAGGTTAGTCTGACGCCGTCTTCAGCATGGACCAAGATGCTGACTGATGCTGCCCTCCAGTGGCCAGAAACGGTTCCTGCACTTCCAGAAAATCACCAAAAAGATAGTAGAAGTCGAACATGTTTATCACCATCCAGTAGAACTAGAGAAAGCTCTTTTTTCCCACTCAAAGAGCCAACATTTAAAAGATTCTCTCATTTGCTTGTTATAGTTTTTTTTTTCCCAGTTCTCTAATAATAAAATACACAATTTGATGGAACACAATGCTTGTGGGGCTTTAAAACGCTTCTTACTTTTTTCATCATTCAGCAGTGGAGTTACTGTTTTTTTTTTTGTTTTGTTTTAGGTAGTCCTAAATAATCAGTTTCACACTAGCGTAATATTGAGTTTTGATTTTCGCCAGTTTTATACACAATAAAGGTAATATCACCTATATATACAGTAAAAGGCTACCAACCTGAGTCAAAATTGCAGCTGCACATCTTGAATTTCTATCTTACATGTGAGTCATTTGTATGCATAAATGAATAAACATGAGCTCAATGTCAGCTAATAACACAAATCTAAACATAGTCATCAAGGCAGTGAATAGAAATCTACATTTAGTACCATGCCAACAATTGTCTAGAGTTCTCAGAGGAAAAGCAGCCCAGTGTATGAACATTTATCACATTAAATTCCTGTGGATGGGGAACCTGATTATATTTCAAGCATCAAATCCAATATAGACTAAAAGCAATATGTAGCATCTTGCACTGGAAAACTGCAGCGCTTTCGTATGGTGTTTCTCTGATTATAACTGAACTGACAGTGACAGCACTGTAATACGGCAATATGCCACAGCGGTAAATTTCTGACTCGTCAGTTCTCGCTAAATTAAGCAGCAGAGTGAAAGCCAACTTAAACAAAGTCAAATTTGTAGGTTCTCCAAAATCTTAAGCCTGGCTTAGTATTCTGAATGAAAATGAGGGGGAAAGCTTGGCTATGCAGTATGACCTCATTTATTTGAATAACATCATCTAGCTGGTCAAACGCTGCAGCTGCATTGAAGATATATACAGATGTAGAATCATGCTAGTTTTCACTTAGTCCAAGGCAGAAAGAAAATGTCAGAACTAGCAGTTCATGTGATTATAGTCTGTGATAAAGTGTCATTACATTGTTTATTACACGCTACATTACTTTGCACTTCATTTGAATGATAATTACTCCCTTTGCACATCAGTTTGACACAAAATAGAGGCAAGTGCCTTTTATACACACTTGAAACGCTGACAGGGACAGGCCAGTTTTATTTTTCTTTCAAAAATATTCCAGTGTGAAGATTCAAGACATTAATTAATAGTTCTGGTGTTATTCTACCACCCTAGAAATAGTTTTAGCAGGAATTTCTCAGTACATCAAACTACGATATCAGTATATGAGCTCCAAGCAATGTTACTTTGGGAGATGGAAGGTGATGTTCTGTTAATTTAAATTTGGAAACCAGAATCCTGAAGATGCAAACCTGCTTCATGCGCCAAAAAAAAACGTCTCGAGCGATGGAAATTTCTCTTCAGACAACGAAGGCACTCACAGTAGTTGAAAAGTGCATTTATTAAAGTCATTCTTTTGGCACTTCAGTTGTTAAAACTGGTCAAACAGCAAAAACATAAAACAAAAGTGAGCATCCCATTAAAAAAAAGAGAGTAATGTTAAATTTACTGCCCAGCAGAAATTCAAGATGAAATTGTTTTTGATAGAGCAGTTCTGTTAAAGCATATTTTAATAGGATTTTAAAGTCATGAATAAATATCATTTTCACTGACATAAGAGAAGTTTGATTTTTGTTAAAAAATAAAAAATAAAAAAAATATATATCGGGGAAGCTCATCAATAAATGGTTTTAACTTTGAGGGGAACAAAATACTGATAATCAGAGATGCTGACAATTTGTTTCATGAACAAAATATTACAAAATTAGATGGATAAAATACTCTACATAAAGATGACATACAGTATGAAGATATATTTATATATATATATTTATATATATAAAAAACATGCAGCACCAACATGAGACTAACAGAAAGCAGCTTTGGCAACAACAGACTTAAAACGTTAATTTCAACAGCTCAAGGCATTGTCGGTATAATGTAATTATTTAGGACATGCAGTAAGCTATAAGTTGTTTAAAAAAGTGTTTAAAAAGTACACTATAAACGAACAGAAAAGGGCAGAAGGAGTAGACACATAACGACATCTTTCAAGTTAAAGGTAACTGCTGAAGAATCATTCAATCATTCTTCTGCTCTCTGGTGTTTTCTTTGGCTTTGTCACCAAGTTCCAACATGTGACTGCAAAGTCTCAAATACTGTATCATGTAGACTTGTTTGACCAGATTTCTCACTTCATTTTGTAATTGCAATTTCAATCTGGCTGCTTGTTTGGGTCAAAGTACCAGGTTAGCCTCATTCACAAAATAAATGAATCTGTTAGAGTAGTCTTAACACACATGTCCAGAGCCCTGCCAGATCTACATGAGTGCTAGTGCTTTTTCTCGAGGTAATTTGAGGGAACCCATCCTTTTCTTGGTCTACCATTGTCCAGAACCTTGCAGTACCACCAGCCGTTGGGGTTTTTTTCAAGAACCTCCAGACTGGTCCCCTCAGGAAAGCCCATGGTCTCCTCATCACCATGGTAATCTGCTATGGACACATATACCTCTGTGAGGTTTTTAAGGGTGATATGGGGCTTTGGCTTCACTGTGGATACAGGGAGGGCATTCTTCTGAGAGCTGAGGCCCAGAGATTCAGAGCTACCCGTACCAGATCTGTTCCTGTTAGGCAGAGCGATGTTGTTTGGTGCCAGGCTGCGAGGCACAGTGCCAAAAGAGGCATTGCGTCGGACTGTGGGGCTGGCACGTGGGTGGTCCGTTGAGTTGAGGGACTCATTTCTCCTGAGAGAACCAGCAGGGCTGGGACCATCTCTGATTGGGGCTGAGATGAAGACAGATTGAGGTCTGACAACCTGCTGCTGTTTGGTGTTATTCTGCTTCAGTGAGCTGAACAAGCTGGTAGGTTTGGAGAGACCACCTGGAGGCTTCGAAGGGATGGGTGGTGTGACTTTCTTCAGGTTTTGGTTGATGTTGTTCAACACCCGCACCCTTTGCTCATTCTTCTCCAGGCTGTTGGACTTGCTGAGGTTTCCAGGTTTAGTCAAGGTGCCATTAGGTTCAGTCTCTGTCATGTCGTCTTGCTGCCTGACTGGTTCCAGGTAATACGTTGGAGCCCAACCCTCTGCATCTCCCCATCGGATATACCACCATCCACTTTCCTGCTTCTCCAGCACCTCTACTTCCACTCCTGCTGGGAAGCTGACTTCAGAATCTTGGACTTTCTCATAGGGATCTGTGGTGCGATACAGGTTGCAGGCCTCCAGATCAGAGTCACCTCGGCTGCCTTTAGAGTAGTTGGAAGAAAGATCGGATGTACTCAGAGAGGAAAAGGAGTCCTCGGAGGAAATGACTGAAGCTGTCTCTGAGTCCTCACCTTTAGATTTGCTACCGTTCTTCAGCTGACCTGTTGGCCGCAGCTGTTTTCTCAAGGAGCTAATGTCCATCTTTTCTGCACTGGATGCCTTGGCTAGCTGTGGTTTGGGCCTCACCACAGGTCTTGGCTTAGAGGAAGACTTGGTGGTGGATGTCTTGCTCTCGTCTTGGTCTTTCTTAGGTCTGAAAATATCTGGGGTGGATTCAGTGGAGGCAGATTTTGGACTGGATGCCTCCTCAGGTTTGGGTGAAAATGGGCTCCCGTTAAAGTCAGTCTTGAGCCTGTTGCCAGCAGGTTTCCATCCACCTGATACTGGGTTTGCAGTCTTGCCAGTTTCTGACAAGACACTTGTCTTGGAAGAGTTTGAGTCTCTGCTGCACTGCCTTTCTGGGGTCTCCCTAAAGGGCCGGAATCCATCATTTTCATAAATACACTCTTCTTCTCCCTCTGCCTCCCCTTCCACTTCATGACCATCCTCAAATGACTCACCCATCTTGAAGGAGGCACTGTGGAGCGACGAAGCGGGAGAGGGCTTGGAGGACAAATGAGATCCCCTTTCAGAGGAAGTGTCCTCACTCTTTCCATTCACCAGAGAACCTTCTCCCCTGAGAAACTCAAACTCAGACTCCAGGTCCAGGTCGCCAATAGCTGGGACATCATATTCTGGTTCCTCATACACCGGCCTTCCAGGAGAGACAGGAGACTCTGGGGCTTCAGATCCAGGGCTGCTGGGAGGTGCAGTCTCCACTGAGTCTTGTTTCTTGACTGGTGGAGCGGGAGGGGGAACTTTTGGGCGACATAGGGTACTTGTTCTTCGATTCAAGTTGGGCTTTTTACGTTTGTCTATGTAGGAACAGGGAGCCCATCCTTCCTTCTCACCTATCTGGACATACCACCACCCACCAGAATTCTTCTCAATAACCTAAAGCGGACAAATAAAAAAAAAAACAAGTTTAGCCTTTAAATTGAGTCATTTTGATTTAGCAATTTGTCTGTTAGTCCGATTGAAATAAAAAGCACAAGTCTTACTAAACTAGGATGAGTAAACTAATTCAGCAGGAGAAACATGGCTGGTACTGCAGCTTATGCTCATCCTGGTCCTGAAGTTCCCTTAAAAACTGCTCACCTCTGCTTTCTGTCCTCCATTGAAACTGATCCCATCAGATATACAGGACTGGAAATCTGCAATGGTGTAATACTCCGCTTCAACTGCAGGGGGCTCTGGAGGGGAGGGCAACTGAAATCCCTAGAAGGAAAAGGAACGGGCGCCTAGGTTTACCAGTGGTCGCTGCATTTATTCATGTACAATACCACACTTGCATCAAACTAAAGGGTAATTTTACCAAACTATCTCACTTTTGCAATTCTATTGCTATACCTAAATAATAATAAGTATTGCTCTTGTTACGCCACAACAAAATACCAGCAAAATTGCAAATTTAAAGCTTTTTACGGATAACATCAATACGCTCTGCTATTTTTTTGTTTTGTTGTATTTTGTGGCATATTTAGGATAACCTCTTAAATCTACGTTTTGGCTCTTTTGAGAAGAGCAGTAAAATGCAGCAATAAGTACATGTAGTAACACATATATAAAATAATATGTATGTATAATATGTATAAATTGTGAGTAAATTGACCCACTGACCACAGGAATGATAATAATAATAATAATAACAGTATTAGTACAAATAATACCAATAATAATGATGATGATGATGATAATAAGAATAATAATGATAATAATAAGAATAACAATAATGGAAGATGTTTCCATAAACACAATAGTACATTTAATGTCAAGACTATACATATTTCCTCCATCTCTTGCTGTTCTGTGTTTCTGTTTGTTTGAAATAATAGTCACAAATTCTTAGTATGCAAATAAAGTCTGACTATTAAACAGAAAAATGCAGTTCTAACATTTTGTCTTTGATGTCTTTGTTTGTTTTGCGTTTTCTTGTATTTTCTTTTTTTTTTTTAGCTTAACCGTTAAACTACAAACAAATGTGAACTCTAGACACAGCCATTTAATTTACCCAGAAGCTGCTGAGACGATGGTAAGCAGTAAATAAAACCTAACATTGTTATGTAGAGGACTGTAATGACTAGAGGGAACGACAGACAGCTGAAACATACAACACACTTACAAGGGTTGCGTCTCTCCGAGGTGGAGGTTTTTGCCTCAGGACAGGAGAACCTGTGGAAATTAAAAATAAATAAATAAATAAATGCAAAAATGAAAATGCATCTGTTTACTTAAAGTCGATATTTAAAGGGTAATTTAAAAGCATATGCCTACAGACAAATATTCTTGTTTAAAAAAAAAAATTAAGTACTGAATCTCACACAACTGACCGATTTCTACTCGGTGGGGGGCTATACGGGCTACAGCTGGAGAGGGAGGCTCTGCTTTGTTTTTTCCATCTTGTGGGGCGTTAACGGGGCTGGATTCAGCACAGAGGATTGGCATACTGATCTCCTTCCTGGTAACCTGAGGACTTTCTGCAACACCCTCACTCTGCACATCTTTCTCACTCAAGGTCTTCTTGTTGAGCAGGTTGCTGATCTCCATGATGTTTCCTATGATTTCCACTGGGCCCGTCACCGTCTTCTTACGAGGAGAAAAGTCATCCTTCATCTTCTTGAGGTAAGAGGCTGGAGCCCAGCCCTCCTTATCTTGGTACCTGTAAAGGAAAGAGAAAAGAAAGAATAAATGAAGACGAAAGACTTTCTGGTGGTGAAAGCGCTCAAAAATGCCCAAAGCAGGAACGAATAATTACCTGATAAACCACCAGCCCTCCAGGTTCTTCTGAATCACCTCCACAATGACTCCTTTCTCAAAAGCAATTTCATCTTTGCCCTGGCTGGAGTAAGGCTGCAGCGTTATGTACTTCTCTTCTGCCAGAAGGAGAAATGACAACAAAGTTAAGAGATTTATGAAAGAAAATAAAACACTGCAATAAGCAACAGAAATAAAAACATGTCAACACACTCCATTTCTTTGATAGACTTTACACATCTTTCTGATCTCATTGTGGCTATAATCAGTCTCTTGTGATACATTAACACAAATTTTATGATATTATAGAGAAAGGAGCTCTATCTCTTTTTAACTGCTTCCTGGCATGTGCTTCAGCTGTCAAATTGTTCAGTGGATTAGTTCAATGTTCTTTGGCACACGGGGCCCATCTGTAATATTTTTTATTAGTCCAGGAAAATTTCTTTTGTGGAAAATACTACAAGAAGCCATTAATTATTGCCTTTTCATATTCTTTTGCTATTAAAGCAGCAGTAATTTCTCCAGGATTAGACTGACGAGATGCATGGTATACTGTTTACTGATTATACTGTAATTGTTTAGAAATGTACACTTTTTAAAAATATGTATATCTATCTATCTATCTATATATCAATCTATTCTTCATTGTGTCAGCATTGTACAGTATGCTGAGCCCAGGTCTGTTCTTCAAAACAAACTAGGGGCACTGGGTCACCGTGATGGAGGAGCATGGGTTTAAAGTGTACTCAAAGTACTGCTAGTAACTGATTTCAGTGGAGATGTCCTCTTCCCTTCCCTGTTATTTTCCCCCAATTGCAGATTGGCAGTGAAATACAGCCAGTGAAATGAGAAAATTGGCCACTGAAACTTAATGTACATGGGGGACATAAAACATGCCCAGAAATACACAATCGGTTGTTAACATGCTCTGTAATTCCTTCTCATTTACTCGTACCACTCTGTCTGCAGTCTTTTTCCGACCACATTGTATGAAATTCATATAGAGAGGAGTTGTAATAGAAGAATATATTTCTGCAGTCATTTCTCTGTGAAAGATCTTATGTGCCAGTGGTCTCACATTCCCAATGTCTGTTTTTATTCTGCATCCTCAATATCTCTTTTTCAACACATCTGAATTTGCGGTTGCATTCAAGGCATTACCTGTTCTTTGGCAAACTTCATGAGCTTTGACATGTCCACATATCAAACTCCAAACCACGTTGCATTATTTTACCTTGGAAGTAAAAATCAAAACTCTTTTGCACTTATTTTTTGTCATTTCTATTAACAGAATATTATAATCAGCAGTTTTATAGTTTAATTAACTGTAAAATTAAATCGGAAATAATGCTCTCACAGCACTTTGTCGAATGTTTTATATTCCAACTAGGAAAACTGGCTTCTTATTGGCGTTTTCTTAAATTTTCTCCAAGCTGGAAACTAAAAAGTTCAAGGTCCATTTGTTATTGAATGCTATGCAAACTTGAAATCCAGCATTAAATAAACATTCTCTTGGAAGTATCAGTGAAATATTACCCGTGCAATCAACAGTAAGCCTTTAAAAACTTAAAAAAAAAAAAAACAGGCTTTATTCAAACAATAACTAATAAAGGAATTAAGATGTTACATCACTGTTCCTGTGTTGTAATCATTCACCACGTTGGCCGGTTCAATAGATGACTCATGAATTAAAGAAGGATCAATGCTAGCTGTCCATGGCCACGTTGCAGACGAGGTAATTATATCTGAGAAAAAAATTTCTTGCCAATATTTTTCTATTATTATTAATGGGCTAACTTCACCTCCAAAACCAGCTGCTGTGTGCAGAGGTTTGAAAAGGGGCTGAAAACAGAACTGTGTCTTTGTGGTATTTCCTGTCAGCCTTCTACTATCATCTTTCCAACAAAACAGTCCCAGATATGTAGAACGTCGTCTAGATTTTGTTAAATGATGCGAGCGATGTTATCTGCCACTCTTAACTCGACTTGATTAATGACATTCAAAGGGCATAGACAGAGGGAAACTAAAGCACGTGAGCTGCACTACCAGTGTCCTTGGCCCTGACTCAGGCGGGCATCTCCAAACTCAGCACATATTAGTGAGCAGGGGAACCATGCTGATTTATGTTTTCCCATGAGGCTAAGGGGCTGAGCAAAGTCACGGTTTCCTGTCATTATGGCAATTCCTGTATAAACATGGAGAGAAGAGGAGGAGAAGGCGTGTTCAAAATGGCCAAGAGCCCAAAAAATTGTGCTACTCTGTGTGTCTGTAGACATGAATCAACACTGTGGCAGTTTATCCCGTTTTCCTTTTCGTTCTCCATTTCCAGGGTTGTGTAGGAGCTGAATGTCAGTGGGATAGCGAGTCTTTGCATTTGCACAGCCTCCACTGATACACAATATTTCTGAATACTATCAATTTATTTTGCCTGGATCTTGTGGCCCCTTGTTGTCAGTGCTAACAGATTGTGGTCCTCTAATGACCCTCTTGAAATTTTGTATCCAATGTCACGTTAATCACCGCATCAGTTTTATAACCGACCTGAAAAATACGCCAAAAGTAAAAAAAAACAACACAAAGCAGAATTTCAGTGTTACAGAGAGCATCTTGTGAAACCAAGGCTACAATTTCATTTAAAAAAAACCCAAAACAAAACAAAAACAACTTGGCTTTTGTAAGCAGAACACGTGCATGTTTGTGACTGAGAACGTGATTTTCTTGCAAACTAACTGAGACATTAATAAGACGCTTTGTGTTTCGGTCCATGCTGGTTGCTATCTGCTCCACAGCAGGAAAAATGCCTGTTTTTGCTGGAGCACACACTCATTAGACATCTACATACACGCTTCATTTCCTCATGAAAAGTAAAATATGGCACTAAAATGCAGCCTTGGGCATTCCAAAGTCTGTTATGCAACTACTTTCAGATGAGCGCAGAGTGATTATGAGAGTACTGGTTTTGGCTCACATTCTTCAACTGTAATGAAAACGCTGACATGGATAAAATTTTGCAGAATAATGTGAGTTTTGCATCAATAACTGCTATATGTGAAGTCGCTGATTTCACCTTTGCTTCACACGGTCATTTTACATGAACATCAGTTAGTGGTTAGTTACGGTGGACTGTGGCTCATGATTAACAACAAAGGATGCAAGACAGAACAAGTCGTGTCATGTGATAAAAGACAATGGATAAGACGGTGTGAGGAGAACAATAACAAAAAAAAAAGGGGAGTAGGGGAAGGAGGGAGGGAATGAATCATCTATCTCAGTTCACCTCGGCTCTGCTGGCGGCTGATGACACCCCCCAACGTCCATCTCCGGTCCAGCCTCTTCAGATGAGCCTTATGCCGCTTAGTAACTGACACACGCACACGGTGACCAGACAACAACAAACATGGAGACATGAAGAGCAAGCACAAATGTTACACAAACACACGGCACACAAATGACATGGATCATCCACAGGAGCCCATTATTAGCTACATGGAGAACATAAAGAAAAAAAAAACAAAACAGACCACAGAACAAAACATGGCGGACAGTTAGGGTGAATGGATGGAGTTTACAGAGGAAGTGTAAAACCAAGACATCTTCTCCGTGGCTTGTAATTAGGATGTTGTTAGCATGGTTTCGCATCCTGTTGTGTTTGAGCATCTGGGATGCACATTGCTCCTGCAGGAATGTAATCCAATTAGCAGAGCAGCTGAGAGCACCACCTGTTAGAGGTGTGCACTGAAGAAGGTCCAGAACTCTCTAATACCTTCTTCTTAAAACAGAGCAAATGAAAATCATTTCTGCCACCCAGAAGATCCTGAGTCACATGCAAAAAAGGGTTTGAGGTCATCAGCATGTACACTTTCAACTTTCAATGTGAGGAAATTAACAGATCTGAAAGAGCAGTGAAAGTGAATGACGCAAAGCATTTGTTTATGTGATAAAACTGCAAAGAAATATGCAAGTCCAACTTTTAAAGAGCCTTCTAGATTTGAAGGAAAATTTATTTGCAAGTGCGCTTTTGCTTGAGGGATAACAATTATATGGTTGAATCGCAAACACAGAAAGGACAGCGAGCAGTCTATTATAGTAAAAAAAAAAAAGACTCAATATATACGTAGCCGGTGGCTGGCATCAATGTAATACTTTACATGTAGAGAATAATTTTATCCTTCTATAAAAGATAAAGTCTGAACAAAAGAAGAGGAAAGACTGGCTGCATTTTCAACAAGTTACCCTTTTGTTGTTGTTTTAGCTGTTTTAAAGAATCACCAAAAATTCCAAATCATGTTTTCAGGAAATCTGTGCATTTTTTTTTTTTAAACAATGCAGTGGCACAGACTGCTGAAGAACAGACAAAGAGATGCTTTATGAGATTCATGCCATTCCCATGACTGACTAAACACATAAACTCTAATTACAGTGACAGAATGTCCCTACCGAAACCCCCTAGCAGGAACCCTGCTAAAAACACCATCTCTCAACAGAATAGATAGTGTTGGGCGTGGCGGGAATGCAGTGTGTGTGTGTGTATATGCATTTGTACGATGAAAATCTGATATATGTAGCTGATGAAAATGTATTTGGGTTCAAACAGAAAACAATGTGACATTTTAACCCACCAAAATACATCAACACCTTTTAGCTTCATCTGCTGTCTTGCGTCATAATCGAGTGATATAATATATCTGATGAAGGCATCCTGGGTTCTATTGTTGCACAAATAATTCATCAAAAGATGTGTGTTTGCATTTGTTTCACTTCATTACTTTCATGACTCCAGTTGGGCTTTGTGCAACAAAATGTTAGTTAAATCTGCTGTGCCACCTGGCTAAAAGGAGACACAAACTGAACATTCTCGTTTAAAGATTAATATTGTAAATGAGGTGATTACTTGTTGCTGGCTTGGCAACTGAAACGGAGAAGCCCATCAAGAGAGCTGGAAGCCGTCTTTATTCTGGCAACCCAGGCTCTACAGTACATTGTGTCTTTGCGAGCAGGGATCTGTCTATGACTGCAAAAAAGCACAGCATCAATTTGCAAGGATAAGCAGACGCTGCATGAAACAGCCTGAGTCATGCCAGAGTTTGTTTTCCTGCACTAATTTTTGACTGTGAAATATTCAGTTTTATTCAATGTTTCAATGAAAACACAAGGCTCTTTCATGAGCTAACTACACGGTGGTCATATCACTTAATACTTCGCTGTATCTTTCCTGTATACTCCAACTACACAGCACATCGCTTCAGACATTGTGGTTTGGTCTCTCCTGGCACCGTTTGCTGTTTACCCACGTCTGAATCTGCACTCTGTTCTAGGGTGCTTGTAATGGCAGGGAGACAGGGAGAGGTGTTCACAGCGGCCGGGCCCGAGCTGTCAACGTAGGCCGGCTGTGGCGAGACAGGGCGAAATTTTTCCCACTTTGTCACAGATCAAAGGCCGAGGGCGTACGCGGTATCCATGTGTGGCTGCATAACAGTGTGTGTGGCCGTGTTTTCCGCACGCATTGGTGTGTTGATGGGAGGAGACAGGAGCATTCATGGTAGCTTACCTTCTCCTGCTTTTGCAGCGCCCAGCTCCAAGTCATCCCGTGTACCGCTGTGGGAGTTGAGATACGTAGCTGGTACCCAACCCTGCTCCTCTGCTGTGCTGACAAACCACCAACCTGTGAAAATGCAAAGAAGCTAAGAACCACCAGGATCACGTTGGGTACACTTATGATTAATTAGAATAATCAACAAACATGTATAACAAAGTATTGTATAGAGAAAGGTCATTTAAAGCTACCGTGGGTGTGGCCTAGATTTTATGTGCAAGTAGCTAAATGTCTCCTGAAGGCAAAGTCAAACATTGAGACAAATGACCAGCACTGATGTCACTACAGATCTTCTAGACCAGCAACGAATTTCAGCAGACAGGACACTGCTAAAGGTCTTCCACCAGCCAAACTGTCCATTTGACTTGGTCTCAGTCTTGATAAATGCATCAGCTGGAGTAAAACAATAATATTTCAGTTAGTTAGTAAATTATCAGACCCAAATAATGAGTGAATGAATTTCTAAATTCATGTGTGTGCTAATCAAACCTATAAATCAAACAATGTAACTTTGGGCAGTGTAGCCACTATCTTTAGTCATGGTTCCAGGATCAAACATGAACACTATGACTGCCTGGCAACTTAAGATGTAGAACATTCCAGCATTGTGAGAAATTTAAGATGACCATCGGCCAGTAGGACTGTAGCTACAGTCTAAGTCATGTGCCAGTGAATGTGACAATGGAAACACTGTGGGGGGAAAAGAAATAAATTGCAAAGCATTGATAGAGACTGACATGCAAAACAGAATGCTCAGCATTCCAATGGAGAAGAAAGAAGTATCGTGTGAGCTGAAACCCGTATGATCCTCTAGGTGTTCTGATGTTGTCATGGCCGCTCCATGGAGGACTTACGCACCACGGAAATTAACAGTGAAGGAATCCCTGCCGTGTATCAGTCTATTGCTCTTTTCACATAGCATGTTCATCGCATCTTCAATGCACTTCAGTGTCCTTTGTGCAAGTTGGGAGGGAGGAATTGGGGAGCCCAAGTTGATGCACAGCTGATACACATCTCAACTGGCAGTGGATGTAGTCACATAGCCAAACTGGCATGTGTGTGTGAGAAAAACAAACTGCTTTGGCACCGTCGCTGTGTGAAAAGGGCTGAAGATTCCGTAGGTATTATCGTGGTAAGAGTTTCCACTGATGTTGTCATCATTGTTCTCGACGTGTAGGAAATCGGATGTAAAAATTCATTTGATGCATGTTCAGTATGTCTCCAGGTTTGCTTTGGTGTTTATGAACAGTCAACAGGTTGTCAACAGACAGGTATTACACTTTCAAAACAGAAAGGCTTACAAGGGCTAAAAAAAAAAAAGAAGTTTGTAGCCACATACAATGCCATAAAGGATGTAAGTAGCCAATGTGACACAACATCACACAGAGCTTTTTTCTTCCAATGCTCTTTTTTAAACTGGATGTTAAAGCATATTCATGCCAATTACTTGTTTTACTATAATTGGATGTGTAATTAACAAAATAGAAATCGTCCTTTATTAAAGAAGATGGTAAATCAGCTGTTTAAACCCACCACAACAAATGAATCAAGGGAGAGGTAGAGCCATTTCTCGACAGATTCTAGTACAACCTGAGTTCCTTTTGCAAACCACTGCCTCCCTTCTACTAGATTCATTCTTTGTGGACAGTCAAGTGTACATGCATCCATCAAACATGATACCTTAAGTGTAACAGTTTGAAAATCTCACCATATGTAGGCACTACAAAGTCACATCACATTTGTGAAGCTGTGTCAACATTCTGCGAGAGACCTCAGAGACAAAGCTGGCAGAAAAACTGTCCTATATGTAATGTGCCACACACACACTATTTGTTGTGGTAACAGAAATACAATATGGCTGACAGCTGTGTGGAGAACCCATAAAGATGATAGGATTGTTCCATGACACTTTCACAGCTGGCCCAAACCTCCAGTGTACACTTTTCTATGGAAGTGGTGTGTAATGAGGCAGTGTGGTTGCATGTAATTGATGCCATGAATTTATGATAAGAGCAGAAGGAACATGTAAAAACTAATGATACTGAGAAGAATGAGGAAAAATGATTGGATTCTAATGAGGAGCTACATGTCAAAAAAGTACTTTGCACGCCATGCATCATATTAAGAAACTACCAGCTTAATACGGTTCAGTTATTAATGCATGTACGCAGACATCTGCGTAGAGGACTGTTTATGCTGACTCTGCTTCATGTGGAGAAACTGTTTTTGTGAAGTCACGATGAGTTTGTAAAAAAATGACAATCCACAGAACTTCATGTCAGCAGCATAAACCACCAACAAAACAACAGTTCGTTAACTTCTTATGTAAATCAAAAACATCATGGATTTTTACTACAGTTTACTCATTTCAACAAGGATGACCATACAATTCAGATTAAAGATTTTATTCTTTTTTTTGTTTTTGTGGGAGGGGGGATATTTTCATGAAGTCATGGTTAGGAAAACTTAAAAAATTGTTTAGATTTAGCCATTCCTTACTCTAGTAAATAGCACAACTGACTGATTGATTTTGTGGCCAAGTATCTGAGCCTGTCCACAAAATTAAACTGGAATCTAGAAGAACCACAAATATCCTGTTGACAGACTAATGCTTGTCTTTCTCAGTGGGAGCAATAACAAAGAAATCTTTCCAGGCCTTTTTTGTGGCTCGCACACGCAGCCTGTGTGATTCATATCCAGGGTTATTTATTTAACTGAGGAACTTGCTAAGCTACAGAACATAAAAATCATGATAAGCTGCATGGCGGGGCTATTTAACATAGAATCAGGGTTAGTCTGGATAAGACAACATTGTTGGCTCTTAGCGTTGCTGGATGGCGCTCAAAGATGTAACAAGCCTTGTAATGTACTCAGCGTCTGAACCAAAGCTTTCGCCCGAACAAATCTTCATGGCAATAAATCAGACTGAGACTGTAAACCTCGAATCAGAACAAATGAACTTAAAATACAGGATTTCATCTTTCCATATCGCACTTCAAAGCTAAAGGCATGAGCAGTGTGATTTTAATTATAGTGACTAATTTCACGTAACACTAAACTTAATGGAATCAAAATGTTGTGGGAGCTCATGAGGTCAACGAAAATATTAAATTAAATCTGATGTGTTGTGTTTAATGGCTGATGGAGGGTAACATCAGCCCTGTTTATGGTACATTAAATTAAGTCAACCATAAAACAGAAGGATCATCTTAGAAGTAGTAAAATAAAATAAAAAAAAGGTCTGGCATCATCTTGGTAAAGAAAAAAAGTGCTATTTTCACATCAAAACTCCAACTAAAGGGAAATGTCACATCTACTCCAGCAAATTGACACTTGGTAGAAATGTAAGCAAACACCGTATAAGAATAAGGTGTAGGAATGTGTTTAATTGAGAGCACTTGGCTGAAAGTCTGAATACGCATATAAACCTAAAGCATGCTGGGACTTTAACGGACCTGAGCAAATATACGCTGTTACTGATGGCGAGGGCGGGTTTCGCTTGCATTTTTCAACCGTCCTTCCATGTGGCACGTGCTTAGACTGAGTTCACTGAACCTCAAACGAAGCAATAAAAGTACCCTCAAAATGCACGTGTATTACGCAATGGCTGATTTTCTGAGCACTGCGGGTTTATATCAGACAGGTTGCAAATGCACGAGATGTAAAGAAAGAAAACACTGCAGCACATCTTTCATCACAGGTAGTCATTCATAGCATGGTCAGTTGCTTCACAGTCAGTAT
>JBAMYA010000007.1:9085846-9101391 GCA_037176975.1 Arrhamphus sclerolepis
TAAGTTTATACTTCCAGCTTCCTGTTGTGAGGAGCACGACTCTACTCATATCAAGTAAAATGGATGCTTGAGAACAATTATATCCTAATTGAAAGAAAGAAAGAAAACTACCACGTCAGTTTAATTTAGACAACGGGAGACAAATGCTGTTTGGCATTTTGGTAAGTTTTCAGTAAAACTCATATCTTTCCATTACATAAAACCCAGAGACAGCAGCTGGACAGTATTGTCTACAACATAACTTAAAACAAGGGAAAAAACGTTTTGCTGTATCACTGTATGTGAATGTGCTGCGTTTGAAGCCCACCAAAACTGTGGGAAACAGAAACTTTCCTAAACAAGTCTGCTGATTGCTTCAGGAATCAAACTTTATTTTCAGTAACAGCAATGGAACTGTTTATTGGGGCCATATTCTTTGTAACTGAAGGTTTCATTTGATTGTAAGAACAAAGTAAATATAAAATCAAATACAAGTGTGATGGTGTCTCCTACACGTCAATTCAGAAGTGGCAGCTTTCCCTAACAAAACCGTGTCAGCCTCATATTCCACTCTAAAGGGGCACCAACTCCACTAAAACTCAGTATAGAGGTAAATGATGCATCTTTGTCAGTTTGCAAAGCTCAGACATATCAGTTGTGGTGCATCCCCTTGTCAACTCAGAAATCAAAACCTCTTTGTATGGCCATGAACAGCATCACAAAAACAGATCTCACTTGTTTTCAAAAGTAAAAAAGCGAGTTTGAACAGGCCCCCAAGTGCAATACCACTGACAGTCAGGAGGAATCAAAGTCCCTCAGAAAATAAATCCACCTCAAAAACTCAGAAATCTTTTTTCAATTTATGGTAATAACACACATCCGCCATTGCATTCTTTTTCTATTATAACTACCTCAACGCAATGATAGTGACATTTTTTTACTTTTTTTAACTTAATTCTTTTTTTCTCTATATTTTTTTTTTTTCATATTTAAGATAGAATTGTGTGCTGGTTTGGGAAACCAGTGCTAAATTTCAATGAAATGAACTGACAAGACAGTATGATAGGGAGCTATGTGTGAAAACTATCAGACAATCATATCAAGTAAAAAGCAATGCATTTTAAAAGAGAAAAAAACCTCTTTAAGTTGAATTATTTTTGCAAGGGTGTTTTACGCATGTATGTGAACAGCTGGTCCCTCCAGACTCGCACTCGCACTTCGGTGTATTCTATCCCCACAAGCGCAGATGCACCAGAAAGATATATAATGAGAGCGGATAGTATTTTCAAGACCTATTTTCCCTCTCATATGGTATCTGCCATCTGGAAACTCTATCGGCTTTAGGAGCCGTGCTTCATTTTTACTGTAATCAACAACAGATTTTTAGCAACCAAGTGATTACATTTATACAACTTTGGTTTGTCCCAACGCAAGTGGAAAACCTATAAAACAAAACTGTAATCCAAGAGTACAATCAATCGAATCTGATACCTGTGCCATGGCATGCATAACTCGGTCAAAATACAATGCCACCTAATGTCCTACTGTATGAATTCATGTCTGATGCAAATAGGCTCAGAAGTATAATGTAATTGCTCTTAAATCTCGCATGAATATGAGAAACCCAGATTCAGGAGCACAAGGAAGCTTTTTTTTGTACGACCTGAAATAATGAGGAATCCAGGGGTCAGTGGTCCTGCAGATATCAGACACCACTGTTGAGGAGATCAGGATATATCCCATTCATTTCCAGCTCCTGTATTCATTAACAGTAGAGCCTGCATCAAGTAGCACAAGAAGCAAGGCATCCAGCCCAATACACACACCTCCCAGTTTTCATAAAACTCTAGGGTTCAATCACCTGGGTGGCTCTGGTATGTGGAGGGGTGAGGGGCAAAAAAAAATGGCACAGAATGACTTTTAAGAGCTAATGTTGACCGAAGGAATAACCCTCACTCCTTCCAAGCCTCTGAAAGAATCCCCTCATGGTCTGCACGACGCCGTCGCCCCCGGCTCATGTTCTCTCCAGGCTCCACTGATTTGGAGACACAGCCGTCCTTGAGCATCTCAGAGCCCACTCCTTTAAAATGAGGGTTCAACTCAATGGTCAATTCCAGTGCGAGATAGAACTCTTTAAGCTCCACTGACTGATTTCTGTGCACTGTTATTACCATTTTTTCCACTACTTAAATACCCATATCCCCCCATGTTTTTCACCTTCTCTGCCTCCATAAGTTGCAACATAATATAGCAGTGGATGGCCATACTGAAATGTCCACGACAAACTTCCCGTTAGCGTTTCCATTTCTAAAAATACATGAAAAGGTTAATTTCTTGAGACGGTCATTACAGCTTCCTATGTTAGGCTAAAAGAATGCAAAAGATGGGGATAATGTTTCTTCCATCTGTTGCTGCCACCTCTTCTAAAAAAATACATTTAACACTTGGCAAGCCTCTAGTATAATGTCTTCAGTGGTTTTGTTGACAAGAATTATAGGGTTTTTCCTCTGTTATACAAGGAAACACGTTCTTGCTGAAACGGCACATACCAAAATGGTAAACTGACGGTTCAGGCAAAAGCAGCACTTGAAACCTAATGTTAATGTTATTCTCCTGCATGTCAGACACAGAAAAACTGGATCAAGCATCACTGCATTTGCACTTTCAAGTACCAATGAAGCAACAATCTGCCATCTGAGTTTCTTGACAACAGACTGTTAAATGTACCAGAACAAAAAAAAAAAAAAAAAAGTTTAATAAACTCTTTAGGATGAATGTGAACACATGTTTTCTTTCCTGCGGTGGTACTTTTTTTTTCTTCTTCATGTGAACGTAAAAGGCTTATCCCGCACATCAATCAGTCCATGCCAAACACTTTTACTAGTTTAAACCCCCAGCAGTCTCTGCAGGATTTTATCGAGGTACGCCGACATTACGTGCAAGTTATCAGCTGGCTGACATTTCCTGACGGTTTCTCTGGGAAGATTGATTAAAATTTAAAACATACTGCTTTTAAACAGCAAAAAGGCCAACTTTGGTAAGTGAATGTTGAGAATCCTCCTGAAATCTCCTGAACTCTCCACCTAGGATGGATAAGCTGGATGCAGTAGAGGGGGTCCTGTTCCTTGAGTAGGTGGTATTTGGGGTTTATGGGGAAGATGAAGGGATGTGATGGTTTGAGATGACCCATCAAAGACAGCATTTTCCACCGGTACAGAATGTGCCAAACCAACTGTAACATGCCAGGGGCGGGCTTTATTCTGGGACTCATACAGGAGAGTATAAAGGACATTATGTAAAATGGCCAAGAAGGCTGCAGAATTGGTCGTTTCACTTTGGATCAACATGGTTTCACTGAAGAACCGTCAAGAGTCATTCACTACCATTCCTTGTCCACTGCATTACATTTTGACAGCCTTTTCTTGAAAATAATCTGGTTGTTGCTTACATCCTCTGTTTCTCTCTGGCTATAACGCTATCCAGTGATGTCCAGAGGCAGTTTCTTCATTGTCTACTGGTACTGCCCCCTGTAAATCTATCTCTATATTGAAAAGAGAAATGAATTAATGACTGGCCGAGCTAGCCTGAACTGTCCACAGAATAAAATTTTCATTATAGGACTGAAGACAAAATACCTAAAACTGCCCTTGAGGTGTAGGAACACTGGCTCAAATTACTACAATATTTCAATAAGTACATGCAAATTATTTCTTTCCTTTCTGGCATACTCCATCTAGGGGTAGAGTTTAAACCACTGATTATAAAGCATTTGAACTGACCATTAGAGCTGCTAGCTTAACTTTGGTTAACATCTCTCTGATACAGTGTAAACTGAGGAGGCATCCTGGAGGATCCATTAAGCCATTATAATGAACCAACCCCATCTGAACCACTAACTTTGGCAGGAAATTGCTTTTTCCACTTTCTCTAAGAGTTTTTTTTTTCTTTTTTCATGCAAAAGTCTATTCCTGAGCCAGAATCTCCTTCTGGCAGAAGCTCAAAAACAGACAGATGATATGGTTGCAGAGAGACCGAGGACAAGATTAGCAACTAAAATCAAAATTGCTGCACATTCCTCAATAGTGTTAAGTCTTTACTGAACTAGATAAAGATGCATTTATAGATCTAGGCTAGCTAGTAACTTTACGACTGTCATTCACTTGAAAATGAGTGCAACGAGAGATCACCTAGATCTTTTCAACGATGCTGATTTATCACAACTGCACCTACTTCAAACCCAACAAACCAGCAAGCTGTGGAAGCTACTGTTCCAACCGAAACAAAGACCACAAGACAAACTGTATCAAACCAGTGCAATGGAAAATACTCGCTTGGCTCAGGAGAGCTGGCTGGAAAAGTGGAGAAAGCTGAGCTCGCTTTTAGGTCTGACCTAGATTCACTGCCCCGTCAAAGTCATATATTATCTGATCCAAGGTAAGAAAAAGCTGATAACTGCACTGGGCAGTGGTCACAGCCAGTATCGCTGGTACAGTAGCTTTAACAGCAGGAATTCTCTTGAAGGTCTTGAGGTAATGGCAAAAGTAATCCAGAGCCTTAGTTTTCCATTTCTAAATCTGTTACTGTTATACTCTCGTTCTTTGACACCTCCGTGCAAAAAGCTCATACAAAACCAATCAAATATGAAATTCTTACACAAAAATGAGATGGCAGAATATAGCAATTTTCCGCTGTGTGCATTCAAATGTTCTACAGGGGGACACGCTGGTCTAAATCTGCACAATCCCAAAGACTATAAAGAAATTCTATCAAATTAAGAAGACACATTTTGTCCCATTCTGTTCAGCATTGTCATCTCATATGTGGCTGTACAATACACTAATCAATGTGTCAGAAACCATTAAACCATTATCTTGCAATGGAAATGAGCTCTAAAATCATCACAGCACACACCTGGTCTTGTTAGTACTGGCAGTGAGATGTGGAGTGATGTCACACAGCCAAACAGAGCAAATTTGAATGACTTCCACTGAGATTTTCAGATTTCAGAAAAAAGCAAAAGTGTCATGGTGTAATGAAACTGTCAAGTAGTCTCAGGAATAATTTTTCAAACCCTGCAGTCTTCTGTTTTGCTTTTAAGAACGTCGTGAGAAATCAAGCCAAGATGAATAAGATGATAACATGAAGGAAACCTGGAATTCATAAATCTGCTGTGGCATTACTGGGGGGTTCCACATAGATCAACCACAATGGCTGTGCACGGTAGTCAACTGCAACACAAAAGTCAAGAGGCCTCTTCTTAAAAACATTGAGCCATGTAGTTCAAATTCATGGAAGGAAAGAACTCATAAGGTCCCTGATAAAAGGACTTCAAGGTGTTGGAACATCCGCCTCAATGTGGCTCCCCATTGGGCTGACATTCTACTGGAGCAAGGAGGGAAAACAAATACGTGAACCCCAAGGCAGGACACGTGACACTTCAAAGCGATCCAGCTCTTTGGACCCTCTTCCTCGAGGGCCAGTGTGGCTTTCACACCCATCATGAAACCCAAGTCAAACTGCCTTCCTGGTCACCGCTTCCTCCTCCATCTCTCTTTCTCCATCTTCCCTCTGAAGAACACATGAGTCCCATTACTGTTTTACTGTCTCAGCACACCATTAAAGCTGAACGTCAGACCTCGTTACTGGGCTTATGCTTCTCTAGTTCCATATGACAGAACTTGCTTTAAGAAAAGTGACTGAGGCAGGTGCTTAGACAAGGGCGTTGAGGATTTTTGAATAAATTAAGTCTTAATTTTTATTGCATGTTAAGCGTAGCCATCACATATTGTACATGCCAAGATTTTAATTTTTGAGAAAACATATTTAGTGCATATGTGTCTTCTTCTATGCAAAATAGGTTTGATTTATTACAACTTATTCCTTAAACAATCTAAAAATTTTGTGTTATATTAGTGTCCAGGTAATCAGACATAAAGAATTGTCTCACTGAACTGTAAATATCCTAAAACAGCAACTTTTGACTGTAAGTTCTTTCCAGAGGTTAAACAGCTGACTAAGGACTCTCTGCAGCTGGCATTTGTAAACTTGGCTTTCCATTAATCTGAGATGGAATAATTAACATGAGTGTGGAGGACATTCCTCTTGCTAGAGGCAACATTCTGGCACCCAGCCTAAACCAACAGTAGGAAAAAACAGGGCTGACTGCGGGCCAAAGTGAGCCTCCAGATGTGGCTGTGTAACAGCTAGCAAGCATTTTACAAAAGAGGTGAAAGGGTTGAGTTTGCGAAAAGGGCAGAACGCTTGAGGAACTTCGGACTGCACTATGAGCAAAGTCCGTTTGAGACAGACATACATGTAGCATGCATGCTGCTTATTGTTTTGATTACTCACCACTCTCGCTCTTTTCAATGACGTCAACAACCTCGCCCGCTTGGAGACTGATTTCTGCAGGCTCTTGTTTCTCGTAATTGGCCACCACCACGTACTGTTCCAGGAGCATGGGGTCCGATGTATCCAGACCTGGGGGTGATGGAAAAAAACATGATGTCAGCCAACTGCCAGCCATAGGTCCACGGGAACGACTGCTGGGCACTCGTTGTGCCATAGGCCACTTTGTCTGGAGAGCTCAGCCAATCACAATATTCACAGCGATTAGTGCATCGTCCCCAGAGTCTAGCCATAGAGCTGCATCCCCCTCCAGCCCAACATCAGGGGCAATGGAAATGCTGGAAGTTCAGGGGAAAAAAAAAAAGAAACTCCCCGTCCTAAAAGGGAAGGCTCAAGCTGTGCCGAAAATCCATTGTGTTCTACTGAAGTCACTTCATCCTCATTGTCCGAGAAATCCGTGGTCAGGTCAGGAGATGGAGGTAAACATATGATGACAGTTTTGAGATGAGCAGCGACAAGAGAGAAGGAGGAGATGTAGCAGAAACAGAGGAGTGAGCTAAGGCCAGCTGAGGGCAGGACAGTAGAGTCGGAGAAAGAAATAGTTTCCCTTGGAAAATAAACCATCTGCTAAAAAGCCTCCTTCTCCTCAGTTGGGGCTGGAGCTGGAAGGGGAGTAGGGGGGTTGTGTACGCCAATCATAAGAGCCGGCACTCTGGGCCTTAAATACAACCAGATGAAGGGGTTGGAGCTGTGCTCAGAGGGAAGGTCCTCTGTCTCTATGAAACACTAGAGCTTTGACTACAGCGTGCAGCCCAGCCAATGGAACTCTTCCTCCCTCCACTCCACTAAATTAACCATATAAGCACCAGCAGTGACTTAGTTTTTAACCTAGTTTTTTCCCTGCGTTGCTAACTAGGTTTCAATTCATCTCATGAGCATTGCGGTCCACAAACAAACAACAGGGGTGACCTCTTAAGAGAGAAACATATGTTTTCATTTGTGGAGGCATGTAAAGAACGTGTAGTGCCCAGTTTATTGCAAACATCCACAGGAGTTTTTTTTTTTTTCTTTTCTTTTCCCTCCACAAGACTCAGGCTCCATTAACCGAGCCCTGCTGAAGCCTTAATCAGGAGAAAGAAAAAGAAAAAGAAAAATTCTTAAAACAAGCATAGCTGAATGAACTGAAGCAGATCTAACAAATGTCAGCTGGAATCCAGACACAAACCAGCTGACGCTCCGTTCACACATTAACAAGAGCTTCTGCTGACCACCGAGTTCAAAGCTGTAAACAGGAGGAGCTACTGTTTGCATACTTTAGATTATATCTGTTTACTCTGATACCACTGCTACAGAAGATATGCACCTCTATGCTGTGTTTGAATAACAGGCAAAGAGCTACAGACCTTGTTGAGATCACAGTCTCTATTCATGGTCACACATGGACCAAGTGCTAACAGTTTACTTGGGGTTTTAGGTTAAGCATGTGAAATTTTCACCTGTGGTCAGCAAATAATTTCAGCAAGACAATGATATTAAAAAAAAGACAGAAAAGTTATGCATGTCTACAATTTTAAACTTGGTAAGAACAACTTATGTGAAGAGTAACTGGCTTATTATGAGGACAGGGAATAAGAAGAAATCAGTCCAATATATAGAAAGGTTGGAGCTTTAGATAAGAAACAACTGAGAAGATGTGATAAAGCTGCCATTTCTGCAAGGAGATTACCAGGAGACAGCACCACAGACAAGAGATAAACATTTCTCTAAATCTGGATAATATGTTTGCCTTCAATTTGCGAGCTCCATCTAAAATGTCAAAGGGCTAGTAATTCAAAAAGATTAGCTCAGTGCCATTAGCATTTCACCATTGCTTTTTTTTCTTTTTTTTTTGAAGTCTGACATAGTTTACTGTGGTTGGGCTGTGGTTTTTGATGCCTTATCTATGCAAGATGTTCCATCAAACCACAATGTTGGGTGCAGAAACGGCGGAAAAACATTATCTGGACACTCTTTTCCTGTTCTTAAGTACATGACAGAAATTACTTAATATACAGCAAAACAGGATATCTATTTTGACAGTATTGATAAGCTCTTATTACTTTGGTTGTGATTGTGCAGATGAAATACCTCTCAATGTTAAATATTGTATGGTTTTATATTGCTGACAAGAAACTCTTGCCTACAGAACAATTTCAAGACAGATAGACATACTGTATAACTCAGCAAGTCATTATCTCATAAAACCGCAATCCCAGTCTAAAGATTTCAACGTCGCTCTGTAAAACACACAATTAACTGCGGCTGTGGGTGAGCAGTAAATGTGGGACCCGATTTGAGTAAAGACTTTGTCAGCAAAGTCAACAGGGCTGAAAAACAAAAGCTAATATTTCAGTTTCATTCAGGAAATGAAATGTTTTGCAACAGCAGGAAAACAGAGCCTGAACAAAGACAACATCTGTGAGAAAAATGAGGTGAAACAGACTTGGACAGAGCACAAATCCAATTTCAAAACTGAACTGAGAGCAATGTGAGCAATCCAAAAAGGGAATAAATCAGGGTTTCTATTAAATATAGCACTTCAGTGAAGTGTTAGTCCTCCAATCAGTCATTACATGGAAAAAAAAGATTTCCAAGTCATGCAGGATTACAGGAAAATGAATGAACAGATCATTTATTTCTTTTTGAATGATACAGTTCATCATGATCTAATTTAAAAAAAGGCAGGAACACAAGTATATATGAGCATGTTTGTACTGTACATTATATACATGGAAAGAATATATCAGTTTCGTCTTGATGTCCATCACATTAGTCCTATAAGCCACTTTCTGTGTTTATTTCACCTGGCTCAGCTTTATACATGTGCTTCCTGCTCCCACCCTTGCACTCCCAAGACGTGCTAACCCCATCCAAACCCCCATCCCCGCCCACCCTCACCAGTCATCAGCTCCATCCAGCAACGATGACAGGAACTTTGCAATAAATCATCATCAAGAGGAGGAAACCAGGGAGTGTAGTCCACAAATTTATTCCAAGGCTATGTTCTTTTGTGGAAGACTGTTCAGGATTTTTGTTGGATAGCATATCGCTAGCCTATCACTAGCCTTCGGAGTGACTTCATGAGAGCATAATTTGGTTGAGAGGAGTAAAATTTGGCAAAGGCCAGTGCCTTTGTTTGGCTCATCAGCAGCAGATGTGCAGCTGGATTAGAAAAGGATGCAGAACTGACGTTCAATGTACTACAGATGTACTCATGTCATTGAATCAGTATGTGCCCCTGAGGGGGAGACCACAAGTAAATACTATCAAAATCGTCTTACTGCCAGAGAGTCTTCATATTTCTTTTATCAAATGCTGAAAATTTTTGATTATCTTAAAATAATAAGCTTGTTTTCTCATATATTCAAATGTAAAGGTCAATGGACAGACATTTCCATTTGCAAAAACTTTGAATATGTCTTCTTTTAAACAGCTCTGGCTGAACTTGGAACAAAGAATGATGTGACTTTAGCTTCTTCTAGTCATCTTTCTTGCCTTTCTGAGGTCAGAACTAAACAAGACCACAAGCAGCTGCTGATGAGAGGGAGGTATGACACCACGGCAGGACCGTAAATCTTGTAACCCCCATATTTGACCCAAATCTCCTCCGATTCAGACTCTTATCCTGCTGCTCTCACAGTTGTCTTCATACCTGTCTCCATAATGTATGAACATTTATAGTTGAATATCAACACTTTTATACTTAATATACTTTCACTGCGCTTGATATGAATGCCTGGAATTAACACAAAACTGTCAAATTTGTATATATAAGCTTATTTACCAATTAAAGAAAAAAAAAACATCCAACCTACAGGGGACAGAATACCTTTAACAGTAGCAGTTACAGACATTTGGGAAAGGGATTAAAAATAACAAATACATTCGTTTTACTGAGACAGACTCACAAAACGACAACAAATGAATACAAAGTTCTGGTCTCATTCTCACACAAAACAGCTTGTGTTCTGAGCGCTGTTTTGAGCCTTCAGGGTTGGAGTCGACTGCAACAAATGATCACTTATCAGAAACAGAGTGGCCTGTATTGGGTCTTGCTCTGCGCTGCATGAGGAGGAGCTTCTACACAGCCTTCAGTGCTGACTTTTTGGGGGTTGGGGGGGTGGCGGGGGGGTGGGGGCTCTACATTCACTGCAGCTCAGTTGGTAAATGAACTTCTATAATGTAGTTTTTCAAAATAAGAAACCTTTTATTTAAACTTGTGATAAGTCACTAAACAGATCTCTCAGGTGCTGCCAGGCATCGAGCAGCAGTTTTAAATAAGTCTGATCTGTTAAAAAAAAGACAAAGAAAAACAAAACAAACAGTACTCAAGAGCTCTTCAGTGAGAAAGAAGCTACTGAAACAGCTTTTGGTTGTTAAACCGATTCGGAAGAGCTGATTTGCCTTAATGATTTCCTACCCCTGTTTAAAATCAAATCCATCTGCAAATACAAACAAACAACTAGACCTCTCAACCCACCCACCATCTGACTCATTTACAGATTAAAACCCCTCCCCAAGCATACATAGAAGACATAAGTGCGCACAGAGACAAAACCTCAGGCGCACATAATGCACTGTACTGTATACACACTGCAGACCCCCAGAGACCTGCAGCCCAAGTAAAAACAGAAATTCTGCTCACATTGACGCGCTGCCTCAGCCTCTGCGCTGACATGATTTCCACTTGCCACGTAAACCTCCTCTCCTCTCCAGCTGGTTTTCACATGCACTACACCCCCGAGCGCTGCATTTCTTTTTTCCCCCTACTTTATTTCCAAAACGTCTTTTACTCATCTGACTTTCTGTTTGAGCACATTTAGTAGCAACGCTTCAAAGAACCTCCGCATGGTACGACACAAACAGCAACACATGCTGTTTACGTTCAGAGTTGTTATAATAGCGTGTTTATTCATCAGTCACATCTGATATATAAATCCCCACTTCATACAACACAAGTCCAGGAGACATGCTTAGAGAAAAACACTTCCTTCAGTGATTTGGATCTACTTTGGTTTCTAAAGAAAATACCAACTCAGCATTTCTGACTAAACACAACCCTAACACTTTATTCCCATTTACACAGAAAGTTCATTGTGCCTCTGTAGAGCCTTCATTTATGTGATAATATTTCATTCCACCGCTGTTCCACATTGAGAGGTGGCAACAGAAGCATAGCGGCAACTAAACAAGTCCTGCATGGAATGGAAATGTAGAAAGCTGTAACAGTGGCACAAAGGCAGTGACAAACTCCATCCTGAGAATCAAATCAGTATGATGACAGTGGACTGGATGTATTAAAAAACTTCCCCACTCAACTTGGGGGCACTAACAATTCAGGAAACCCTGCTGCTGGACTTAGAAACCCAGATGAGGCACCACCTGCAGACGCCAGCCTGACGTCTCCCTCCTGCAGCCACGGAAACACTACAAACGCCTGTAGTGTCCAGACAAAGGCCAGCACTGCTGTGTGTGCAACAACCACAAAGAAACTTTTTCTCTTTTTTTTTTTTTAACGTTTATTGAACACAGACAGACTAAAGCAATCAATGACCAGAGACGTACGCACTTGGTGAGGCAATATAGCACCTCGGTGTGATCAAAGTGAATGTACAGCTGGAGAGTGGAGGCTCTCTCTGTGACAGCTGCTTTTGTTTGGAACCACATAAATCAAAAAAAGAAAAAATGTAATTCAGCCAGCAGTTTGGTTGGGTGACATCACAGCTCCAGACCAGGACAGAACCATCTTCTCCACCTTTATCTCCAACCATCTTCACATTGTGCTGAATTTGCTGCTTTTGTGTAAAAGCTGCAAAACCAGTTTCTGGAAGGCAGCGTTAGAGTGACACTGAGAGGCTTACTCCAACCAGCCGCTATGAACAGAGCCGTAAAAGCATGGCTGAAACAGGAGCTTTCATACTGTATTGCTGTGGCATTTTGACCACAGCAAGTCACGTACATTTCATTAATAAATCAGGAAACTGCATCTAAAGCCGTAAAAATAAAAGGCTAAGCAAACCAAAAACAAGTGACCAGCTGTGAGTGTGTGAGCTTATGATGTCCCCCTGATGTCCTTGGTCTTCCAGGTTAACATATTCAAACTTCTAACCACTTGCAGTTTTTGTGGTTGAAAGCTCCTTTTTGGAGGGCAGGGGCACAATAAACTCTTATGGGAGACCCACGCTATATAATTATCAAACCCATAATCTGCAGCTACAGCACAAATTTACCACAAGCTCACAGCACTTCATCTCCTGTCCTGCTGTAAAAGAAAAGTATCGGTCTTTAACCGCTAATGTCCAGCGCAGGACTACGGTGGAGGTTTCCAGATCAAGTATGAAGAGCTTGTCCAGAATGTGCAACAATCGAACACCAAATTATCGCGTATAACAGACGTCAAGTGCGTCGTCACTGTTCTCACTGGTATGCTTGATGGAGGAACTCATAAGATATTAAATATCGACCCAAACCATTCACAATCAGACAGCTCGAGCTCTTTTTGAAAATGACAGGCGCTGTATCAACAAGCTGCGAGTGGAAACAAACTACAAGAGGAAGCCAGTGTAATATCTTGCACAGACTGCAAACAGACTCAGACCTGACAATTTTTCCATTTCACTGTGAGACTGAGGGTCCTTGTTATATAAAGGTTTAATAGCATGGAAGGCACAATAAAACTAAATTTTTAATTCTCAGGCTTCTCTGAGAATCATGGCCCAGTTATGGCATGCATAAGGGTGGCAGATTTCATCAGGCATAAGTGAGAATCTAGAAACTAGAGACTTGTCCTGCTGAATATATTCCTGTTAACTTGAATATGTTGTTTTGAATGATTGAAAAAAAAAATCATTTGAAGTAATAAAGCTAATCTCAGATGCAAAAAACAAATTGGGTTAGAGGGTCTTAAAATATTGCTCTCTTCAAATTCCTCGTCGTGGTTTGGTTTATGTATTCTCTCAGGTGGTTTCCATCCATTCATTTCATTTATTAGTATCATTAAATACAACAGTTTTTGCATTTCAGCATGATACCCCCCCCCAAAAAAAAAAAAAAAAAGGAAAAATCAGAAGTTAGACACAGATGTGAAGCGCATCATATGTTATTTTGTTCATCCTCCCTGCAAACAAGGTGTTCAACAGCATGGAGCTGTCCATGTCACAGTTATTTGTTTAAGAATTTTCCACACTTCCTACACTGGCCACAGGTCAGGTCGGCGGGCGTCTGGTTGCATACCCCCTTTTTGATCAGCCGTGCGTTTGCAATGTGTGCGCAAATGTTTTTGACATGGTTTTGTGGGGAAACGCTGGTCCCTGGGAAAAAAAACCTTGAAGGCAGCATATGTTTCTCTGGAATCAGTGCACTTTTCTGAATAACGCTGCCATCTAAAAATCTATGTTACGATTGCCAGCATGCTATACCTTCATACTGAAAACCGTATGAAGCACATGACATCAAAAGATCTAGAATACTAGGTCGTCTGACCACAATACTTGATGGTCCATCCCAGAAGCCTCTGAGCCCAGAGACATCAACACTGTCTCTGGACGAGCTTTACATATTGGTTGGCAAAGATTTCCCAAAGTAATTCCTCGAGCGACTGATGATGTGATGATGTCTGAGAGCTTGGAGATCACAGGTGTCGAGCTTGAGCTTTTTACATGCTGAAATGCCTCCCAAATTCATTGAATCATTTTAACGATATGACGGACCGTACAAGAGCACAGCTTTTAACGTTTTAATGGTTTTCTCACATATTTGGTGACACAGTGGAGCTCCACTGCTCCTCTTTGCCCCTTAAAAACTCATGTTTTTCACGGCTACTGCTTTTGTGCCAAATCATTATTCAGTCACCTGGTAACATATGTTTGAATTTTCCTTTTCTTTCACCTTCTTTTAGCACTGAATCCCCTCTGTACCAACTTTTTTTTGGGATGTTTTTTAGGCCATAAGTACAAAAAAACAGATGTATATTAACAAATAACTACATCTCTGGTTGAAAATGTCTGCAAATAAAATAAGGAGATTGTCCATTTCCATATATAAGCACACTAAAATGCCGAGTCAGTCACATGACCACAGTGATAAAGGAATAAAGGAAGCTTGACAAAATCATCATATAAAAGGCGTGAAGCACTAATACAACATTTACATCATTTTAAGACTTAAGCATTTCAGTTAGATATAAAATTGAATTACATAGATTTAACATAAACAGGCTATTAAACTTAATGTGGATACACACACTGCTTCTTAAGTAGTTGAAACAAATTAGAAAACAGTCATTGTGTATTTATTATACATTGGATTTATTGGTATTATTACACAAAGCTCATTCTTAATTGCTTCAAATATGCATCACATAGAAGTTTTATAGCCTTTCTTTGTTAAATCTATATAATTTGAATGAATGGATAATTTTATATACAATTAAATTACATGAATCTCAAACACAGGCTTAAATATTCCTGTAAGTGAATGTTTCATCATGGTGTCACGACTGAACGCAGCACAGAGACACAACTGGGCTCAGAGAAATGCAGAGATTCAGGTAAGATTTGAAATATGAAGCCCTTTCCACATTTTGAATTCTGAAAACCATAAAGACACAAGTCTTGCTGCTGAGCTGAATAGTGTGTCGGGAAGTTCTCTACAGGAAACATTTTATCGTACTTTAAAAGAGAGACTGTTGAGATTCAGTGAGAGAGGTGGAGGAGGCACAGTCAGAGGGAAAGTCGGTGAATTCTAAAAGACGGCACAAAGAACGGGCGCACAGCAGGCAATGATAACCCTGCAGCCACTGAGAGTGTGTCCCTCAGCAACTTCCTATTGAGAAATGTTTCATTTCACTGCCCCCCATAACACTGAAATGAAATTTCCACCCTTGGCAGGAAGGATAGCCAGAGCAACTGTATATCTGATTGCAGGACCAGCGTGTAATTTAGTAATGCGAGTGGGTATTCTGAGACTGCAGGCACACAAGTGCACGCACATACACACACACACAAAAAGTGCACAGCTGTTCACTAAACCCCTCTCATACTTTTCCTGCTGCCTCCTACGCTCATATCCCCATGCTCAGCTGAGTCACCCTCTCTCTTCCTCGCACCTCCCCTTTTTTATTATTTTCTATTTTTCACAAAGCCCTGATATTTCATTATTTCCCTTCTAGGGCAATGAAA